>JBAMCI010000107.1:18020000-18417500 GCA_037075265.1 Drosophila nigricruria
CATGGCCGTGTAGAATATCTCGATCTCGTGCTGAACGGCCAACCTATCGGAACGCAGCAGCTTGAGTACGCAATGCAAGTGCATCTCGCGAAACTCGAGCGTGCAGACAAGCGGTAGGAAGTATTTGTGTACATAAGTCAGCATCAGCTTGGCAAGGCCCCACTTGCTCTGGTTCTTGGCCGCAAAGTACATGGAGAGGGCGTCCGTTTCGCTAAAGATCTCCCGATCGCCGAAGCAACGAAATAGCTCCTTCACTATATTTGGCATGTAAAAATATTGAGCAGCCGACAGCAGCTCCATCAGCTTGCCGCGCGGGCAATAGAGCTCTTCGTTCAGCATTGAGTGATAGATCATGTTAAAGCTATCGACAGTTACTCTATCGCCCGGCAAGCTGATGATCATGCCCGTGGGCAAATAGGGTTCATATAGCTCAGAGAAGTAGCGCAACACCACGCCATGGCAGCCAAATGACTGTTCGCCCACCACGAATATAATATCTGGATCCCTCCTGGTGGATACCTGGTCCAATATCAAATCATAAGTCGAATCCTTTACTGGCAATGCATCATAGTCCAATTCCACTTCCTCTTTGACGAACCGGCTCAAGATATAAAAATGATCTACAACCATATCGGCACTAGATTCGCTCGCCATGATATCGATAAACTAAAGGAAACTTGACGAAAGTTCGATAACTTTGTATGCCAATTGGAGCAATTGGGCTAAATACTCACCTGAGATCTGCCTAAATAACTGAAAGTCTTCAAAACGAAACTAAAATTGTGTATTTCAGAAATGTAACTTTTTTTTTACTTGGAAATCGAAATTTGTTTTTTTTTTTTTTTCCTTTTTTTTCGGTTATGAAATGCTTCCAGTTGAAGCTCTTGATGTTGAATGAGAATTACAGCTCGTTGTGTGTTCCAATGTGAGCTAGGCAAACACATGAGCTACTTTGATTACTAAAATTAAAGTAAAGGCAATCCTGTCAGCATTATGTATCTATGTGTTGCTGTTGACCTTAAGGGGCATAGACTATCCGCGGTTAGACCAATCAGAGCTGCAGTTTACTTTGGACACGCCAGATATGTCAGCACCTCAGTTCCATATGAGAACTGCCGATGGACCTATGCAGCTGACATCGCCATTCTGTTATGTGAAGGCTCAGTTTCACTGCGAACATAACTGGATTCTTTTGGCTGCTGGACCAAAAGCAGCTGCTTCACCAGCTGCTACTAGAAGAGGCTACTGCGGATGTTGTGCTAGGGATGTATCGCCGGAATGCCAAAGTCCAAGTGCAAACCAAAGTCAAATCCTCCTGATAGAAGGCTAAACTTCCAAGAGCACACATAAGTCAGCTGACCACAACAAACTGTCTTAGATGCTGAGATGGATGCCGCCAGCAAGCCCATCTTTAAACAGACAAAAGTCCACCAAATGGACGTCCGAAGGTTCCCATATGAAATACCTCTCTCAGGCAAACACCAAACAACTTCAACATACAACAACAAACACGAGCAGAACTTTAGCGATTCACAATCAATCAAATTGAAGCATGATACAGTTATCTAGTGCATATTAAAGCCGAATGCACATAAATCAAATGAAATGCAATTTAATTTGTTAATTGGGTAATTTAGGCAGCTGGAGTTGGTGCCTGAATGTGCCACTTGGACGACTTCTGATGGCTTTAAATATTAAGTGAGCTGCCAGAGAAAACATAACGAGCACACTCATAAAACACACACACACACACACACACACATAGAGAGAAAGAGAGACACATACATAGGCAAATGTGGTAAGCAAATGAAAATGGAGGTAACCGCAACATTTTAGTTGCATTTGCAACGTTCGCCACAAGAGGCAGCACCACAAGGACCAAGGACATTTACCTAAATTAAAGCTAATGAATTGCCTCTTCGCGTTGGCAAGGACTTGCTGCCGCCGTGCCTCAACCACGCCATACAGCACCCCCATGCACCCATGCCCCATGCCCCATGCACCCATGCACCCATGCCCCCCCCTCTCTCCGTTCCATCACCCACAATCCCTTCTGCTTTTGCTCATTGTTTCCATCTAACTTTCGCCATAGCATCAGTCGGCGTTGGCCACATTTGCCCCACTGCCAGCGTTCCGTTTCCCCTCTCCCATACCCCAACCGACTGTGCCACTTGTCCTGCACGAGCGTACAGGAGCAGCCACTTTGCTGTCTGCTTTAATTTGCATTGCACTTGTGTATGTTTACATTTTTTATTTCATTCATTTTCACTCTTGTTTCGCAATGGTCTCCATTTTCTTCCACACACACCCACTGCCTACCCCCCGCCCCCCCTGGGCGCCCCGCTGCTGACGCTGCTGCTGCCTATTTTCCTTTTCTGTATTTTAATGAATAAGTGCACTAAATGGCAACGGACACTGCAAATGACTGAATGAATGCTGAGCCTTAGACGAAAACTCTGCGCACATCCACACACACACACACACACACACACACACACACTCACACACACACACACTCACACGGGCTAGCACAAATTAATATGAATAAATATGCTCAAATGCGAGTTGTGGGCGGCGGCGCTGCCACGCCCAGCGAAATAGGGCCTAGGCAAAGCTAAGCCAAGTAAGCGATTATCCTTGAAGTTCTTTAAAAGTGTAAAGGTGAGAAAGGGAGAGAGAGAGAGAGAGATAGAGGGAGAAAAAGAAAGAGAGAGAGAGAGAGCGAGAGAGAGAGAGTGACTTTTGCTAAATATAATTCGATTGTAACTCAAAAGTAAACAACAAAGCCAAAATGCATTAACTCCACTTCTGGTTAGACCTAATTTTGTAAATGTTTTTCATTTACTATTGATCATATACTTATAAAACTGATCGAGATATATTATAAAGAAGAAATAAGGCAGAATCAAATCTAAAATATCTTTAACCTTCAACAACACATTAATCAAAAAAAAAAGGAAAAGAGTTCCCTTGATAACAACAAAAAGTATATATATTTAAAATATTTACAAAATATAAATTGTTAAAATAAAATTTGAGAAATTCGAAAGAATAATTTAAAAATATAGAAAAAAAAAACATTTTCCAAATATATAAAAAAATTTAATATTTTTATATTTAATTTATGAGACATTGAATAATTACCTAGACAAAAAGAGTGAAGCTAAAACAAATTGAAAAAAAAGAAAGTCTTTTCGTTGATAATAGCCAAAAGAAAATTTTTTTAAAATATTTACAAAATATTAAGTATAAAAATAAAAATTTTTACAAAATATTAAATATAAAAACAAAAATATTTGCTAAATATTAAGCATAAAAAAATAAAAATATTTAAAAAAATATTAAGTATATAAATACAAATATTTACAAAATATTAAGTATAAAAAAAAAGTCTGACAAGCCCAAAAATAGTTTTAATAATTTAAAAAATGTTAAAAAATCTTTTTTCAAATATTTATAAACAAATATTATTTATTACATATAATTTATTACATTAAACCAAAAATCTTCTTTAAATTCAATTTACCAAAGTCTGAAGCCTTAAATTTCTATGCACATTAAAATGCAAAGGAGCCGTAAAGTAGGTATCATATATATATATACATATATATATATATATATATATATATATATATATATATATATATATATATATATACATATATAGGTATCATGGAAACATTTTATATTTTTTTTTCTGTCTTTCAGGCTCACTGTGCAGCGGCAGCGGGTGGCACAAATAATTGCCTTAAATTAGTTCAGCGCCTGGGCTCAGCGCTCGGCAACAAAGTGACCCTCAGCTACTGAGCGGAGGCGTAGGACTGCAGAGAGAGAGAGAGAGAGAGTAACGGGAACAGCCTAGTGCCAGTTGCCAGTTGGCAGTAACAGCATCAGCATCAGCATCAGCATCTGCAGCATCAGTAGCTCTGGCTCGTTACAAGTACCTTATGCAGTAATTGCACTACTTGTCTCTCGAAAGCTGCTGCTGCTGCCGCTGCTGCATTCAAGTGCAATTCTTATTTTTCTCTTAAATTATATATATTTTATATATAAATATATATTTGCATACATTCATGCAGCAGAACTTGAAATATGCAGCTGCATTTAGCCTTTGTTTCAACTGAGAGACTAACTAGAATAAGCTGACTCTATGGGATCGTTAAGAAGTCTGAATGGCTGAGTCACTGCCTGATTGATGGACTTACTAATCCATCAATCAACTTATTAACTGGCTGATTAACTTACTGAATTAGTTGGCATACTGTTGATGATTGACTGACTAATTAACTGATGAATCTAATAATTGGCTGTTTATTGGATTTACTGACTGATTGATAGATTGATTGAGTGACTGATTGATGGAGTGTCTGATAATTATAACTATATGATTATTAATATATTAATAATAGATTAATTCGATGGATTGTTTGACTGATTGATGCACTATTTGACTGATTAACTAATTGATTGACTGATGGCATGTCTGATAAAGGGATTGATTGACTAAATGAAGTTACTAATTGGCTGATTGAGTGACTTATGGACTGACTGATGTATTGACTGATAAACTGGCTGAAAGACTATTTGATTTGCTGGCTGACAGACTGAGTAACAGCTTAAGTGACTGATTGATTGACTGACTGATAGAAAATTTTATAGATTGACTGATTGACTAATTTAGTGATTGGCTGACTGAGTAATTGACGAGCTAATGGACCGTATGATTCATTGGTTGATTTGCTGGACAAATCTAGTGACTGACTGATTGACCATCTGGTGGAGCTAATGATTGATATACTGTTTGATTGACTGGCTGAAGAAGTGTTTGTTAAATTGATTAATAGGTTGACAGATAGACTAATTTACTAAATGGTTAACTGACTGATGGACATGTAGAAAAACTTGCTAACTATATGATTGATTGACTGATTGACCAACTGCTGTATGTGTGATTGACAGCCTGACTAACTGACTAAGGCCTTTGCTGATCAACGAACTCCTAATTGTAAATTAGTCCCTTAAATACGCTTTATGAAATCAGATATGCAATGGCTCTTAGTTAAGACGGAGCACTCAGGTAGACCCTTAAATCCCTTAAATAGGTAAAAAAAAAAAGAAGAAATAAATGAAAGTTATAATAAGAAATGCAAGAAATAAGACCAGCGTATAGCTGGCAGTAATGAAATTTGCTTGTCTGAGCAGCAGCAGCAGCAGCAGCAGCTGCGAGTGTTTAGCACATTATTCATATACTCATTTCTTGTGCTTCAGAGTAAGCTCTGATTTGGCCACGTTCTCCATGGGCCCACCCGCAGCAGCAGCAGCAGCAGCAACAGCAGTGCCTTGGCCATTACTTTGCCAGCGGCTACACAATTTCCGGAATATTTATGTGGCAAAGGCAAACAAAAAACTAAAAGAAATGATACCCAACTAAAGCAGGCGCAACAGAAAAATTGTAAACATTTATTTACTGTCCATTTCCGCTGGCTTTTGATGCCGTTGCTGTTGCTGCTGCTGCACTTTCTGCATTTCCATTTGTATATCCATTTGTAGTCATTTTTTGCCAGCTTTTTAGCCCGAGTGCTTATTTTTTGTTTGTGCTTTCTTTTTTTGTATAGCTCCAGCTCTACATGGCTGAGTTGCCAGCATTTTTTGAAGGCCAACCAACACGCAGCGGCGTGTGTTGGGTGCTGCCAACAGAATCAATGAATGCATCGCATGCCATTTGGAATCAGAATATAATGCCTGAACTCTGATTAAGTCTTAGACTTTATTGTCAGTAAGTGAATTAAGATCTGCGAGAGTTTAGCTACTGTTTCTGGCCAGAGCTAATGCTGCTGATCAGCTCGAAAAATCCTAGAATTTCCATTCTTTAAATATAATTTATATATAAGCTATAGAAACCTTGAAAGTGTTATTAATTTTAAAAAGAATTTAATTTTTAAATTAGTTTCAAAATTTTTTTTCTAGTCACCAAATAAATTTATTTTTATACAAAATATTTTTTGTAGACATAATTTGAGTAAAATTTGTAAATATTTAATTGTAATGATTCATTTTTAATTGTAATTAATTGTAATTATTCATTATTAATTTCAATTAATTATAATCATTTTTCAAGAACTTTGAATTTCCATTTTATAATAAAATTTATATATAAGCTATATAAAACTTCAAAATATTTTTAATAAGCTAAAAATTTAATTTTTAAATTATTTTCAGAATTTTTTTTCTAGTCAGCAAATAAATTTATTTTTATGCAAAGCAAAATTTATAATTAAAATTAACTAATGACAGCTTTACATGAAATTAAATTTAATTGAAAATTTTTTGCAAAGAAAAAGAGATAAAAAAAAATAACACATTTTATTTAGCATTGATTGCTTAACATAATTAAATAAAAACAAATTTAATAAAGGCAAAATAATTATTAGCAAACATATTTATCAATATATATTTTTCAAAAAGTAAAAGTAAACTGTTAATTGAATCAATAGACACAAAAAAAATGTAAGAAATAATGACAATAAATTTACATAATTAACTTAATATATATATATATATATATATTAACTAAACTCTACAGCTAGCCAAAGGGCTTTAATATAAACAATTTTTATTTGATTTACTATTTTTATATTTTAACTCTTTATATATAGACATATATAAATGGATTGATATATAGACATCTTTATAGCAGTTTGCCCTGCTCCTCTTCCGTAACTCTGTCAATTTCTAATGCCGGCTAATAGCATATGCCAAATGCAGTCAAAGCTGTTGCGGCTTTATGACTATTTCGCATTATCAGCAAATGCTATCGACTGCTATGCCTCCCCCCACCCCCCCCCCCCCCCCCCCCCTCGCCGCCCACCCACTGGGCTCACAGTCACAAGTCTTAATTGATATAATTTCTGTGGTTTTTGGGGTCGTCAAGATTTGCGGCTTTTGTTAACTTGGGAATCAAGGCTTACCCGCACAATTGTTGTTGTTGTTGTTGTTATCTCAGTTGTTGTTGTTATTATAATTTCTGTTTATTTGGGGCACTTGAATATCTGTTTACGTTCGCAGTTCACTCACTGCGCCAAAAAGCGCGCTTCGAAATCTTGCCACACGCGAAGTCACAAAAGACAAAAAAAAAAAAAAAAAAATTTTTTTTGGAAAAAACAAAATTGAAAACGTAAGAAAATCGTATAAATTGCCAAAGCGAAACTATGCCAATGATTATTGCTAAGTGGCTGTCGCACCGCACACACGCGCTGCCAAAAGATTACGCCAAAGTGTTTGTGCGTTGCACGTACTACTAGCAACACGTTGAACGAACGGCCCTGGCACTGGCTCTGTGGCTGGACCGCAGCAGCTGAAAATCGCGCAAAGACTGAAGCTGAAGAATTGAGACGGCAATCGGCCGGCCCCCAGACCGAACGTGTGTGCACAGCATCCACACGAGGTACGAACGGCGACAACGACAGCGACACGAACGGTGGCGCCACTTCGTGCCACTGCTTGTTGCAGCAACATCGCCAGCCGACAGACAGAATGTTGCCGACTGGGAAATTTGAAATTCACGCTGCGGGGGCAGCTTTTTGCTTTGGCTATTTCTGTTGCTGTTGTTGCTGTTGTTGTTGCTGCTGCTGTTGCTCACGTGTGCGCGTAGGTCAGTGACGCTTCGCTGGGCTGTTCAATTTATTTTCACGCTGCGTCTGCGTCTGTTTGCTGTTTGTTTAACAATTTCCCCTCGCTTTTGACATGTGCCACGCGCGCGTCGCCTTGTCTTTTTTTAGCTTGTTGCCGGCCACGCTGCCGGCTTTAGGCCATCGGCTTCACCAGCAGCTCGTAGCTGCATTTATTGTTAACAGATGACAAGGCAGCAACAGCAACAGCAGCAGCAACAACAGCAACAACAGCAACAGCAACAGCAGCGGCAGCAACAACATTTGCATATTCCATGAAACTGTGGCATATTCAGCAAAACGTCAAGTGAAACAATCTTTATCAACATTTCGCCTTTGACACATTGACCAGCTCTACCCACAGTGCGCTGCCCGTCATAGGAATTAACGCATCTCAAACTCACTGACCTTCTATATAAGATGCTAACCTCCACGCATATGTATATATACTTTATATATATTATCTATTTATAGAACTAAGTGCGTAGATGTTTATGAACTTTTTCTTAGATTTTTTTTTGGTTTATTTTTGTATATTTTAAAATTTTAAAAATAATGAAAAGGAATTTTTATTTAGTTTAATTTATTATTTAAAAATAAATATAAAAAATTTTTACTTCCACTCATATGTATCTACTTCTCATATTATCTATTTATAGAACTAAGCGCGTTTATGGACTTTTTCTTAAATTTTCATTTATTTTTGCATATTTTTTAATTAAAAAAAATGAAAATGTATTTTTCTTTAATTTTTATATAGTTTGATTAATAATTTTAAAAAATAAATTTAAAAAAAATTAAATATATATATATATTTTCAAAAAAATATATATATTCTTTTCCAAATATGCCGAGATAAATCTTTCTCTAAAATTTTATATGTATGAAAAAATGTGTTGAAAATCTTGAAGGGATTGGTTGTATATTGGAAATCTTCTCCTTTATACGATTTGCCAAAGGAGAAGAATGTTAGAAATCTTGGATGGATTGGTTGGATGTTGGAAATCTTCTCCCTTATACGATTTGCCTATAAAGGAAAAGAATGTTGAAAATCTTGGATGTATTTTATATATGGGAAATCTTCTTCTCTATAGGCAAATCGTATAAAGGAGAAGATTTTTAACATCCAAAATCCTTCCAAGATTGTGTGAAAAGATATATTGGAAATCTTGGATGTATGTTAGATATTGGAAATCTTATCCTTTATAGCCATATTATAATCGCATATAGGAAAAGATTTCCAACATCCACTATCCATCCAAATTTTCCAACATTCTTCTCCTTTATAGGCCAATCCTATAAAGGCGAAGATTTCCAACATCTAACCAATCCATCCAAGACTTCAAACAATCTTCTCCTTTATCACACACATAAAATTTTAGACTATATAAATCTTCTCCTCAAATTTTATATCCATAAAATATATATATTAAAATTTGTATAATGCTTCTTCTTTATAAGATATATCTATACTATAAATTTTCTGTCTATAGTTCAGTTTCAAAAAAATCGAATGGAAATATTTGTGGCTCTTCTTCCTATCATCCTATCCTTCCCTCTCCACTCTAGTTGCTATTGTTGTCTTTTTCATAGAATAACTAAATATATTTAAACTAATGCAATATGAATATACATATATTAAGTACATAGCAACTGACATTGGCTCGAAATCAATTTCCGCTTAGCCTTGGGCTAGGCTAGGCTAGGCCCACACAGTGGTCCCCAGACAAAGTATTGTTGCGGCACTCATTTGCCTGTCGATGAATAGTGAATGAATGGTTTTACCTGCAGGTTTCATAGATGAACAGCAGAAGTTTTTGGGCTGGTCAACATCGATGATGGAGCTCATTGTGTGAGCGAGTCGACTCGACTCGTGGCTCGTGGCTCGTGGCTCGTGGCTCGTTGTCAGAGCAACGGATTCTCACTGCTGGGACACGAGCGCAGCGCAGCGCAGCGCTGGCTAATGATATTTTGTCCCTAAGCTGGCGCGGGCTGCATTTGCTGCTGTTGCAGAAACTTAATTATGGCCAGCATTAAAAATGCAACTGTCAAACCAGGACGACAGTGCCACTACGCACACACACACACACACACACATGTCCTTGCACACACCCGCACACGACTGCTTAAAGGATGTGCTGTGCGGACGTTGGACGTGTGTGTGGCAGCTGCAGCTCTGCAGCTTGCTTTCTTCTCAATGAACTATGTGTAGTGAGTGGCCCGTGCACCGCCAGACCACAGCTGCGGCTGCACCACCGCCAGCTCCAGTGGCTGCTTATTCCGAAACATTCGGGTAACTGGGTCACAAGGATAGCCATTAATTTATAATAATTTCAACTAAGATTTCACAATTTCTTTAGCAGCACGCGCTCTCTCTCTCTCTCTCTCTCTCTCTTGCTCTCCCTCTGCCACTGTCTCAATCGCTGCGCTGTGCTGCGCCTTTGCCTTACAAATTTTCGCATTTTCCATTCATCATTTCGCGCAGCTGCCAAGCAGCCAACCAACCAACAATCCCAACCATCTCAACCAGGAGGCAACCAGCAGCCGGCAATGCCACTGTCAGCGCCCGCAAAAGCAAAGTCAATTTCGCGCACTTTGCATGCCCCGCCAGGCCGCAGCAACTGTTTGAGTTGGCAAATGCAGCGAACGGAGCCGCTGCTGCTGATGCTGCTGCTGCTGCTGCTGCTGCTGCTGCTGCTGCTGCTGTTGTAGCTGGACCAAGCCCATTCTGGACCATGACTTGCTGCTTGGGGGCGCCCACTCTCTTCTGGCACCGAAAAAACCGACGACCTGCTTCATCCGCAAACCAACGCGCCATCAAATTTACAAGCGCAATGCATCAATCACTTGACGCTCAAGCGGTTTCACGATGAATCAGAGCAAGGGGGGTGGTTGTGGGGTAGGGGTAGGGGGCTCTGGCTGTTGGCTGGGCTTTTCGCTGGCACAAAAGAAGGCACAACAGAGAGACAGAGAGAGAGAGAGTGAAAGAGAGCTGGAGCAAGAAAAGCATAAAAAATAAACGAGAACCTATCCCGTTGGCCAATTTGACGTTAAGATGGAATTTGTGAAAAATTCATCAAATTGACTGCGGCGCATTGCTCATTGAAAAGGCAAAGACAAAGAAAAAGGCAGCAAGCAAGCAGGCAGCAGCACGGCACGTTGAAAAGGACTCCGGCAAAGAAAGCAAGTGCAGCGCGCCAAGGATGCCGGAGCATACAGCTAACGATAATTCAGTTAGCCGCACTTTGCATAATGCAAACAAATTACAAAAGATGATTTCGCCTTTTCGTTGCCCTTTGCAATAATTTCCCTCGCGCACAGATTCAGCAGAGAGAGAAATGCCCGCCCAGCGCACGGCCAGGGACATTTATTTATTAGTACAACTCAAGCGAAGCGTTGTGTGCTCGCAACACACACTTGACCTTTAAACAGCGATCGAAGGCACACGCACGCACACACACACACACACACAAGACTGCCAGCTGTTTGATCGTAGCATGGCAAGCAAAAGCTGATTGATATGTGATACGAGTACTTGTCTATAGCAATTAGCTTTTCGCTTAGATGAAGTTTATATACATTTGTATAGAGAAATGACTATTTGTGCTTGACTAACTGACTGATTGAAGGCGCATGATTGAGTGATTGACTGATTGTTTGATTGAGCGTTAAGCTGACTAATTTAATTAATTGATCGACAGACTGATTGACTGACTGACTGACTGACTGCCTCTGAATGTTTGGCTGATTGATTGATTGCTTTATAAGACACTGATAAGCTGACTAATTAACTGATGATTGATTAATACAGGTGATTGATGATAACTGACTGACTGACAGACTTATAAATTGGCTTACTGTTTGACTTACTAACCCATGGATTGATTGCTTGATAAGAGACTGATGAACTGACTGATTAACTGATGATTGATTAGTACCGATGATTGAACAGTACCGATTGATTGTTTTATAAGAGACTGCTTAAGTAATGATTGATTAATAACTATAATTATACTAACCGACTGACGGACTTATAAATTCTCTGATCGTTTGACTGACTGGCTTATTATTATAGTTATTGATTGCTTGATGAATCTGTCTGATTAACTGATAACGAGTTAAAACAAATGGTTGATAACACTAATTGACAGGCTGCAGACTTCTAAATTGTCTGACTGTTTGACTTACCGTTTGATTGATTGCTCGAATGACCTATAAACCGACTGATTAGCTATAATTTGTATACAGATTGATTGACTACTTCACGAATTGACTAATTAACATATTAGTTAAGTTAGTTCGCGCATAATCCTAGCCGTCAGATGCAGAGGGCAAAGTATATCTTACTATATAACAGACATCACCAAGAATTACAATTTACTGACCTATATACTTATATTAACACTTAAAATAATATTATAATTGGCTAATTAAGAGCTGTTTCTAATTTTAGTTTCTAACTGCTGTCCGTGTTGCTGGCAACAAATGTTGCTAAGCGCGCAGAGAGCAAAAACGCTGACAAACGAAACAAATGCTGAGAGAATTTCCCCAGCTTGGGTGGGCTGCCTGGTGGGGGTGGCTTGACTTGGCTATGCTGGAGCTAACAAATGCTAGGGATGCTGTTGCTGTTGCTATTGCTCTTGCTCAGCAAGTTGTCTGTTATTGTCGTTGTTGTTGTTGCTATAGTTGTTGTTGTTGTTGTCATTAACCAACTGACTTATTGACTTACTTATGAACCTGACCTCACACGTCGCGAGTGACGTCGTGCCCAGTAGGCAAGTATTGTCTAGGGGTTGCTCTGCCGTCCACAGCTAAGCAGCTAGTTTGTTTTGTGTGATAGTTGGGGGCTTGGTGGTGGTTGTGGGGGGGCTTTGGGGGGGCTGAGTTGACTGTTGTGTCCTTTGGCCTCGTTTATGGCTCGAATATCACGCGAACACCACGCAAATGGTGCTTAAGATAGACTAAAACCCAATTGCATTTTCATTGCCTTCCCCTTTTTTGGCGCTAGTTAAAGTATTTGAGTTAAATAAAATGTTGCATACTTCATGGCGCTGCTGAAGCGATAAACAACAAATGTCGGCGGGGAAGGGGGACACAAGTCCTCTTTCTCTCTCTCTCTCTCTCTGTCATTCTCCATGTGTGTGTGTGTGTGTGTGTGCGAGTGTGTGTTACCAACACTTTGTGGCTTTGTTTTGACTTTTATACTTAGTTTGTGTTTACTGCGGCAATTTTTTGTTGCTGCTGCTGCTGCTGATGTTGCTGCTGTTGTTGTTGCTGTTGTTGTTTTAGCTCCAGCCACAAGCTCTGCTTAAGTGTGTTTACATTCGTGGTGTGCGTGTGTGTGTGTGTGTTACCCACACTTTAACCGGATTATTAATGCTTGTCTAGCTGCCTCAAATTAATCAAGTTGACCATTCATTCATTCAACGAGCAAACTGACGACGAACTTAACAGGGGCTGACCAAAGCAGCGCCCAGGACTCATGGCCATGAAAACTTAATTAGTCTTTAGTGCAAGAATACACACACTTAACGCACAAACACACACACACACAGCACACACAGCACACACAAACACACAGCACAAACACACACAGTTGTTGAAGCAGAGACAAGTTGTGCTCGTTTTGCTGGCACTTTGGCCATCAGTCGAGGAGAGCTGAAAAAAATTGCGTCTGACGCTATTTAGTTTTATTACTTCATTCATTTAGATATATATATATATGAATATATATATATATATGTATATATATATATAGCTTTTATGGCATTCACTTTCATAAGCGCATTGCTCAGCTACTCAGCAACATGTTGTTCTTACGGCCGGCAACAATAATAACTAAATGAATATTTATAGGCAATTGCTGTGGTTGCTGCGGCCGTGGGCGATGTTGATTGATACGCTTTGATTGATGTCGTCTGCAAAATGGCTACATGAGCCATTAAGATGTCCTTTGTTGTTTATCCAAAACGTAAAGGCCACATTCGATTGTTGGCCAATTAGCGGTTGGCTTAGCTTTCACATTCCCTTACATAAGCACGTCCGTCCACAGACTTTTAGCCAGCTGCAATCAATTTATAATTGAATCAAGCACACGCCAAAAGGAATGCAAACAAAATTTCTTAATTAAATGATAACATTAACTAATGTCCTTCAACTATGGCTCAATATTTATCTATACTTATGAGAGCGTAGAGAAGAGGCCTCTTGTTGAGGGAAATATGAATGGGAGAAATTAAAAGCTAATTTTTCTTTCTTCTCCTCTTAATCTCTTCCTCACTTTAAAGCAAATTTTTCTTTCTTTCCCTCTTAATCTCTCTCCAACTTTGTATTTCTATTTCACTTTCTCACTCTTCCTTTGTTTCTCACTTTATGTCTCTTTTTCACTTAATCTGCTACACTTTTTGGCTCTCCGACTTTCTCTCTCTCTCTCTCTCTCTCTCTCTCTCTCTCTCTCTCTCTCTCTCTCTATCTTTCTATCTCTCTCTCTCTCTTTCTCTCTCTCTCTCTCTCTCTCTCTCTCTCCCTCTCCCTCTTCCTCTTCCTCTTCCTCTTCCTCTTCCTCTTCCTCTTCCTCTTCCTCTCTCTCTCTCACTCGCTCTCTCTCTCTCTCTCTCTCTTTCTTAATCTCTATCTATCTATGACTCTCTCAATTTCTTTCTCCATTACTTCCTCTCTGCCATACGCTGCCTCTATCTCATTTTCTCTCAAAAACTTTCTTTTCTACTTGCCCTTTCAGTTTGTCTCTCTTTAGCTCTATCTCTGCGAGTCTTTTTATCACGCTCTCTCTCTCTCTCTCTCTCTATCTCTCCCTCTCTCTCTCTATCTGTTCATACTTTTTCCTTTAAAAATTCTCTCTCTATCTCACTTTCTCTCTTATATCTTCTCACTTTCTCTCTCTCACTATCTCTTTCTCTTTTCCTCTCTCTTCATTTCGCTCTCATTATCGTTTCTTCTATATGTATCTTTCTCACTCTCTCCCTCATTTAATCTCTCTCTCTCTGCCTTTCTCTCTCTTTCTGTCTCCCTCTTTTTGTCTCCCCCTTTCTCCGTCGCTTGCATTCTCTCCTTCCTCTCATTCTCTCTCTATATCTCTCAATTACTCTCTGACTCTCCCTCTCCCTCTCTCTCTCTCTATATCTCTTTCTCTCCTCCTCACTTTCATTTTGTCACACCTTAGGTAATCTCCCAATAATATTAAGCTTTCGATACACACTCAGCTAAGGAAGCTGTGAAGGCAAATGTGACGTCATAGTTTGAACATCTGCTTGCCGTCCAAAAAGGGTTTAAGCAGTCAGCCCGATGAGCCAGATGAGAAGGACGAAGCTGCCGAGGATCCGAGCAGTTGAAGTCAGCTGTTTGCTTTGATAATCCGCATACAGCTTAACATGGGCTGGCGAGGGCGTCGACGAGGGCGAAGACGAGGGCGAGGACGAGGGCGAGGACGAGGGCGAAGGCGACGGCGAAGGCGACGACGACGGCGATGGCGTTGGCGTTGGCATAAAGGCTGGCAACTTACTTACTTTGTTTCAGAGGTAAATATTTGCTTACAAGCAAGGTAAGCTTCGGTTCCATTAGTTGCAGGGCGTGGCACTGGCAGAGTTTGACGAGCAGACGCGTTTGGCGGCAAAATGAAATTTTTGGCCAATTTTCTGAGCATTAGTCAAAACAGAATGGAAGCGGAATGGAGTGGAGCAGAGTAGAGCGGAGCGGACCGTCCCCAAGCTGAAGAACAATGTCGTCGGCCAGACACTGACACCGCGTGGGTGGCCTTGGGCAAAGCGCTCGTAGCGCCAAGCGTAACAATATTTGTTGTCACTTTTTATTTAATACACTTGCCGTCGCCCCCAACCCCCCTCCCAAGAATTATGCAAACAGAAATGCCGCTTTAAAGGTCTAGGGCCAGGTGTAGGGGGCGGCATGTTCGCGAAATGAAATCATTTCAGGTGTAAAACGCTTCAAGTCATTTGCCTCGTCTGGTCAGCTGAGGAGGCATTCAATAAATAGATGCGAATTGCCATTTTCATTTTGTGTTCATTTATTTTCACCAGCGTCAAGCAAACACAACGGAAAGAGCCTACGCTCGCAACTCTCTCCAACAACTCCATCTACGGCTGGGGCAAAGTCTCGCTTGGCCAATGATTGGCATTGTCCGAAAAATTCTGCTGCTAGACGGGCGAGCCTTGCTCGACTCGACTCGACTCGACTCAACTTAGGCCCTCGCTCACTCATTGCCACGTCGAATGCTGTTAAATTTACGCGCCCAACAATAAATTTATGCTCCCCAACAGAATCATATCCATGCCCATGCCCATGCACCTGCTGCCCCCAAACGAGCAGCGCTCGGGCAGCTAAAGTGAATTATATGGCCGAACAAAACACCAAAATAAATCGAAAAACTTTTTATTTGTATTAAATAATTTATTTTGAATACGAAAATGTTGTGTTTTTCTTCTTTTTTTTTTTTTTTTTTTTTGGCGAATTTAATTATAAGTGCCCAGCCGAAAGTGCGCAGCAAACTGAAGAAGTGAAGTCGTCGAATGCCGTTTAAAATGGATTATGAAACGCAGAAAATGAATTTAAAATAAATCTGAAATATTTTAACAATTTAAAGCATTATATATATATATTATATCATATCGTATTTTATAGTAAAGTCTGTTTTTTAAGTTTAAAAATTCTACTCAATATTGTTGTGATTGCCTCCAGCATGAAGCTGAGCTGTTATCCCAATTGGGTTTGTGTCTTAGCTAAGCGCTTCTTTACTAATTCGCACTCTATGAGAGCGTGAGAGAGAGAAAGAGACAAAGCTAGCTGTTGCTGAACTTAGTTGCTTGATATTGCAGAGTAAGTGAGTAAGAGCGAGATCGCGATCTATGCAGGGCTATTGCACAGGCTCGTTATGATTGGACAAACAGATCGAAGCATAAAATAAGAATGAAAATTGAGCAAATTGACACAAGTTCGACATATATAAATATGTATAAATAATAATTTAATGAAAATTTAACATAATTGCAGCTTTCTTCATTTGTAATATAGAATGTCCTGCTTTTCTCTTGCCTGTTTTCGCTGTATATTCAGCTGATCAATATGCCCCACTGTGGCCATACCATTTACAGGTGAAAATTTATCTGTGAATTCGCTGTGTGGGTGTGCGTGTGCGTGTGCGTGTACTTATGCAAATTTTTAATGGATGCAAATAAAGCAGTTCGCTCGCTGCCACGCCCATCTTGCCAGCCATAAATCTACGGCCAAAGTACGCCGTAGAAGACGCACATGAAATGGGCGCAGGCAGTGTCCAATGGGGTCCAGTGTCCATCATGCGCGCAATGCGCATTTCATGATCACTGTTATTGTTCGCAGTTCTTTTCACTTCACTTCAGGTGCGGCCACCTGGCCGCAAACAAACAGCCAACAGGCAAACACACCCACACACACACACACACACACAGGTGTATATATAGGCTGGGACAATTTGGAGAATGATTCGGTTACGGACTTGGTTTCAGTTACGGCCTGCACTTTCGGCCGGCCAGACAATCGAATGGACACAAAAGGCCTGTAATTGAGTGAAGCAGGAAAATGGCAGTTGAAATTTGCAGCTACTGCTCTGTGCTCTGTGCTGCCTGCAGTTGGCAAAGGTGCTGCCAACGCATCCACATCCACATCAGCATCAGTGCTGAGGTCTGGTCAGTGGACTGCCATGTATTATTTGAGCCGCCAACGAACCACCACCGGATGCACCCCTTACCCTTACCCTTACCCACACCCGTTTCTAGCCCCTAACGAAGCAATCTTCCATTTGCGGACCCTAACCTCCGCGTCGTATGCCGCCGCGTCAATTGAAAATTGAAATTGGAATTTCGTGCAAATATTTCCAATCCAATTTCAATTTTACAACACGCAACATGGCCACTGGCCACCAATGCACCAATGGCTGCCCAACCGCTCGCGAAATTCGTCATAATTAATGTGCCTGATTTGCCAGAATTTACGCCCGTAACATTCAAATCCGTTGCCAGCAGCATTGCAATTTGAGCAGCTCTTGTTTAGTTGTTGTTCGTGTTTCGTGTTTCGAGTTGTTGTTGTTGTTGTTGTTGTTGTTGTTTTTTCTTAGTCAATTTTTGTTGTTATTGCATTTTGTTTTATTTTTATTCGCTGCATATTGTTTGCTGGTCACCCGGACCAGCATCCGCCCGGTTTGAGTCCGGCGCGCTTCAATTTCATTTCGATTTGCATGCCAAAATGTGAGCCTTGCTTTTATTTTAATTCCCATTCCATATCACAATTCCAGCCGACCGGTTACCCATTATCCGTTTACCCGCTCACCCGCTCACCCGCTCACCCGCATGCCCATTGGCCCAACATCCTGCTAATCACAACTCATCCATCACCTGCCATATCAAAACAGCATTTCCTTCCATAACCCGACCACGCCTCACCCACCACCGCCCACATACAACGGCGCCAAAACCAATTAGAAATATTGTGCTTTTAAAGTACTTTTTCACAAATCTATTTCAATATCAAAATTACAACGGATATTCAAAGTGTCCAAATATATGGCCAATGGCAAGTTAAAGAGGAAATATTATCAAATTTACTTTATATATTTTAGTAGAGTTTTCTACTAAAATTATGAACAAACTCCTATCAACTTTCTGCTAGCCAATCTCAATGTTCTAGAATTTGCTGGAGATAGATAATGATGGATAGATATAGCTGCTATATAGATATATAGCTATATAGATCGATAGATATAGCTGCTATATAGCTATATAAATGGATAGATATAGCTGCTATATAGCTATATAGATGGATAGATATAGCTGCTATATAGCTATATAGATGGATAGATATAGCTGCTATATAGCTATATAGATGGATAGATATAGCTGCTATATAGCTATATAGATAGATAGATATAGCTGCTATATAGCTATATAGTTGGATAGATATAGCTGCTATATAGCTATATAGATGGATAGATACAGCTGCTATATAGCTATATAGATAGATAGATATAGCTGCTATATAGCTCTACTATAACTTATTATTAACTAAAAGAGCTTTAGTGCTCAGCATCATTTAGTCTTCAATAAAGCATATCAGCTCTTATCAGACTTCCGGGTATCTCCTAGTCGGGCAGTTCCTACCAGCGCACTCTTACTTGTTTTCCATATCAAATTAAACTTTAATTATAATTTGCATTTATAAATGTTTTTCTACTTGTGCCAGAGTATTGGATAATAAGATGTTAAAGTAGACTTCGTTTGTTCATATAGTCGTGGCTGAGGGATTATTGCAATATTGCGTAAGTGCGTGTTGGGACTCAAGAGGATAAGTGCTCTGCGGCTTCTGTTGTGGCGGAGTCTTCTGGCAATTATGCTAGGATGATATGTTCTTGAGTGCTTGTTTATTATGTTCCCGACCAAGTTCAGTGGGGTGTATGTATTACTTAGCTGTGGTACCGCTAAAAGATCTGAGGAAGGTTGTCTATTTTGTTTAGACGACATTTTGTTGGCGTATACTTGTGCTCCATATCTTTAAATAGGGGCTAGCTAAGCTTTTGTATATAAGTACTTTGTTTTTAATTGAAAATTTCTGGGTAGGGGTTTGATTAAGCATAATATTTACTTCACCTTGTTCTTAATTGTATTTGTGACGTCGGGTCACATCTTTGTTTCGTAAGATCATCTATCAAATTATAGTTCAAAACTTGCATCAACTTTTGCCTAGCCAAACTCAACGTCTTTAGATATAACCAATTGTAGTATTTGCTATAGATAGAGACTACTTTTTTGATACTTCTTATGACTTACTACATCATTATCATTGATAACTGAGCGATATAAATATTGTTTCATATATTGTACTCTAGATTAATTCAACTTCAAATATCTGAATTTATATCAGACGTAACACTAAAAGTTTTCCAGGCTAATCAAACTGTTTGTCATACTTCAAACCCCAACAACTTTAAAAATTATAGGAGGAACAATATTTTTTTTAGTATTCAATTCAAATACTTCGTGTACTTCTCGCTGGGCATGCTGCACCTCTGCACCTCTGCGTAACCATTAATGGGCGCTGACATAACTTGTGCTCAGATTTGCTGGCTTATTAATCGGATATGTCCTCTGTGGCTGCAGACAAAAGGCCAAAATCACTGGAAAATTGAATAAGTGTTAATTGAAAATGTCCCAGCCACAGTGAGTGCTTACTATGGGCATCAACAACAGCAACGGGAGCAACAGCGGCAGCCTCTTTCATGCTGTTGTGGCAGCAGCTCAAAGAGTCACGTGGCCATGCCCCATGTCCATTCTAGTGTCGGTTGAATGTAGTCTGCCCGGTTGTCAGTTGCCAGTTGCCAGTTGGCAGTCGAGGGACATGCGATGTCCTTTCAGCTGCTTTTAATTTCCATGTCCGCTCACTTGCGTTTTTGCTCGCCTTTGTCATTTCATTTCTTTTTGTTTAAGTGCGCTCATCCATCACAAATGCCGCCCCGCCACGCCCCTCCTCAACCTATGATATGCCATATTGTGTTGCCAACTGTTGTTGCCACGTTCACATAAACAAAACTATGAAATGCCTTTGTCAGTCAAATCGTTAAATTCTCTGACAAATTTTCATTTATCATCGGCCGCGAATCCTCCAACTTTGTGCAAGTTTGAGTTAACCAAGCAAGCCAACCGCCATTCATACACATATATATATATATATAGAGTATATATATATCAACTAAACCACCCAGTCAGTCAGTCAGTCAGTCAGTCAGTAAGTCAGTCAAGCATCTGGCACCTGGCCTGGGATCTGGCCAAACTCGTGCAATAGATAGATTTGCATACAATTCTCAACTTTTATTTCACTTTATTTTCTCTCCTTCATTTTTCTCTTCTTTTTCTCTTGATTTTCTACAAAGCTCATAGATCTTTTATGCCATGCAGTAAAAGTTCTCTACTATTCGCGCACTATTTCTTTGCTTTTTTTTCTGTTTATTTTTTTTTGTCTCCAGTTTTCTTTTTACACTTTTTGGCATTTTATTTTATTTTTTTTTTCAATTTTTCTTCTTCTTTTTTTTTTTCTTTGTGTGGGGGTAAAACTTTCGCTGCTGCTGCTGCTGTGGATGATAAAGACGCAGCTTTTGTGGTGAATTTAATTAAATTTATGAAAAATTTACATATTTATTGGTTTAAATGCCCAAAAATTTTGTGCTCGGCATATGCATGCGTGCTGTGCTGTGCTGTCTGTCTGCAGTCAAATAAATATATGAATATTCATGTAAAAAAAAACAGAAAAAGAATTAAAGATATATATATATATAGTTGAACAATATATATATACTCAACTATACAAACAGTCCGTGGGGGTTTCCAGTTGGCAAGCGTCAAACTTTCATTTAGTTTGGACAAGTATATATGGCTTATATATGTCTACAACAATATATATAGTATATAGGCTTTGTTTAGTTATACATATATATATATATATAGGCTTTAGTCACAATCAAAGTGGACATTCAGTGTCGGCACATCCATTCCATTATCCATTCATTTAATGCAGCCGAGCTGAAGCTCTGATTGAATTTGATAGTCGCGTTGTTTTAACTTATACGTTACGGTTCATTGATCGCACGGGCTTACCAATAAATATTAAAACAATAACATGGCCAACTCGACGCAGCCAATGCTGTTCAATTTCAAATTTCAAATGCTTTGCGCAAAATCCAAAAAAAAATCCAAAAAAAAAAAACTCATATAGAAGAAAAATATCAAATACAAAAATAAACAGACTCGCTGAGATTATTCACGGAAAAACAAAACACATATATTATATTGATGGAGGAGGACAAACAAAAACAACAACAACAACAACAACAACAACAACAACTTATACGAGTATAATAAATGAAATAAGCCCGCAGAGAATTTGTTGCCGCCTGATAAACGTGCAGACTTCATTCGTATTCACATACAGCTTGGCATAGAGTTTCGCAATAGACAGACATACATATATATATAGCATGAATACATACATACATATATATATATATATATATACTTTGTATTTTAAATTTAAATGAATGAGCAGACATCACAGATATTAAACATGCATACAGCGAAATGAACTAAAACAAGATAACATCAATTAATGCCAAATGAAATAAAACCGCACCGAATCGAAGCAACAACAAAAACAGATAGAGACAGATAGACACACATATATATACATATATAGTGGGCCAAAAAACAACTTCAAAATTAATTCAAGTTCTATTGACATTTCCAAGAAAATCGAAAGCGTTTTAGCTTCATCAAAATTTAGTCTCTGCATTTTTTGTTGACCAGTTTCAACGACTAGTTGACTACGGATTAACCATGCCGAATGACATCATAAGTGCCAAGCGGTTCCTGATATCGAATGCGAGAATCGGAAATATCTATTAACATTTATATATATATATATATATAATATATATAGATATATAATACAACTTTGATTGATGACTTTATAAGCACTGAATCTATTATTGAAAATATAATGATATCTCCTAGCATTGCTTTATAATTGATATAGTAGGTTATTAGGTTTTTGAAGCATATTGACAATTTGTATATATCTATATATATAGTTAACTCTAAAGAATGCTTAGTTTATAAATATTTATAATATTTATGAGTATAGATACTAAATCTTGAATTCACACAAATTAAATGAACAACAGCGCAGCGTATAGGGTATACCTTAGTCTGACAACCCAAAATACGGGGTATAGCCTAGTCTGGCAATGAAAACTAGAACACTCTTACTTGTTTTTAGTAATTTCACACTTTTTTTCCTATACTGAACTTATTTTTTTTTTATTTCTCGCCTTTGAAATGTTTACAAATATTTTTCACTTTCCTTTTCAATTTTATTAATATTAATATTATTATAATTATCTTATTATTTTATTATTTCATTTTATTATTTTATTTTATTATTAATATTTTTTTTTATATATTATTTTATTATTTTATTTTATTTTTATTATAATTTTTTTAATATATTTTTTTATTTTTTTTTTTTTAATATTATTTTATTATTATTTTTTATATATATTTTTATTTTATTTATTTTTTTAATATTATTTTATTATTTTATTTTATTATAATTTTTTAATATATATTTTTATTTTATTTATTTTTTTAATATTATTTTATTATTTAATTTTATTATTACTATTTTTTAAAAATTATTTTATTATTTTATTTTGTTATTATTTTTTTAAAATATTATTTTATTATTTATTTAATTATTATTATTTTGTTTTAACATTATTTTATTATTTATATTTTTTCAAATATTATTTTATTATTTTATTTTATTATATTTTTTTTTAAAATATTATTATTATTATGTTTTTTAATATTAGTTTTTTATTTTATTTTATTATTTTTTATTATTTTATTATTATTATATTTTTTTTAAATATTTATTTTACTTGATTATTTTACTTTATTATTTTTTTTTTTTTATATTATATTATTATATTATTTTATTATAATTTTTTTTTTAATATTATTTTATTTTACTATTATTATTAGTTTTTTTATTATTTTATTTTATTATTATTATTATTTTTGTATTACTATTTTATTCTTCTTTTATTTTATTATTGTATATATATTTTTTAAATATTATTTTATTTTATTATTATTTTTTTCAATTATTATTTTATTATTTTATTTTATTTTATTTATTTTTTTTTTTTTTTGTATGATTTTATTGTTACTTTTAATTATACTTAAGATTCATTAGGCTAATCATTTTTTGAAGCTCCCATTAGCGCCTTCAATTTGTTTATAGTTCCAATAATATTGTGACTGACTGCATTTGGCTGTGAATTGGGGCAAATAAAATAGCTCCAACAAGTGGATGAAATTATCGTAAAACATATTCTATGTATATATATAGGCTATATAATAACTATATAAATATATACAAATTTGCTAGATAATTGACTTTAACTAATAAAAAAAGCTCGATTGAAGATGCATTGTACATATTATATACTCAATATATTCTACTATAGATTATATTATTAACTAAAAACGCCAGCTCAAACATAATGTTAGCCACATAAACACTAGCTCTTAGCCAACTCATATAAACTTGAATGCATTCAAGCTGGAAACTTCCAAAATACAGTCAAAAGTTTCTATACAAATTATGCAACCAGCTGCATAAATTCTTGGGGTAATGTAACTATGCGGGCCTTATGCATCGATTTGTATGCAGTAGCCGAAGTCTGTAAACAGTTATAGAACTCTCTAGTGTTAACTGTAATATGTGCTTAAAGCCCAGTGCTATTGCTATGCGGGCCATGTGCCCAGCCAAGTGCCTGGAGAGACACGCCCCGGGCATAACAATTGGGTTTAGTATTATGCCAGAGTTCTCGTCTATAAAGTTAATTGTGAACAGACAAAGGAAAACTATTTATAACAGTTGATAGGCACACGATTATGTAGATTTGTATATATAATGCGATCTATGGATCTGTGGAGCCGGTCGATTAGGGCTCTGCCCTGCGGCTCATTGAAATGCGCGCGCATGCGGCGCGGCTCAAACCGGCTGTTCGACTCTTTTGGCCGTCATCGTCGAACCAGTTGAAATGAAAGTGAATTGAGAATAAGTTAAGTCAAGCTCGCGGCTCGAAGAGCCCAGCTCCCAGCTCCCAGCTCCCAGTTACCCCATCCGCTGCTCGCTGCCCCGCTGCCCGCTGCCCGCTAACGTTGATCGCTGATCGTTGATCGTTGATCGTTGATCGTCGCTCGGCAGCCGCAGTTGAACGAGACTTGAACTTAGCTTGGCTTCTTGCAATTTCTTTGGCGCTGTCTGCGTTCAGTTGGCGGTTTGCATTTGCGCGTTGCGGACGTCTCTCTCCTTCGCTCCGTCTCTCTCTCTCAGCTCAGCTCAGCTCAGTTTGGCCAAGTGGCAGCAGTGTATTCGGTATATTCGGTGTGGAGACTTCAAGATGCTGCAGCATTGTCTGATCGCAGCGCTGCTGTTCGCTGTTGGCGTTCATGGTAAGTAGGCTTCTCGCTGGCCCACAAAACAACTCAATAAACATAAATAACAATAAGCGAGCTGCACCAACAAATATGACACGCAACATGCGACAACACACGCTTCCGCATTCGTGTTTGCTATAAATGTTAATAGTTGTTTTTTTTGTTGCTCATTTTGTTTTTGTTTTTTTTTTTTTTTAATTTTTGTTTCTGTGCATTGGAGAAAAAGTGTTGACGTTGCCAATTGGAAGTGGTCTTGGTCTTCCTCTGTGCATGTGTTGTTTCTATGTGTCTGTGTCTGTGTCTTGGCTGTGTCTTGGCTGTGTCTTTGCTGTGTCTTTGTCTTTGTCTTCCTGGCACTCGTACTCGTACTCGTATTTCTTGTTTAATTTTGGCTCGACGTCGAATTAGGTAACATAGCTGGCATTTCATTGACTTTTGCTCTTATCATAAATGGGTTTTCCAACTGGTTTTTGGACTTTGTCGCCCGAAAGGCCCGCAAGGTCAACTGTCCTGGATGCATCGGCTTCAGCTTAACGATGTGAGACACTAAAGCATCTATATATATCTATATATATATATATATATATATATATATATATATATATATATATATATATATATATATATATATATATATATATATATATATATACAGTAAGGTATATGTAACAAAAAAAAAAGAGTTAACAATAAAACTGGAAATTTAGCCGGTTTCACTTTTCTTTGCAGCTTGCTTGCTTGCTCTCCCTCTCTCTCTCTCTCTCACGCTCTGTCTCTGTCATGCCGCTGATGACGATCCTTACGTAATATGCGTGCTCCAATGCTGACCTCCAACTTGATTAGCGGCTGCTTTTGCTCACTCGCTTGACTTCAACTGGGTTTCCAGTTGGTTTAATTAACATTTCGCCAACGGCACACATTAACAGCATCGACTCCGTATCGTATCGTATCGCATCGCATCGTATGCGCCATGTATCTGTGTGTTTATGTGGATGAAACTGTGCTTATGAATATGCAAATAAAAGCGTCTATCTGCATTGGCTTTGGGCAATTTGGCTTTGAGCATTTTCATGGTCAACTTCAACTGTTTTCCATATTTTGCACCGTCATGCCCATAATAGTCAGCAGCTGCTGCTACTAAACTCTCCACTCTGCACTCTCCACTCTGTACTCTCCACTCTGCACTCTCCACTCTCCACTCTCCACTCTCTAGTCGCCCATAGCCTTAATTGCCTTTGGGCCAAATGATGATGCTGAGCCATCTCACCTTTCTTCTATGCACATACACCTCGTCCGTCCGCAACACATTTGAAATTTCTTCTAGCGATTTCACTTTCATGCGATAGCAAAACCCGTTACCCAAACGGCATATTACATTAATTATGTACTTTTTGTATGTAAATGGGCGCCATTACACCGAAATCCGACAACAATCGGCAGTCGGCGATGAATGGACCCAGTGCATAACAGCAGCGACATTTATGCAACTGTCCAACAATCCGATTGTGACATTGATTTTATATCATAGCATTGAAATTGCTGTCAATCGAAACTGAATCCGAAACCGAAACCTCAGACTCCGTTCATTCGACCGTTACATAATGAATTCAATAATATTAATAATAATAAAAGAAGAAAAATTCAACAAAATTGATTTCAACAACAATCTGTAGCCCGAAGAGCTGCGCCAGCTGCTTTCAACTGTGACCACAAGCTTCTAGCTAGGGAGATGCGATGAAGCGAGAGCTAAGAGTGAGCTGATTGAGTAGAAATTTACAACTAAATATATTATGAATAGAGTTATATGCATGAAGAGAGCTTAGCAATTAGCACTAAGTCTTCTTAACATTGCTATAACATTGCCTTAACATTGCCATAATGAGAGCTATTTGAACAGCTCTCTATAGAGCTCTATATAGATAAACAAGTATACAAAGACTCGCATCTCCATCTACTTAAATCTCAGACAAGCAAGACGAGCTGCGCTCTTCGAGTATTAAAGAAATAAATCCGTATTGTTGCTCTGATTGGTATGCAATATGCTAAGAGGCATGCCAAATGGCTGAGAGCGTTAATCCCATTAACTTATTTGTTGAAGCCAGCGGGCCGAATCTCTTTAATGAAGCTTTATGCCAAGAATAATGTTAGTATGTTAATAAGAAGCTCCGAGAACTTTTTACTAGTCTGTCAATTTGCTGTGCGCCTCTTCGCTCTCCCTCTCTCTCTCTCTCTGTCTCTGTCTTGCGTGTGTCCCACTTAATGCGTTAAAAAAATAAACATAATTTAAAAATACATTAAAACGAATTGCAAAGGCTGCGTCAACAAACAAGACAACCGAGATGAGCCGACAAACCGACTGTCAAACCGGCTGACAAACGGACGGACGGACGGACGGACGGATGGACGGATGGGCGGACGGATGGACGGCTTGCGGCACATGAGCCATTTAAACGCAAATTTGTTGACAAAGGCAAGTGGCTTTGGCCATTACACACTGGAGCGCAGCGCAGGCGAGAACTCAAAGGACTGAGGTTTCAGCTCCAGTCTGGGCAACCAAATCGGAATTATTTACAATTTAAGTGTTGTAAATGCAACAACAAGAAAAACGATGACAACAACAGCAACAGCAACAGCAACAACAACACAAAAACAATGTTGCAAAAAGAAGTGGCAAAAACATTTAAGCAGCTTAACACACACACAGGCACACACAGGCACACACACACACACACATGGCGCGTGTTGAAAAATGAGGCGCAAAGCAGCCACAGAAATGCGTGAAAAATTACTTGAAAATGCCAACGGATAAAAAGCAGAAAACGTTTTACCAAATACAAACAGTTGGCATGCCCCAGGCAAAAAGACAGTCCAAGACGCGCGCAGAGAAAGTGACGCAGAGAAAGGGCCCAAGCCAAGCCATGGCTATAGAGGGAGAGAGAGAGTGTCAGGGAGTGAGAGAGAGAGCGAGAGAGGTAGCTGTATGTTGTAAGTGGGTTGTGCTGTGTATGGACACATAAAGCATTTCTTTAAGTGAATATATATTAAAATATACATATATATATATATATATATATATATATGTATATATGCTCAGAGGCCGTTTATATGGTAACTTATCGAACGCACCTCGCGCACAGCTAATTGCGACTGCAACTGCGACTGCATTGCAATTTTCATTCATATTCATATATCAGTTGTGCAATTTATTGCCTTCTCGTCCGTTTCGGTTTTCATTTTCGCACACACACACACACACACAGACACACACACAGAGAGAGATGAACATATACTTAAAATGTTAAAATTTCAGTGATTGTTGTTATTATTATTGTTTTTTTTTTCACTTGCTTTCTTTTTGTGGCTTGCGATAAATAAAAAAAAAAAATAAAAAACAAAAGCGAAGCAGAAAAAATAACAGTAAACACAACGAAACATGTGATACTCTATACTTGACTCAACTAAAAATTTAAATAAAATATATTTTTTATATAAAATAATTTTTAAAAATATTTTTTTTTTTAATTTGTAAATTAAATTTTTGTTAATCAGCAAAATCACGGTGAAAACTTTTGCTAATTGTTTTTACACAACTTGCTGTTGTTGTAGAAAAATTATTGAACGGCAACTTGAGGGCAAATTGAATTTCATTGCTCCAGCCCCGTCGTCCTGCGTCCTGCGTCCTGCGCCTCGGCTGGCTTTAAATTCCCGCAAAATGTTAAATAAATTATGTGCATCAGCGAAAAATCAACATCAACAGGCGCCGCACTATGACAACAACAATAAAACAGCGCACACATATATATATATACATATATTTATTTTCATCTGTGTGTGCGTGTGTGTGTGTGTGTGTGTGTTGCCTATATGTTTGTACAAGCTCAGCTGTGTGTGCGTGTATGTGTGTATGTGTGTGTGCACAAGTTAAAGTGGAATACCATTATCGAGGCGTGCATAAAATAAAGTTTGCCCATTTTTCAACTGTTTCTCAGCTTATTTTTTTGCCAGCTATTTGAGTTAACAAATGACTAAATACCCTGTAATTATGTGCAAAAATATATATATGTATATAGATATATATATATATATATATACTCACAAAGAATCAAATGAAAATTATAATATATATTTTTATATATTCCAAAATTCTCTTTCATATATCATTTATAGTCTGCCTATAGTCTAGCACGCCCTACTCATTTACAGGGTATTCACCTGTAGACTACCGCACGTGTAGACAATTTATGTTTTTTCTTTATAATGCTCCTCAACTAATAAGTAAAAGGCGCGACGGGGTCAGCGCCCATCCTTTGGACGCTGCTGGCGCGGGCTTATTTTTAATTATTATTTTTCGCATTGGCAATTTCTTAATTAAAGGTAAAAAAGTCCAGCGTAATTGGCCTTATGCCTTTTTTAATAAATTTACAATAATTTTCTTGCCGTCGTAGTTGTTGTTGTTGTTGTTGTTGTTGCGCAGCAGCAGCAACAACTGCCGCATGTGTTGCATGGTCAATGAACAAGGCCAGGGACAGCCGCAAAGCTTTGTGCTCAAGGAGAAACAAAATCAAGAACTCGCCAAAAAAATTAAAGGGTATTACTAAGCCAGACTTGGGCACCTATGTCTTGATTTTTAATATATTTATAAAATATTTAAATTATATAAAATGTATTGGAATTAGTTTGAAGCAATTCAATGATTATAAAATATATATTTATAAAATATTTAAATTATAAAAAAATATTTATAAAATATTTAAATAATACAAAATATTTATAAAATATTTAAAAATATAAAAAATATTTATAAAATATTTAAATTATAAAAAATATATTCGAAACAGTTTGAAACAATTCAATGATTATAAAATATATATACAAAATTTCTGTATACTTACCCAAAATTAGCATTAAAACGGCAAAGCAAAGCAATTCCAACGGGATTTTTTTCGTTTTTCTCTTCCCCACACTCTATTCTAAGAAAAATATGCACTAATGTTCGATCTTTAAGAATGAACATGCGTAAAATGTAGTCATATTTGTCAGCAAAAAGTGCACTGCTATTATTTTGAACACAGCTGTATATATAAAATATTTAAATTAAATAAAATATATTGGAATTAGTTTATGATAATATGATAGTATGGATTATAAAATATATTTATAAAATTTAAAAAATATTTAAATATATTAGAAGCAGTTTAAAGCAATTCAAATATTATAAAATATATTTTTATAAAATATTTAAATTATAAAAAAAATATACAAATCACTTTAAAGCAATTCAAAGTCACAAAAAAAATCTTCAATTTTATCTCATGTTTCTTTTGACTATAAATTGGAATTTTAAATAGCTACAAAATTTATATAAAAAAAAAAAAAAATGTTCAATTCTTTTATTATGCATTGGACTTGAGCTCCTTGCCGGCGGCGATGGAAGCGACGCCCATGAGTTGGTTAATAAATATTAATTAGCTATAATAATTATATGGAAATGTGTTTCCTTCTTCTGGTCAGGTTTTTATGCTCTGTGCACGATGCGAATATTGAGTATATTCATATCTTTTATGAGGCCAAAGCCTCTTGTGTGACCTTCGGCATATGCTAAGCACTATGAACAGAGTATTAAACAGTCAGTTGGACTCAAAATATTTTCAACTTGAATTTTATTTAACATTAACTGTTTTTTGCAAATTGTATTTTTGCCTGATTTTGTAATAATTTAGATTTATTTTGGGAATATTTTTGGCTTGGCTCACACCCGCAATTGGCCAAATTTAAGATGCCCTTTAACGAACACACACACACCTATATATATATGTGTTTTATTTACTTGAATAATATATGCAGTGTTTCATATATATATATTTTTTTTTTTTTGTGCTTTTATGTTTTGTTTGCACTTATAACGAAATTCATACAAAATCAACATCGAATGCATTCGAATGGGCGCTGAAGCGCGAGGCGAGGCGAGGCCTGCTGCGGCTGTAGCATTTTGTTGCATGCAAATAAAAATATTTATAAAAAATAAAAAAAAAAAGGAACAGAAAACAACAAATTTGTTGTATGGCCTGGCAAAACAAAGAACTGTGAAAGCCGAATAAAATATGTGCGAAATGAATTCATAATAAACGCGGCTAAGGATACAGGTTACAGCAGCTCACAGCTCACAGCTCACAGCTCACAGCTCTCAGGCAGCTGCCATACAATCCAACCGCACTTCATATACAACGCGCGCTCATTAACGCATCAAAAGCGCCTAATTTATAATTTACACAAAAGGCCAACACACACACACACACACACACACACAGAGAGAGTATGCTAATCGCTAATCGCTCATCGTGCAACAATCTTTGCATAGTTGTAGGCGCTGGGCTCTGGGATTATGCACGTCAATTGCATAAATCGAGCCGCCGCTTGGCTAACAAATAATTGGCAATTGCCACGGCAGCCAAATGCCATTAATCGACTATCACGCTCGCTGGCCGGGACAATGCATTTGCAATAAAAGCCATAATGATGCTAATTATAATTATAATCGCGGCGCACGCGGCGTATACGCAACAAAGCTCAAAAATATAGCGAGCATTTAATTAGTATAAGTCCTAAATAGATGGGCTTTATTAATAATCGCCGAGACAGGACATGCATATCCTCTCTCTCTCTCTTCCTGTCTCTCTCTGCCTCTCTCTCTCTCTGTCTCTCTTTTATTTGGCTTTTGTTGTTGTTGTTGCTGTTTAGGCGCATTGCATTAATCTAATGCTGTTAGCAAATTTATATTCATTACATGCAACACTCGACCATACCACGCCCCCATTTTGATGGGGCGGAGGGTGCTGTTGTTGTTTAATTCCATGCAGTTTAAGTTAATCAAATGAATGCCGCCATTTAATTATAATTTATGTATCGCATATTTATTTATTTAAAACGCTTTTTGCTATTGTTTCTCTACTTTTTTTGTTGTACTATTATTTAAATATCTCTCTCTCTCTCTCTCTCTCTCTCTCTCCCTCTCTCTTTGTCTCTTTTGTGGTTTTGCCTCTTTTTTTTTGAATGTCAAAACGTCAAACGGCTTTTGAAGCATTGATTCCAATTTTTGTGAGCAAAAAAAAAAACAAGGGAATTGAAAATAATTACAAAACAAACAAAAAGTGAAAAAGCCAAACATAATAATAACAAAAATAGCGCACATAATTATAAAATAAACGATTATCATTTATTGTTGTTCCATTCAGACTGTTTGCTGTTTCCATTCTCGTTAGCATTTGACAATTAATAGGCTAGCTCTTTAACACCAGCAATATAGCCAATTAGCCAGCTGAAATATGCAAAAAAAAAAGAAGACTAAGTTCAACTGAACTGTTTCATTGGAACAGTTTATTTGGGAGCTAGGATAAGGTACACGAAGTAATTAAATGGGACACTACTACTACAACTGAATCAATATATTTAAAAACAACTAAATTGGTGATTAAACTTAATGAAACTAGCAATATACTTCTACTTAATTGAATCCCATAAGACTTACAAAAATATAAAATATAAAAAAATTAAATAAAATATATTTAAACGAAATAAATATCTTCATAATTTGTAAAACTTAAAACTAATGGAAAAAATCAACAATTATCAAAAAAAAATTCATATTAAAAGTTCAAATAACACGTGGAGTTATCTATCCACAAATGAAAGCAAAGTAATCTGTCCCATTTACTTATTTCATTGATAAAGATCAGTTATCCGTCCCATTTACTTATTTCATTGATACAACTCAGCAATATGTCCCATTTACTTATTTCATTGGCAAAACTCAGTAATCTGTCCCATTTACTTATTTCATTGATAAAACTCAGTAATCTGTCCCATTTACTTATTTCATGGATAAAACTCAGTAATATGTCCCATTTACTTATTTCATTGACAAAACTCAACGTTAGTGTCTAAAAATTATCATAATAAAAAAAAACCTTAGAGACTTTTTTGCATTGCTTTGTTTAGCGGTCAAGGACTCTACAACCGAAATATAGAAGGAATATATAAAACGAAGAGTTGTTTTTTGTGGAAAATATAATGTGTTTAATGTTTGTCCCACTTACTTACTTCGAGCACCTTATATGCCTTTAAGCAAAATGACTTGAAATTTATAGTTGATGAGTTGATGATACAGTTTGGTGCAAAAGTATTCACCCGATGTTTATTTGCTATAATTTTTGTTTTTTGTAATGAAAAGTTTTGTTCTGCGTATGAAATTTGTTTATTTAATACATTAGAATTTATTCCTTCAAGTCGAGTTTTACCATGGAATCCTTACTTTTGCCTTTTAAAGGGCTCGTGGCCAAACAGCAATTACTATATAATATTTAGTGTAACTTCTAATTTATTTAAAACGCAAATGAAACTAGAAACTTTAAATTTATATAGAAATTTGATATAGGAACTTTTAGCTTAGCTATATAGTCTATGAAGCGAAAGGCAAATAAAAAAAGCAAGAGTTTGTTCTATGTAATTCGCTAATACAGAACGAAGCATATTCATATATAGATATATTATTTATATTTATGTATTAATATATTTGTAAATATATATAATTGCTGTTCATATTTCGCTTGACGAGCCAAAGGTTTAGATAAAATATGAATTGAAATCATAAGCCAAACCACAAACAGTTCTGCCTTTTGCATTTACCAATAAATTTGCAACTCAAAGTTCAAAGCAAATATGTAATCAAAGGCAGTTTAAGCCAAGACGCTACAACCATATTAGACAATTATTTAAATCAATAAATATATTTAATATTATTTTCTCAGCAAAAATCTACCGAATCCAGTTTTGACTTTTGCCCTCCTCCCCTAAGGTAACGATATCAATTACAAAATAAAACAAATATTTCCAATCAAATTCAATTTGATGTAATTTTCTAATCTGTTAACAAGTAACTGAAGCTTTAGTTTGGCAAAAGCAAAAGTTTTCAAATTACGTAGCCAGTTTATTGATATTATTGAACAGGATGAAGCCGCACAAAACAGTTTTGCCAAAAATATATATTATGGTTTTATCAAGTTAATAACGAAGAGTTTATTTAATTAATGTTTGCAGCTCAAAACAAGGAGAAGGAGGAATTCACGTGCCCCTCGCACATTGCCAATGGCAACTATGCTGATCCAGCGACCTGCCGCCGTTTCTATCAGGTAAACTAAATGAGTTGAGTTGAGCTAATATATATATGAAAGATCTAAAACTTTACTCATTTAATGGCAGTGCGTCGATGGCTATCCCTATTTGAATCGCTGCCCGTCGGGCCTCTACTTTGACGATCTGCAAAAGTTCTGCACGTTTAAGGACGAAGCCAAGTGCGGACCGCTGCCAACAAGTAAGTGATGAAGTTATGTCTAAGCTGGCCCAGACTGCGATTAATAAGGGCACACAGATAAGACTGGCCAGAGGGACAGACTGATAGAGAGACGGACTGACAGTCTTTACAGTGTCAATGTAATGTTTGGCAGTCCTGATGTTGTCTACAAATAGTCATGGGAATGTTTTTAGCTAAGGAAACAATTGAAAGTGCGCCATAAATCAGGCAGCCCAGAAAGTTGTAAGTGCACTCGGTGCCCATATGCATGTGCCAGACAGAGATAGAGCCAGAGACAGAGAGAGAGAGGGAGAGGGAGTGTGTGTGTGTGTGTGCAGGTTTTGTGGCAAATGCCAAGCGGTTTGTTAAACGATTTGAAGTTTGCAAAACCAAAGTTGTTAACTTAAATAAAAGCCGAACTTCGACTCAGAGGCCAGACACAAAGCACTCGGAGCCCAAAAAAGAGAGAATGAAAAAAATTACATGGCTAAAACTGCAGAGCAGCAGCAAATTTATTAGAAGCTCAAAATAGAATTGGGCATTCTATTAGAAATACCAAGCAGCAGCAGCAGCAGCAGCAGCCGCATGCGAAGCCATTTGGGATAAGCTACTGAATGTGACAGGCTTACCAAAGAGCAAGAGAGAGAGAGAGAAAGATAGAGAGAGATAGAGGGTGCGAGGCTGAGAGCAATGGAATGCACTGCCTGGCATTCGACCACCGGATGTGTTGTGCATTAGGAAACAATTTTGAGTAAATGTCGCATAATTCATTTATGGCCCAATGGCAGAAAATGAAACATTTACCAAAAGATCGCAGCCCAGCGCACATGACTCGATGACAATGCATGCGACGACGACAAAGGTGAACGTTGGCCAACCAGACAGACAGAGACAGACAGAGACAGAGATAGACAGACAGACAGAGAGTCTGGCTCACAGTTCGTTCGCATGATAAATGCCAAGTGCCTGGCTTGCCTCACCCAGCCATCGAGGGCACTTCAAATGGAGCACAAACGCGACCGTTTAAGAATAACCAAGTGCCACAGCAGCTGCATGTGTGTGTGTGTGTGGGAGAGACAGAAGAGCTTACAGTTCAGATTTAGCTACCATTCTTATATATATATATATCATATGTATATGTATATGTGTGTGTGTGCTTGGGCTTGGCTACCTAACCTACGGGCGAAAGACAATGCATGTGCATTACGACAAACACACTGAGAGAAATTAGGAGTGGAAACCATAAAGTGATCTTAGGGAAATAATTGATAATATGTAGAGTATTGTTCAGGTGTATAGTCTAAGCATTTCAAATAAAAAACATATTTCATATATAAATATATTTATTTATTTATATTTAAATTTATTTCTATATATATATTTGAATAGAAAACATGTTTTACATTTAAATATATTTATTTATTTATATTTATATGTATTTCTATATTTATTTATATTTTACAAATATTTATATTAAATATATTTATTTATTTATATTTATATATTATAAAATAAAAGTTTAAAATTTTTTTATATTTTTTTATTAGTGTATAAAAAAAAATGTTTAAATTCAAAATTTAGTCAAAAGTAGTAAAGAATTTAAAGCAAACACACACATACACACGCATGCAATGGGACCCAGACTATCTCGCTCTAACCCACACACACAACGCTACTCAGACTCTCTCTCTCTATATTTGTCTCGCTCTACCTCGTACAGACACAATGACATATCGCTCAAATGCAAGCACGCACTTTTGCACTAGTCAGCAACGCAGTCGCTGTCGCTGTTGCCGTCGCTGTCGACGTCGACGTCGTCGCAGTTAGCCGTCGTTGTCGGAAGGAAACCGCTTGGAAGAAAGCTACGACAGCTAAAGCATTTGGGATTTGCGTAATACCAACTGGAATGTTGTCTCATATAAATAGCTCTTTGCTCTGACTGTGACGGCGACAGCGAGTCAGCGCGAGTGTGTATGTGTGTGTGTGTGTGTATATGTATATGTTGGAGTAGAAAAGTAATAACATAAATGACACACACACACACACAGACACGCACAGAGTTAGCTCTTGGCTCTCTCTTTCTCTCTCACCCCGTTCCTTGCAAGCCACAATGCTTAAGCCAAAGTCTAGCAAGGCACGAGGAAAAATATTGCAGCAGAGATTAGGTCAAAGCTCTGTGCGCTTTTTGCTGACGCCACACACACACACGCACACACACCGCTAGAGTGTGTGTGTGTGAGAGAGAGCGCGCAACAAAGCATGGCATATACTAATATAACGTTTGTAAACTATAATATATGATTACTCACTATGCCTGCTTCTGCTTCTGCTTCTTCTTCTTCATCAATTTTAGTACTTTTTGGCCCAGTTCGTTAGCCACTTGGTGAATATGTGTATCTTTGCGCTTGTTAAACTAAAAAAGTTTACAGTTAATAGTTGAAAAGTATTTTAATTAATGTAGCGCCCAAGGGTGCATAGAAAACATGAGAGAGCTAGCTGCAGAGAGAGAGAGAGAGAGAGAGAGAGAGAGAGAGCTGCATCAGCTAGCTTAAGTTGGTAGATTGATACAGGATTTTGTGGGTTAATGAGGATTACATACATATGTTTTTATGTTTCTTAGTAGAGAGCAGAAATTGAATCAGTTCTAGCAGTTCTATATGATGTGTCCTAAAGGATGCACTTCCTATCCAAAAGATTTCAGCTTTCTAAAGTAAATTTCTATAGCAGTTCTATATGATGATGTCCTAAAGGATGCACTTTCAATCCAAATGATTTCAGCTTATTCTGAGCTATTTCAACGATATTTATAGCTCTTATGCCAAGTATCTGGAACACTTTGAAACTCTTTAACTTAGATCCACTCACAAATAATATTGTTAACCTGTTTATAATTATGGTGTAAATTGTATGCGACTCTTTGTAGCTAAACTCATAGCAGATCTGACTGATTGTCTCTAATCGTCTAGCACTTTAATTTGCAAACCAGCTGCCAGCTACGTAAGCCAACCCGGGGATTATGAGCTCTAAACTAAGCAGCAGCAGCAGCAGCAGCAGCATGGCTGCCCCAAAAAAAAAACCTAAAGCCCCCGCACCACAGCCCCTAGCCACACTCCAGTCTCCCCTCTCCCCTCTCCCCTACTGCCTGCACCCGCCACGTCCTTGTCAAAAGTCTCAGCTGACGAATTGCTTACGACGCATTGCAAGACCCAAAATGAATTTGAAATTGTGACAGCAAATGTCCCAAATAAATAAGCAAAAAGTGGCTGCTTTTCATTACACACACACAGAGAGAGAGAGGGAAAGAGAGAGGGAGAGAGGGGGAGAGAGAGACATGTGTGTGTGCATAGCTAGAGCTAGGGCAGCGTAGATGCGTGTGCAATACAATGTGCATATAAATGCGATTTTATTCCATTTTATTTGGATTTGATACACTGTTTTGTTATTGCCAGACACAAATTAAAATATCTAAGCCACTTTTCGGGGGCTCAAATTCAATAAAATTTGCTTACCAAATTCCATTTTGGCCAAGCAGCTGCCAACAGTTTGCTGGCCCAAAAGGAGTATTTGACTAGAACTGACTGTCTGACTGTCTGACTGTCATGACTGGCCGTCGCCGCCAACTTGGCCCAAACGATTGACAGAGCGCGTCCAAGCAACTGACTGAAAAAACACACAATATATATATATATATATATATATATATATGTATGTGTGTATACTATATACATTTATTTATTCGCTTATAGTGTTGTGTGCAGAAAACTCACACGAGCTGGTAAAATTCGAAGCAATTTTGCACTGAATAGTTTTCAATTTCATAATTCAGTGAGCACGCTCAATGACAGCATTTCAATATTGCTTACACAACAGCAACGACAACATCAGCACTAGCACTAGCACTAGCAACCAACAAAGACAACCAAGCAGCTACACAAATATGCCCCAAACTGTACAGCATTACGTATACGCAACGTCTGTGCTCAGCTCAGACCAGGCCAGCCCCAGCCCAGCCCCAGCTCAGCCCCAGCTCAGCTTTGCTTTGCTTTGCTTTGGCGCTGTCGCTGCCAGTGCGAAATGCATAAGACAAAGTTACTAAAAGTGTTTATTACATTTTATTGAATAACTGTGTCCAAGGCACACACACACACCCACACACACACACACACACATACACATGCTCGAGTGCGCAAATTTGGCAAATAACTTTTTTGAAATAATAAAATTGTATGCATTTATTTTTTGAGGAGGTGTTGGACAGCAGACGCTCTGCACATATGTGTGTCTGTGTGTGTGTGTGTGTGTGTGTGTGAATTTATGTTGATTGCACAGTGTGCAATTGAGTGCTCCCTCTCCCTCTCACTCTCTCTCTGAGCAATTCCCTTGTCCCACTGTGCCGTCCGGGCCAATTAATTGCCAAGCATTTCATTTGGCATTGCTGTTATTTATGATGTGACCGCAAAATGCATATTTTCCAGCATTGATAGCATCGATGCATTTATATTAGTTTTCCATGCCATTTGTGGGCGTGGCAGCAGCTGCACACTGAAGGCGATGACAATATTTTGGGGCAGAGCAAAGCCAAAATGGCATACTTCAAGGCGCCACCGGAAACGGATTCGCCTTAAGCGTATCTCTATGTATGTGTGTGTGTGTGAATTAAATTTTAATATATGCATGTCACACACACACGCACACACACACATGGCACGCACATCAATATTCCAGGCCTCAATTTAAACTCATTCATATTTATGGCATATGCTAGTATTACAGTGTTTATTATTTTGTGACTATTAACATTGATGCTGTTTGTTTTGCACTAGTTGCAATCGCCTGCTGTTGTTGTTGTTGTTGTTGTTGTTTTTGCTTTTATTTGCTGTTATCCTATGCTCTAGATAAGCCATAACAAAAAAAAAAAAAAAATATAGCAATACCAAATCAGAGTCAAATCAAAAACATGAGCTGCAGCTCGTTGGTCAATTGCTACGATTGGATAGTCAGCATTTGGTATGCCCTTTATAAGAGGGGTATTATCAATATGACTTGAAATAAGTGACATATATAGGAAAAACTATACACTTATATGTGCAGTATATATATACATATATTATTATAGAAATAACGAATTGCCGATGTGCCTTCACTCAAAATGACAATTTCCAGTCGCTTCTCTTCGTCCACTGTTAATCATAAAGACCTTGTCCGAGTGGCCTGCATAAGTAGCCATCTCGCTCACTCACTCAGCAACATCAAGAAACTACGTTCAGCAACAGCTATCTTTGCCTCCCCCTCTCCCTCTCTCTCTCTCACGGAGTGTGAGTTAGAGCTGACTCGCGCAGCTAAGACGCTGCTGTTATCCATTCGTATAACATTTGTATAACAGTTCTCAGCAGCTAAGACGCAGCTGTTATCCATGCGAATAACAGTTTTATAACAGTTCTCATACGAGCTCTCAGCCTCACACCTAATACAACTGCAACAGTCAAAGGCAATGAATTGAACTGAATTAGGAGACTTAGCAGACATTATTATCTATTCATTACATAATATCATGTCATAAGATATAATATAATATATATTTGTGATAACTTATCAATAATTCAATCAACATAGCCAAAGGCAGTCAAACTTAGCTTAGTCTCAGTCAGAAATCTTTCGTCTCTTTGTGCTCCTCTTTCCATGGCATTCAGTATATATACTATAAGTGACTATATCGAATAACTCTAAATTATATATTGACTAGTCTATCTTCTAAACAGTCCTTCTCTCTCTCCTCTCTCTCTCTCTCTCTCTCCCTCTCTCTCTTATGATCCCCACAGCAACAATTAGTTTCAGCTAAAGTTTTCAACTTTCAACTAGTGTATCTACTCTTCGGCCAGCCATAAAGTTTCATTGTTATTCATTTTATTTTATTTGCTTTTTTTATCTACTCTACGAACGAACTGTTATGCAGCTGGTGATTATTTTGTTGTCAGCTTAAGCGTGGGCGTGGCAGCAGCATAGTCAACTATTGTAATTAAATCGAATTGTTTGTTGCTCGAGTTTCGCTTAGCAACTGAAGCTTGAATACTTAACGAATACTCGCAGTGTTTGTTCTGAATGTAAATTGGCTGACACCAGCTCTTTAGCTAGGACACACATAAAGAGTGAGAGAGAGTGAGAGAGAGAGAGAGAGAGAGATAGAGAGAGAGAGAGAGTGAGAGTGAGAGTGGGCGCACTCGATTCGTTAGGGTTGGGGCTGCAGAAATTCGTCAAAATGCTGAAAGTGGAAAAAGTTTTTGACATCATTAGTTTGTTTTGCATTTGGCATTGCGTAGCGGCATTAGTCCACTTTAAATTGATTGATGATGTTGTCAATGGACGCAACGTAAATGGCCAACAACGCCTAAAGCCAAAGCCGAAGCCAAAGTCAAACTTCTGCCCAAGAGACAATAAATAATTATTTTTAATTTGGCCAAATTTATGGTGAATGGATACAGAGTTGATGCAGGCAGGCAACACTATCTGGCATATCGATTGCCTGAAGATAGACGACACTAGATCCTCAAGGACTCACTGACTTGACTCGCACTTAATTTGGTTGCCTGTGTGTGTGTGAAGTGGATTTAAAATGTTGTTGCCTGCCTGACTGCCTGGCTACCCCTGGCCCTGGGGCGTGGCATCGATGACCCAGTGCATGACTAATGCTGGTTTTACCTGTTGGCTTCGTGCCTGGCTTTGTTTTATAAACACATCTGCATGGGCAACCTTTTGTTTTGTGGACTTTAAGCGAATTTGTTTACTCGATCACAATACAATAACAGGAACAACAACAACAACAACAACAACAACAGCAGCAAAGGAGAAAAAAAGAAATGCCAATTGAATTCTATTGAGTTCTAGCCAAACACACCCACACACACACACACACACACACACACACACACACACACACGTATATACAACCACAAAGCTGTCACGCCCAACTCCCACATATGCAAATAACTGTGCCAAAAGCTGGCTCTAACGCTTTTTCTTCCCTTTTTTTTTGTTGGCAGTTGGCTGTGTTTGGGGCTGGCCAGGATTTAACCTTTGGCTATTTGTATTGCCAGCTCGCTCGCACTCGCACTCGCACACGCCGCCCTCAGCCCTTTTGTTAACTTTCTTTTAACTTGTTTCTTGCACATTTTGTACGTTGTTTGGCTGGCTGACTGGCTGCTGCTGCTGCTGCCTTATTGATATTTGTATTGCATTGTGTTATTTTGTTGACTTTTAACTTTCGACATGCTGCTCTCGATGATTGTCTTGCCAGGTAGTTGGGTTCTGGGCGTGGTCCATCGATTGTCAGCTGTACAATTGTGCTGGCATAACCAAATAGACTTTAAATAATTTCCGAAGTAATTTGCGCAACAGGCCTACTGCCCACTCTGCCTCCCACTCTCCCACTCTCCCTCCCACTCTCCCCCTCTCTCTCTCTCTCCTGTCATTTTTGTAATCAGTTTCGATTTCTTGTTCTTCTTGCAGCACCAGCGCCGGCAACGGATGCGCCCGCCGATACCGCTCAACGTTGCGACACCGAGGCCTGCCAGCTGCCCTACTGCTTCTGCTCCAAGGATGGCACCCAAATACCCGGCGGCCTGGAGGCCGAAAAGGTAAGTTCCACCCACATTTCATTGAAGGTTATTGGACAGCACTTAGCTCAGTCTGCCATAATATATATATATGTATGTATATACATATATACATGGCTTGCTTTCTTTCTGTTTTGTTACCCTTAAGTGTTAATTTGCAAGGTGATAAATTTCAAGTGCATTGACAGCTTTTATTTTTACGGCACACAGCAAGGCATGGCAGGTGTAGTGGCAGTGTGGGTTTGTCTATATGTGTGTGTGTGTGTGTGTATCTGTTTGTTGTTAAGTTTGGCTTCGACTTGGCCATAAATCTGTGTATTTGCATTCGGCTGCCTGTTATCGCTGCTTTGCATAAGGAAATTGTTCTGCTGTCTTTGCTGTTGTAGTTTGTTGTTGTAGTTGCTGCCCCATTCGTTGCTCATTGTTGTCACAGTCTATCTCCCTCTCTCTCTCTCTTTCTCTTCCTCTGAGTTGTTGCTATGCTCGTTGCCATTGCTGTTCCTTTTGATTCGAATATCCTGTTTAATAACTTCGGTTTTGTTTATTTGCCCAAGAGTTATGTGCTTTACGTTTGCAAGCATACAAAAAATAAATAAAAATACAAAAAAAAAAACAGAACAGCTCATAAAACTACATGAAAATTAAAGTTTTTTGCACTGCGCGACCAGCAGGGCGTATGTGTTATGTGTACATAAATCGCAGTGGATAAAGGGAAGGAAAGTCGAGACTGCTAGACTAGCAGATACCTTGATCTCCGAGAAGAGCTGATACCTACATCAAAAATTTCAAGTCTCTAGCTCTTATAGGTTCTGAAATCCACGCGTTCATACATACGGTTAGATGGACGGACGGACAGACAGATGGACGGACAGACAGACGGACGGACAGACAGACGGACGGATGGACAGATAGACGGACAGACAGACGGACGAACGGATGGACGAACGAACGGACGAACGGACGGACGGACGGACGGACGGACAGACGCACGGACGGATGGACGGACGGACGGACGGACGGAAAGACGGACGGAAGGACGGACGGAAGGACGGACGGAAGGACGGACGGACGGACAGACGGATGGACGGACGGACAGACGGATGGACGGACGGACGGACGGATGGAAGGACGGACGGACGGACGAACAGACGAACAAATGGCTATATCGACTCGGCTCGTCGCCCTGCTCAATAATCTATATAATTTATAGGGTCTGCCACGCCTCCTACTGCCTGTTACATACATCTTCAGAAAACTTATATACCCTTTACCCCCCTTATCAATGGGTTCAGCGTATAAAAACAAAGCAAAAACAGAAATTTATATAAGTTCATTGTTCAGTTAAAAAAAAAGATAGTTTCAGTAGATCAAACCGCTTACATCACATCACAATCCTTTGCTCTTCCATATTATGTACATTTGCCTAATGGTAACTAAATAAACTGATTGATACGAGGCTAAATAAAAAGATTTTTGTGTGCATAAATCAAAGATTAATAGCGAGACAAACAACGGCAGATACAATAAAAGTTTATTTGATTACCAAATGGATATGGCATGGTAACTTGAGAAAGTATAAATATATATAGATATATACATGAGGGTATATAGTTCTGTTTTATAAATAATAGATTTACTAATATTATCATAGAAATTTGATGGCATTGCGCTGTTTAAAGTCGATTTCGCATATGCATTACCAGTTTTAGACATGAATAAAAATAATGCCAGCTCCTTTGTGTGACTGTATGTGTATGTGTGTGTTTGATTTAGTGCTCCAATATATGTGTGTGCGTGTGTGTGTGTGTGTGTGCGTGTGGGCTACCAATTGACAGACAGTTTGAAGTGCACATTAGTTGTGGTTTCGCATACACGATAAAAGCAATGCCAGAAAACAACAAAACCACGCACATAAATATGTTCATTTACAAAAACAGAACATATAAACAAATACTCTATAGCATAGTTATATAAATTTGTATAATCAATTAGTAATTGAGTATAAATTGATATATAAATACTTCTAATTATAGAAATTTTAGCTATTTATACTCATATAAACAACTAGTAATTGCATTATTTAGAAATTTATGCCTGTATGAGAGGTAGCTAAAGCTAGTATCTGAAAGTCTTACAGCTAAGAATAAGTCAAGGCATGTTTAACTTGGAATAACTAAGCTGAAACTGAAAAAAGAAAGTTTTATGACCGAATACACATTTTATCTAAAGCCAACTGAAGGCAAAGTGATGACCAACTAAGAGTAATAGCAAAAGAAATTGCTCTAAAGCAAACATAATTTAAGTTATAACAATATATTTGACTTCATTTTGAAGCTACAGTCATGCCATTTTATATATAATATAAACTTATTCAAGTAATTTTGATATATCTTTAACAACATAGCTAATAAGCTGGTCAACTATTTAGAAATTTCTCAAACAAGAAATACAGATTTTCTGACTTACCTTGCCCGTTGCCAACTGCTTGACAAAGACTATGCTGTCGACTTTAGCATAGTGTAGCATAAGTCAAATACTAGCAGAGAGCAGCGGAAGTTTATGTGGCGACAGCGATGCCAGCGCTGGCAGCGACGTCGACATAGTCGGCCGATTTTCAACATAAATGCAAAACGCAAAACGCTGAACGCTGAACGCTCAACGCAGAACGCAGAACGCACAACACAAATATACAAATATACAAACACAAACGCAAACACAAACAAATCGCAAGTGAGCCACTTAATTTCGAAATTGAAATGTGTCTGTGTGGGTGAGTGGGTGGGTGAGTGGGTGTGCATGTGGGTGGGTGTGCGTGTGGGTGACTGTCGCTATAGCTACGCAATGCCATGTTGTTGTCCTTTGTTTAAGGGGTTGTGCGAGTGATCCGGATGCTTATTTAAGTGTTATTAGCGCTTACATGTGTTTCCACAGCCGCCCAACAAAACGATTTCAATTTCTGACAGCCTATTTGTGCCCAGAGCGTCTGTGTGTGTGTGGGTGTGCGTGTGTGTGTGTGTGCACATAATTATAATTAATACCATCTCAATTAACCGCAAACAGGCGGTTAATTTGTGCGCACATTTAGCCTATATCTTTTGCAAATCGTTTGAGCCATGTTAGATATAACACATACGCCGCATTGGCAGCACTCTCAGCGGCGACGCTTAACGCATTGCGCTCCATTTCACAGCGCGTCCAATTTCCGCCAAGGAATGGCGCAATGAAAAAGGTTTTCAAATACTCCAAGTTGCCTAAGCTCGACCAATCAAAAAGTGTCTTTAAGTCATCAGTCATAAGACTTTTGCTTAAATATAAATAATAAATGTTGAAAAAAACTCAAGATTTTAGCTAGCTTCGCTTAGCCTAGATACTTGCCGATGCAACCCCTTTGCAGACATTCGCTATTTAGAGGGCATCAAAATGCCAAGAAGCTGCCAAGCCTATGCCAGGGGCGCGACAGTGGGGGGGAACGTTGCGTTAAATAAAACGCTTTGCTCAATTTGAATGCGAATCCAATTTGATTTGAGCTCGCAAAGTAAATGAAAAAGAAAACTGAAAAGATGGCACACAGTGTCAACAAAAACTTTGCCGAGAGCTTCTTTTAAAGCGGGGGGTGTTGGAGTGACAGGGGGCGGGGTGGGTGGGTTGCAGGGCTCGGTTGCTGCTGTTTAAGGGTGCTGCATTTATGCGCAGCTGCAATCACTCAATCAATGAGCCGTTCAATTGTCGCCGCGATTGAGCAACTAAGCTATGCAAATTCACAGCCCAAGCCCAGTTTCTCTCTCTCTCTGTCTCTCTCTACCCCTCGAAGAATATCCCTTCCTAACTTCATCTCTCTGCCCTGCTGAGACACTTGAACAGCATGAAAAACCCATCTATCATCCATTTGGTAGCGCTCAACGAGCTTGGGCGCGCTGGCAAACTTCTGTCTCTCAGGCAAAGGTGCTTGTCAACTGCCGTCTGTCTGCCATATTTGCTCAAAGACTGAAGTGCAAACTTGAGTCGCATTAAGCAGAAATTATCAACGTACACATCGAGTGGCAGTGGCAGTGGCAGTGCGAGCTGGCATAATATGAATATATATATATATATATATATATATGACGACTCCTTTGGCGACTGCCATAAAACAAAATTCTTAAAGGCAAATTACGCATACGCAGCGTAGCACTTGGTATAAAAACCCAAGCAGCTGCTAATAGATAGATAAACATGAACTGCAACTTTCTATTTATATATATCAATTTCATTCACTCTCACAATCATATCAATATTTTCAAGCTTCAGCTGTAACAATGGCTGAGACAAACTTTAAAATTGTTTTATTTCTGGCTTTTTTTCTAGCTTTTTTGTGCCCATTTTTTTTTGCGTTCTCTGGCGTTATCATCTCCGTTTTTTTTTCGCACATTCATTATATTTGCAATAATATTTTTACTTTATAATTCAATGAGAAGAGAGAGACAGAGAGAGAGTAGAGCAGCGGCAAACTGCAGTTGATTTGCACTCATTTTAGCGGAAACGGCTTTTGAAATATGCCTTTCAATAAGCGAACGAATGCCGGAGCTAGGGCAAAGGCAATAAAAGGACCCTACGCAACTCTGTCAAATCAAAGAGCAAATTTCAATTCGAATGGCAGCCGTTGCCAACAATGTCATCATGCCCATCATCCCCATCATCATCATCATCATCGTTATCCTAATAATCATCAGTTATCCTTGCCGCACTTAAGCTGACCACCGTTCGATGCTTACGAGTGTTTCACGCCTCTGCATAATTTTGCCAGCTCAGCTGCAGTCGCAGGCGGAGATGAAGGTGGCTGTGGAGGTGGCTGAGGTAGTTGAAGCTGATGCTGGAATAGGGACAGGTTCAAATATGGTGGCAGCTGTTATGGGTTAGATAAAGCTGGGGTCAATTGCCGACTGTTGCACTCGCTGGCTGAGGTTAAGGCTTGGCTAGTCGTTGGACCCCGACATTAATATTGAATTTGTACAATAATCCTTTTTATGTGTTCAACAATGAGCGTTAAGTGCCGCTGCCCGTGCCACACCTCTTTATGTGCAGCTCAAGCGAAATGCATTTTGGGCTGCTACCTCGTCAGCAGCCATTGCCATTCACATGCTGCTTTATGCTGATCGCATTCGATTTTCATTTCATTATTTGCCAGCGATAAGGCATATTGGCTTTGATGAGTCGTTGGCAAAGACTCTGTGGGAGAGAGAGAGAGAAGAGATAATGTAGCTAGATCTTATGGGAGTTATTAATAAAAAAATCTTTGTGCAATTTTGACTCTGATTTGAAATCAAGTCCAATCATGGACTATTGATATCCTGAAATCTCTGCCATTTTTTATTGTTTTGCCTATGTTTATTATACTCGCTTATGCAGTAAGCAAGAGTATATTAGCTTTTAGCAATGTGTATCTTGCTGTTTGACTTTCTTCTCTGTTTGATAGCTAACCACTTTACCCTCTTCAAGCTAGAGATTTGATTTGATTTGATAGAATTGTCGATCTAGCCTTGACTTATAAACTGTAACGATTTTTTTGAATCAGCTGAAAACTAGAATCTTAAACTTAGACAAGTGACACAAGTGCTTGACTTTATCTACAAATTGGCTAAAAAATTTAAGATTCATATTGTATAAATATTTATATATATCTTCAAGATAGCGCAGCTTTCACGTTTGGTGTTGAATATTTTCTATATTATTCGAGCTATAGTCCTAAAATATTTTCTTTCTCTGTTGAACTCTGGTTAATTCTTCTTCAAATAAAACAAAATTTAATTCTGCATCATTTTAGCAAATTTTTTTTTTAAATTTTCAATAAAAGGTTGCTAACAGTGAATAACTGGATAACTAACTGAATAGCGCATCCAAATTCAATTGTGAATAACTCGCTCAAAATTGATCTTCTTTAAGAAAAGAATAACTATGGAAAGATATGTTATTTTATCTTTGAAGGAAAAATCAAAGATTGAAGCTTACTTGGATGCTCGACTATCTAGACCTAAAATCACAATAAAAGCTGACAGACATAGGAAAGCTTTATATATCTTTATACTATAAACCTAATTATATAATTAGATATATAGTATAAAAGATATATAAAGCTTATTATATATTATTATATATCATAGAAATTACCAATTCCGCTGGAAAAGAAACTTCATTGGCTGTAATAAGTAGGGCAGATAGGCGATCCACACTGAGAAAATTATAAACTTGTCTTCAGATATCCCGAAAAGAATTTCTGTTAAAACGAGCTTTCGATGGCTTAAAGTTTTATTTGGAAGCTGGATAAATAGATATATATTGCAAATCAGGACTTACTATATAGTGTTTAATAAAGATTCTATACCATATTCTTCACTTCTATACCTCAATTACAGTGCATTTGTGATTCGTTCTATTCTCGGAACTAGTTTCGTGTCTGCTGCCTGCTTTTATGGCGCGTCATTTCTTTTGGGTTAGCACTTGCATTGGTCTTTGATTATGGAATTGCACTTAAAGTGTTGCAAGCTTCTTTCGGGCGACGACGACAAACAGAGCCCCGTCGCCCAACGGGATTTCAATACGGCTGTGTGGGGTGGCAATTTTTGTAATGGAATTGCTGTGCTTTAGCACTCGTTAAACTTATTGCTGCTACTGCTGCGGCTGCTGTTGCTGTTGCTGTTGCTGTTGTTGTTGCTGTTGCTGTTGCTGTTGTTGTTGCTGTTGCTGTTGCTGTTGACGTTACTTTATTGATAGTCGTTGCGAATGATTTGAAATTAATTTGGTTTTCATCAGCGCAGCTAAAGATCGTGTACCTGCAAATCTGGTTAACCGATTGCCCACTAATTATGTTAAGCGCCCAAGTTGCAAGTCGCAAGCGCAAGCAGCAGCAGCAGCAGACGCCAAGTCAAGAGTCAGCCAGGCGCAACGCAGACAGGAAAAAACAAACGCAAAATGCAAAACCTTCAATTAGAGTAGTTAATGCTGCTGTTGCTGCTGTTGCAGTTGCTGTTGCTGTTGCTGCTGTTGCTGTTGCTTCTTCTGCTGCTGCTGCAATTTATTCCAATGCCAATACATGCGCGGCTGATTTTGAGGTTAGCGTTTCTCTAATTGGACCGCATACTTACATAAGCCACACCCACACACACCTACACCCATACAGCTGACAGCAGTAAGCGACTGAGTTTATCATATAACTAAGAGCCTTTTGCGCTTTACACTAACTATTTATAGTTAGTATACAAACCAGGTAAAGTTTATACTCCATATTGAGTTAGACTCTACTCAAGCTCAGTTCCAAAACCTTATATATACTCTAACTTAAGTCTTTCTATATTTTAATAACCTTTACCCACTTGTCTCCCATTTCAGATCCCACAAATTATCATGCTAACTTTTGATGGTGCCGTCAATCTGAACAATTACGATCATTATCAGAAGATATTCAATGGCAAACGCAAGAATCCCAATGGCTGCAACATTCGTGGCACTTTCTTCCTCTCGCACGAATACAGGTAACTAAAAACATAAATCATATTTTGACGGCATTTGATGAGCAGCAGAGCTGACACTTTTTACTAAATCATTTATAAATTATTATAATTTTTTGGCAATATTACGCATACGCCTAGACTGACAGACTGACAGACTGACAGACTGAAAGACTACAACTATGTTGCTAATGTTGCAATGTCTTCATCAGCTAGCTTGGCAGGGCCAGCCAACACGTTGCAAGTCAAGTCGCCTTTTTGCCGCATATACGGGCAAAGTTTTGTGCATCGTTGTGGAAAATACTTGTCACATACTTACCACGCCCCAAAAAACCCAGCTCTTGCCAGACGTCACTCTGTCAGCCAGTCAGCCAGCCAGTCAGCCAGTCAGTCAGTCAGTCAGTCAGTCAGCCTCTGCTCTACTAATTGTTGTTGATAAATTGGGGCTGACAAAGTTATGTCAACTGCAAAACGAATTTTCGCCAAAATATATGAACTACATTTTGGCAGACTTATAAAAACGGCACATCGCAAAGCTCACACACAACACACACACACAACACACACACACACATATACAGAGTACAGCGCACATACAACAAAGTAAAGTCCCAACAAGAAGCAGATGCAGATGCAGTTGCTATAGAATATGAAGCGGCAGTTGTAGATAAAGACACAACAGCCAAAAATGGCTTTGAACAGTGGGACAAATAGCTTAATTATTGGTTAGAAATATAATGAATTATATAAATTAGAATAAGAGTGATATTAAAATATTACAAAACAATTCACTTGAGCTGTATTTGCGAAAACAGAAAGAACTTAACATTAAGGTTACCATATTAAAACAATTTATATTTATTTTTCAATTGTAAACTATGGGCAAAACTTCTATAAGTTTTCAGTATATTTAGAAGTTTTTTTTAGGAATAATTTTTTAAAATTTTGTATTTCAAATTATTATTACTATTACTTGTTCAAGGAATAAAAATTAAATTATAAGGTGACCATATGCGGCAGCTAAAATCTAACCTTTTTAGCATATTATTAAATATATTAAATTTATAAATATAAATACAAAACTATATATATAAACACATATATGGTCAGCCTAAAATTTTAAAATTTTAAATAGATTTTTAATTTTTAGGGTGACCATATATGTACATAGCCTTAAATTTACTTTATTTAGTATATTATTAAATAAATAAATTTTAAAAATAAAATTTTATTGAAGAATATACTAAATAAATTAAATTTTAGGTCAGGTAAATGGTCACCTTAAAATTTACTTACTACTCCTGGAACAACAATAAATCTAATCTATTTAATTATATACCTTAAGAAATTATAGATTCGATAGGCTAATAATTATAGATTCAGCTAATATCTAAAATAGAAAATATGAGTAAAAAGTCTCTAATTTTGACCACTGTGCCAAGCACGCTGAAGAACTAAGTAAGCGGCAACAGTCAAAAAATTTGCGAACCGAGCGTGAACAGCAAAAATCTTGAGTGAAGTTTAAAAGCTTTTTTCTACTTTGCCACAGTAAAAGACGTGGAAGCAGAAGAATCAGCAGTTGCAGAACGAGAGGGCTATATATATACACATATATATAGGTGTATATGTTTATTTATATATATATATATATATATAACTATGCGATATGGCGGCAGTTTCGAAGTTGAATTGAAATGCGCTGAATGGCAGTAATTGCCTGAATATGTTACACATGCACACACATGAATGCGCCAATGCATGCGTGTGAGTGTGTGTGTGTGTGTGTATATTTATGCATACATACACACACATAGATGCACACTTATGTACTTTTGGGGCAAATCATTTTTATGCTTTTGCTGGCAAAAGAAAAAGAGACACACTTATCATTCATTCCACATTCATTTTATTTTTTTCTTTTTTTCTTTTTTGTATTTCGTTTTTTGGGCTTGCAGCAGCAGCAGCAGCAACACAGCACATAAATAGTGGTAAGCTGCAACAGTCGCACTCACAACTTGCCACAAGAAGAGACGCCCCCGCCATACAGCAATTCCTGCTGCCGCTGCTGCTGCTGCTGCTGCTGCTGCTGAGCTCTTTAGTGCGGAAATGATTTAATGCGCTTCGCAACTCTTCAGCTTATTTTGTTAAGATTTTTTACCAGCGGCTGCGGGCTGCCTGACTATGATGATGATGATGATGATGATGATGATGATCATCATCATAATAATGATGATGATTTTGATTTGGCATGCAGAACTTCAAGCTTCCAGTCAGTTGGCATTTTGCAGCGCCGAAAAGTATGCAGCGCCTTTTTTTGTTTACGTCTATTGAGGCAATTAGTTTTGTGTGCAACCATCTTCCACTTTCTATATATGTGTCTCTTAATATCACTCTCTGTGTGTGTGTGTGTGTGTGTGTGTGACATACAGAAGAAGCAAAAAAAAAAAAAAAAAAAAAACGTAACTGACAAGGATTTATGCTCAACTATTTATGAATGACAGAAACGATTTTCAGCAATTTCCTGCTTTAATATAACTAAATATTTGTGCTTTGCGGAGATGAAAGCAAAATATACATTTAATTCTGTTAAAAATTCTTTGAGCAGTCACAAAGTCAAAGTATTGCAAAGTAATGTAATCTCCTGGCTCGCAAAAGCAATAAGTTTATGTCGTTTTCAACTGTCAGCTACAGCTTGACTAGATCACAAAAACTTTAAGACTTGCTGATGAAATATCCAAGGCTATCACTATCAGACAGTTGAGCAAGATAGTTATTAAAACTTGATAATAAGTGCAGGCAATGGAATATATAGTGAATAGAGAATACATAGTCTAAGGGTAAGAAGGAATTATAGGACGTAACTGTCAGAGGTAAAGTCCATATTGATATTTGATGTACTTAAAGTCTAGATCCAGTTGAGCAGGTCTGAGTCTTCTGCTAGTTCTAGTGCGGCGGCTAGCACATCTTAGGGCTATAGTACCTGAATGCCTAGCCAGGTTGTGTTTGGTTGAGAATCTAGTCTCTTTGAGCTACTTGTTGGCCACTTCATAGTTCTTAGCACCTTAAAGTATCGCTCGATGTCACTGTAACTCAAAGAACTCCAGTGATCTTCTGCAGAGTTTTTGCCTAAGAAACGCCCAAGGAACGCATCTTGGCTCTACTTCCATGCACCTGAATGGCATTGACAACATTGACAAGAGCCTGCAAGAGCTCAAGCTAACAAACATATAGATTCCCCCAAAGCATTCAAATATATTTTACTTTTTTTAAGCTCACTCTACAGCATAATCTCAGCTCTTTATGATAACATATAAGATCATTTCAATAGACAATAAGCTAACATTAATAAATAGATTTGATAGACAAAAGCTGCACTTGGCAGCTGTACTCTAGCCACTTAATTAGCCAATTCTAATCCGTTTTCACGCAATAAGCTCAAAAGGCAAAGAGTTTTGGTCTCAGTTCGAAGCTCTTTGGGGGCGAACGACTTGGCTTGGCTTGGCTTGGCTTGGCTTGCCATATGCATTCGAGTTGTCATGGCAGCCACGTGCATGGCTGGCAGCTGGCAGCTGAGAGCTGAGAGCTGAGAGCTGAGAGCTGTCGGCTGAGCATTGAAAACTGAAAACTGTGAGCTGTTTGCTATTTGTTCGCCAAAATGTCACTGATAACGAACTTTCTTGCTATACGAGGCTGCTGCTGCTGCTGCTGCTGCTGCTGCTGCTGCTGCTGCTGCTGCTGCGGCTAAGGAACCAATCAGGCAATTGCCAGAGGACTTGTACACTTTTCGACTACGACTGCGACTAACAGACAGTTTGAAGAAACACACACACACACATCAGACACCCTCCCCCACTTATATAGAAAAAGGCGCCGCAGATGGAGACAATTCTGTTCATTTGTATTTAGCTTTGGCAAACTGCAAAAAAAAAAGAAAAAAAAACCAAAAAACAGAAGCCAAGAAAAAATTAAGAACAATGTTGAAGCAAACTTTTTGCGCAGCATTTTAATTGCACGCAAAAACTTTTAACTAACTAACAAGCCACAAACTAGGCAACACCTCAGTGCACACACAGCAACTAATACAGAGAGAGAAGCAGAGAGAGAGAGAGATATGTGTGTGTGTATTTGTGCTGCTGGCCAGGCCAACTCCGAACAGCTCTAAACAAAAGCGTCTCGGGCCAAATCTAATTTTCAAACATTTACGTTTTCATTTTACTTGTTAACAATATACTAAAAACTCGCTCCAGCCGCAAATCTTGAAGCCAACGTGTGCAGTTGGTGTGTGATCTACCCCAAGCTGTAGCTGCTGCAGTCGCTGAATAAACATGAGCGACTTCTGTGTGGGCGCTTACACATAACCGCTTCCATTTCCGTTTCCGCTGAAATTGAGTCGCGCACTAAGCGAATTTTGCTGAATGCAAAACTTTTCTTGACTGATTCGGCCAGCAGCAGCAGCTGCATGCGAACAATACAACTGATTGCTGGGATGAGCGAGTCGGACTAGAAGGTGCGCTGTAATCAAATTGTAGAAACTTTTATATATACAAATTACTGAGATCACATTCCAAGCACTTATACACATCTAAGGCATAGCGGAAAGGCAATACTTATACACAAAGATCTGCATAGACAAGAGCTCATCTCTGCTGCTCTCTGAGCAAGGCAAGACTACAAGCCTTAGAGCAAGATTATCTTCCATATATAGTAGAGCCTCCTCCTTGCACAGCTTTTCAAATCGACTCAAGCCATAAGCCATTCCAGACAGCAACTCCTTAACTTAATCTGCTAAACAATAAAAGTGCATAAAGCTTAAACTCAACCAATATGCCCATTGTTAGGCATATTTTCAGTACATAACACCTGCTGGTGGGAAATCGCATTTCTTGTTGGCCAAATGGAATCAAGTTAATTGATTGGACTTGAGGCAAGAGCAGCCCATTAACCGCACACAGCCAGGCAAGGCAAAGAGCAGAGGCCTTAAATCATTTGTTTATTGCATATTTGATGCTGGCGGGGAACTCTATGAAATGGAGCTCGGGCCCACAGCTTGACCTCATAGACGTGGCTATTTTGGCCACAGCAACGAGGCGAAAGCCAGGGCCGAAACAGGCACAACTTGACCTACTTTGTACTAGTGTTAAACCGCAGGCCACAGATCACTCTGAGTGGCATTTGTAATGCCTGTGTGTGTGGGAGTGTGTGTGTGTGACCGTGTGTGTGTGTGTGCGAGTATAGATTTGTGCGTGCTGCCTGCAAGATTACTTTTGATTAGCTGGCTAAAACCGCTTGACCTCATAATCCACAAGATGCGCCTATAAAGCCGCAAGCAATTAAATAACGAGCAGTGTCGCCAGGTGAACTGGCCGGACGATGAAGGTATGGCAGGTGTAATCAACACATTTTAAATTTCCATAATGTTTGCATCGATAATGCTCAGAGAGTGGCGGCCACAGCCAAAATCTGTTTAATATCCAAGCAAGTTCGCAATAGCGTGGGCTAAACAACTTTGCTATGGGCTATGCCCTGCCACGCCCCAAACCGGGGCACTACCCGCCCACCAGCTTACCTGTGCTTACCTGCTTGCCAGCTCTGTCCTGTCATGAGTAGCTGCGGGCATAACACACGCGCAATGCTGCCTGTTTAGAACTTTTTGTGGCCTACACAGTGCCACCCACACACACACACACACACACACACACACACATACACATATATATATATGTATATATAGCCTGCATGCCATCTTCACAAAAGTTAATTTTTATTTACCTTGACGCTTGATGTTAATATCGTTGAGCAGCGGTCGGCCAGCTTTGCCTAACCAGGGTAGACCTGAGCCTACGGGATAGCTAGTATGCTGCAGCACAGTTAACGCACAGTGGGCAAATATATGCAAATACTGATGCAATTTTGTATGGATGTTAAAGATACAAATTGTGTATAAATAGCTATAACATGTTCCAAATTGTAATTGGAACTTATATTAATATATCAAAACAATTTCGCGATATTTATCAACTAAGGTTAGCTGACCAAGCAAGAATGATACTATTTCCAATAATTTTATTGAAGTAAAATTTTATGTTTATTGTTTCTATTTAACACTTAAACTATTCAATAAACCTTGCCATTTAATTATAAATTATTTTCATTTAACAAAATCTATAAAACTAAATCACTGCCTGTTAGTTTTTCATTCCACTCATCGCTGCACTTGCACGCCCACTGTGCAGAACTCTCGTTTTTATGCGCCGCGACGTCGTCCAGCTGGTAGGCAGATTTCCACTTCTAACAACAGCCGCCACCGCGCAAAACGTCAGCGACAGACACGTTGCCATTTTTAATGCTAATACTGCCGCCAGTTTTAGCTTTAAACTTTTTAAATGACCCGAACAACTTTTGAGCAGCTGCCAGACCCCAACCCCAACCCCAACCCCAAGCCCAACCCCAAGCCCAAGCCCAAGCTCAAGTCCCGACCTTCGCCATGCCCACGCACAAATGCTATAGCGTAATACTTACGGGCAGCAGCGGCGGCAGCGGCAGCAGCAGCGGCCACACGACGCGCGCTGCAAGTTTCAAGTTTCCATCAAGAGGCAGCTGTAAAGAAATTGCTTTGCTCGTAACGCAACCAAGCTGCATCAGCGAGGAAATGCGGCTGCATAACTTTTCATTTTCATTTATGCATATTTTTGCTTTAATTTGCTTAAACTGTTTTCTTTTGTCCCTTGCGGCACACACTGCGTATACGCAATGGACTTAATTATTGCAGCGAAAGGGCAACTAGCCATGGGCTAATTATTTAAAATTTACTAGCAGTTAACTTAGAGCAAAGTTGAGGCGATTGAAGTTTTAGAATTTGAGATTATGTGAGGTATTTGATAGGATTTTATCGATTTTAGATAAAGCTGTATTTGGAAATTGTCTCTAGAACTGAACTGTAGTGAAAGATAAATGAATCTCATATAAGAAATCTAATAAATATTTGAAATATATTTATTTTTAGGATTTTAGAATTCAGTTCAATATGATTTAGGAGCTTCGATTCCTTCTTCTTCCTTCAAAACCTACTTCTCTAAGTTTTTTCGTTCATTTTTGTTTCCATGGCATGCACAATCTAGAAGAATAGATCTTCATTAGTTGAGCTGATGGCATACGATTCATTGATTCATTCATTTATTCATTCATTCATTCATTCATTCATTCATTCATTCATTCATTCATTCATTCATTCATTAATTCGTTCATTCATTCATTCATTCACTCATTCATTCATTCATTCATTTATTCATTCATTTATTAATTACTTCATTCATTCCTTCATTCATTCATTTATTTATTCATTCATTCATTCATTTATTAATTACTTCATTCATTCCTTCATTCATTTATTTATTCATTCATTCATTCATTCATTCATTTATTCATTCATTCATTCATTTATTCATTCATTCATTCATTCATCCATTCATTCATTCATTCACTCATTCATTCATTCATTCATTCATTCATTCATTCATTTATTTATTCATTCATTCATTCATTCATTCATTCATTTATTCATTCATTCATTCATTCATTCATTCATTCATTCATTCATTCATTCATTCATTCATTCATTCATTCATTCATTCGTTCATTCATTCATTCATTCATTCATTCATTCATCCATTCATTCATTCATTCATTCATTCACTCATTCATTTATTCATTCATTCATTTATTCATTCATTTATTCATTCATCCATTCATTCATTCATTCATTTATTCATTCATTCATTATGATCGATTTCTATCTGCTGAAAATCCTTTGCAGTTTGAATGGTTCCAATGCGACTGACATTTCCCAAGCATGTTTCATATATCAAACATTAACTGAATTGGGAAAAAGGCATCACAGAAATTAGAGTCAACTATAAGTTGATGATTCAAATTTCCTTTTGAATCATCAACTTGAATCATTAGCTCATAGATGACTCAAATTTCTCTTGAAGGGCTACTGGAAATTCTGTACCTTTTTATGAGTTACACTCAGAACGTTATTTGAGACTTTTTTTAGATATAGAATATTTAAAGTCTACACTGACTGCATTCATTCTCTAAATAGCTAAATCATATTATCTTTAAAGCATTTTTTTAATGTAACTTGCTGAGCTGAATATCTTGAAGCAGCTCATTATGCAGTTTAGATATCAATTACTAATAAAGATATCCATTTTTTGTGGAGCGAAACAAGTTTAAGTCATTTTAAAGCAAATGAATATATTCTTGATATAAATGATAGCTATAAAATTTAAGATATATATCAGCCATGTGTTCGCCATGTGAATGGAAATTCAATATCAATATTAATTAGAGCTGCATTTCAACAATTTACAAGCATTGCTCAGGTGTAAATTTAGTTAGAATGAAATATAAGACTAAACTCAACAAAAAGCAACTACTATTAGCTATCAAATGGGTTATGTTACCAGCTCAAGGCTGTAAACCTTTAAAGCTCAATGTATACATCTTTCACTTTAGGTAAAGTAACTTAAATTACAAATATTCATAAATTTCCTTACATATTCTTCATCTTTAATATATCTAAAAAGAAATCCTTAAATGAATCTCTTTACAATCCTTGCCTTTACCTTTTACCCATCTGAATTGATCTCTTCTACATGCAATATTAACTTTTTGCTTAGACTTTAGCGCAACAAACAAATCTGGCTGAGACAGTTTAACAATCCGATGGCATTCCACTGATATACCTCATTCAATTCTCGTATCCTGATATCCCCCCCCTCAACTTTATCAATCCAAATGCGACACATTTTTAGTGTAATTGCTGAGCTTTCAATACAAATTCTGTTGCTCTCTGTTAAGTGTACTAGAATTTTGTTGCAAAATATCCGTAACATTAATATCCGAATTCTCAAATTTCAAGCGCTGCTCGCCGACTATGTGTGTGTGTGTGTGTGTGTGTGTGTGCACCTATAGAGCATTCAGCTGTGTGCGAGTGTGTGTTAAAGTGTTTTTTTGTGTGTTGCGTTTTCAACTCCTGCCTGTTTTTCCTTTCATTCGTTTTTCTTTTCTCTCTTCTTTTTTTTTTTTTTTTGTTGCTGCAAATTGTTGATGAAGGCATTGATGTTGCTGTTGCTGCTGCGGCAATTGCTGCTGTTGTTGCTGCTGCAATAGCTGTTGCCGACAATGATGATGAGGCTTGGTCCTGGCCTGATCTGGTTTGCTTTTGCTTTTGCCTTGCCTTGCCTTGGCTTGGCTTGGTTTGGCCTGCTGCTGATGATGATGATGACAATGTCGTTGATGTGAAATAAAGATAACGACAACGTTGACAATGACTATGACAACAACCCAACGACACTTTAACAGCTCTTGCAGGTGCCCATTTCTTACGTGTGTGTGTGTGGGTGGTGGGTGGTGGGTGGGTTGGGGCTGTACATGAGTGTGTGGCTTTTAGATAGCACATAGAACACATGCACAGCCTTAGCTGCTCCACATTGTAAATTAGTTCTATATTTATCAGCTAATAGATTTTACAATTAAACAAGCTTGTATATATAACATATATTCTCTGTATATATATATATATTTTAGTCTCTAGAGTATCTCTGAGTCGTGACAACATTCAGATCTTGTTTGTTTTCTCTCATATACGTATACATTTCGAGTAACTGCCCAGGAGCAGCTCTCGACAAACCTAAGCACTCTGCACTAGACCTTGTTTTTTACCAAGTGTGCGCACTTGCATGTATGTATATGTATATGTATGTGTGTGTGAGGGTGTGTGTGTGTGTGTGTGTGTACTTTCTGTTTTTAGTTGTCTACTTTTATTAGTCGTTCTTGTAATAACTACCGCACCCAGCGAAGCACACAGAACAACAAACGAACGACCATTCGCCCCTCCACCCACATCTTAACGCTTTGCTCGCTGTTGTTGTTGTCACTGGCCAACTGGTGTTGATAACAACAACGATCATGGCCCGGCAGTTGAGCAAAGCCCAACGCAGCCAAGTCGAGGCCAGCAAGCTAGCTGGCCATAACTTTTGCTATGTGAACTGGCGAGCGCATCCTGCACCCCGTTTGCCTTGTGTATTTTCACTTTTGTCTTGTTGCTTTTGCTTTCTTTTTCTATATATATATATATTTCGCTTGCCTCTCTACACACATATATTGCGCCTCGGCTCGGCTTGGCTAGGTCTGAGAGCTTTATTGAAAACGAGAGACTTAAGCTTCCAGCTGCTTGCTTGTTGTTTTGAAGGGCGTTTCTGAATCTCGTGCTCGCTCCTTCTGCGTTTTTCTTCTTGTTTTTTGTTCTATATATTTTTATGCCTGCTGCAAGCTGAAACAAACTCGTTAGGCACACAGCCATTGCAGTACAAACATAGCCACCCACACACACACACACACACACACACACTCACACTAGTGCACGCACAATATGCTGCATGCAAATTAAGTTAGTTTTTGGTGCAAGGCATAATAAAAACAAAAGCTCATTGCTACGAAAAATGTGTCCAATGGGTGGGTGGGCGCAAAGGTGTGGGGGCTGGTTGGGGGTAAAGGGTTTTTTTTTGGATAAACTGCATCAGCAGCAGCAGCAGTAACAACAACAACGAGCTGCACTCGGGCTCGGTTGGAACCTGTAGATTTGGCTTTTAAAAGCACATTAAAAGAAATTGCTGCATGCGGTCATTGCACACATTTTTGGGCCCAGGGCTGAGCCGCACTAAGCTGCCAACTACCAGGCACAAATTGAAGAAAAATATGCATGTGTGTGTGTGCGTGTGTGTGTGTGAAATAGAAACAAGCAAATAGAAAGCAGCGAGCGCGGGTTGCTCATAAAGTTTGGCGCGATTAAGGCTAGAGAATGTTAGAAAGCTTAAGCATTAAGAGATATGAATATGAGTGGAATACAAGCCTGTTGCTTTGAGTCTGCTATATACCAATATTGCTTTAAGTTTATATAGTTTCTTAGTTATATTAGATATTACTTGAATTTTTTTCATTTTACTTATGCATTGCACTTTCTTTGCCGCTCAGCTTCTTCTCTGCTGAATCTTTAAGCATATTTCTAGGTTTCTTTGAGCAATAATATTCAATAGAGCTATTATCTCTGCTATAGACTATATATACATATCAGACTGTTATAAGTAGTACGCTTGCAAGACTCTATAAATCTTTTTTCTTTTTTATATATATTCAAAACGAAGCCAGTATTAGCAAATAGTTAAATTTAAGACATAAATATTATATAGTCTAAAAAAAATACATCGAAAATGTCTTTAATTGCCATCTTCAAACAATTCTTTGAATATCTTGAGACAAAAACTTTAGCTTAAAACTAAAATATTAAATCACATCATGTGAAGCAAATTACAAATTAATTAAATTTTGTTTTTCTTTATTAAATTTTTAATAATAAAAATATATATAAAATATACAATTTTGAAACATGTAAAAATTTATTAAAAATATATATATCTCGTATATGCATAAATTCATAATAAAAATTAAATTAAATTTTCTTTTTCTTTAACGAATTTCAAATTGTAAAAATATATATAATTTTGTTTGAAATTAAATATAAATACTAAATTAAAAAAAAAAAAACTATTGATCTGTAGTCATTATGATATTATTTATCAATCTTAAAACCAGAGCTTATATGCTGCTGCTATTATTTTGAACACAGCTGTATATAAAAATATAGTTTTAAAACATATGTATATAGACAAATATACAAATATATACATACTCGTATATGCATAAATTCACATTAAAAATTTAATGAAATTTTCTTTTTCTTTAATGAACTTTAAATTAAAAAAAATATATATAAAGAGACAATTTTTAAACATATGTATATATAGACTTATTACATATCTATATATATACTCGTATATGCCTAGATTCACATTGAAAATAAAATAAAATTTAATTCGATTTTTCTTTACTGAATTTCAAATTTTAAAACTATTTACTAATTTCAAACAAATATAAACTTATTACAAATCCATGCATAAATTTGCCTGCAAACAAGATTTCAGCCATAGGACTTAAGCTTAAGCTCCACTACTCCCTCCTCCTTCCTCCACATTAGAGTCTTGTGAGAAACCTAAAATAGTAGTAAAAATAGTATTAAACTACATATTTATTAAATTTTACTAAAAAAAAAACATAAATATATCTATTTTACTTTATCTCCATATAGAATTTATCTCCATTCACGTTTCACTTTAAGCCAGGCTCAATTTTGCTGTTTGTTTGGGCATTTTATTTTATTTTTATTTTTTTTTAATTTTTTGTAAACTTCCAACAAGCCTAAATAATGCTAATTTTAATCTTATATTTAAAATAATATTTATTTTACTTGGCCAAAAAATTTCAAAAGATTTTTCGCACCGCCCTCAAGCAGCTGGTGGCAAAAACATTTTGGTGCACAAACGTTATTCATTTATTCACTATATATCTATGTGTGCATATATGCTCAGACATGTGTCTGTGTGTGTGTGTGTGTGTGCGAGTGTGTGTGTGTGCGCGGGTGTGCGTGCTTGTGCTGCTCAATGCTAACAATTTCTAATCGTTGAGATTACATGTGTTTCTCCCTTTTTAAATGCAAATTGAACTTGTTAGCAGCCGCAGCAGAGCAGAGGCCAAACCACTCAACACACATACATATACAGACAGAGTGTGTGTGTGTGTGTGTGTATTTGCTGTTGTATGGGCTATTAAAGAAAAATGAGTTGACTGGCGTACCAAATTTAAAAGAAGAAGAAGCAGCAGCAGCAGCAGCAGCCGAAGAAGAAGAAAATGAACAAAAATAAAGGCAAAAGAGAAAACTAAAAGCCACTGCAAATGGGCTGAGGCAATAAAAACCCATTCTCACACACGCACACACACACACACGCTGGCACACTCAAGCGACTGGGCGTGACTCGTTTGGCATTTTGTCCGGTGCAACGTTGCGTATGAGCATTGTCATAAACAATGGTCACAGGAACGAGGGCCAGTGCCGAGGCCAGGCCACAGTTGCCCGACGCAAACTGCATTTGTCTCCTGACACTCGCGACAAGGCCAAAAGGAAATTCATCAAATGTCACAGTGCATGTGTGGGTGGTTGGGTGTATGTTGCTACCATTTCCATGTCAGTTATTTTGAGCACTTGCCTTGCATCTTTTACTCTCTCTCTCTCTCTCCCTCTCTCTCTCTCTCTCTCTCTCTGTGTGTGTGTATTTCTTCCTTCACAGTGTTAATTGCTGCCTAACATTCCGTGCCTCTCTCTCACCTACGTGGGCATGTGACGCCTACGCAACAGTAAAAGAAATAGAAGATTTGGGGCACTGCCCCGCCTCGACTGTATGTGTGTTGACTGTTGTTGTATTTTGCTTTTATTTTGTCAGCGTCTTTCGGCCTTGACTACAAGTGCAGCTTCTGGTTGTAGTTATAGCCCAGCTCAGTTCTCGTCCAGCTGTTTGTCTAACAATTGAAATGTCATGCAATAAATCTACCTCACACCACACCACACCACACACACACACACACATGCACTCTACACACATACAACATGCAACGCTTATTGTCAACACCAACCGAGCTGCCCGCCTTCGCCCATTCAAGTGTTTCGCTCTCTCTCTGTGTGTGTGTGTGTGTGTGTGTCTGCCCGTGCTTTTCAACAACTTTTCACATTTCCACATTTTTGCATGAACTTTTTGACGATGTCAGATAGTAGTTTGGCCCAGCATTGTCGACGCCTCCCACACAGACACACGCACGCAAAAAGAGTAGCAGGCAGTCAGTTTCAGTTGCAGCTGCCCCCTGCCCCCTGCCACTGCCCCCTGCCACTGCCACTGCCTTTTCCGTCTGTGTGAAATGTTTAATAAATATACATGCAGTTTTTTTTTTTAACATATAACATATACATTCGTTGTTAAATACATATGTATATACATATATTCGTAATTCCCTTTTTTGTTTTATCGCTGCATGCGAAACAAGCTAACAAAGAGCGACTCACAAAAACATTCATAATTTTATTTACATTTCTTTCTTTTTTTTTGTTTTTTGTTTTTTGTTGTGTTTTACTTTTATCCGAAAACTATTTGCGTACAGTAAATTTCTTGCCTGCCTACTGTCCCGCCCAGTTAAGAAATTTATTTCACACACACACGCACACACACATATGAACAATTATATTTGTTGCTTGTGCTCCATAGAACTGACGCATTTTCCGTTGCTGCACACATAGTTTCAGTCTCAACTTTTCTCTGTCTCAGTTGTTGTTTACCGAAAAATACTCTATGCAGGCGTAGTGCATAGCTCATTCTTCAGGAATGCAACGAGATCTATTATAATCGGTATTATTGGTTGGAGAAGTATTTATTAATAGTAGTAGTAGTAGGAATAGTAGTAGTAGTAGGAATAGCAGTAGTAGTGGTAATAGTAGTAGTAGTAGGAATAGCAGTAGTAGTGGTAATAGTAGTAGTATTAATAGTAGTAGGGATAGTAGTAGTAGTAGTAGTAGTAATAGTAGTAGATGTACTAATGGTAGTAGTTGTACTAATAGTAGTAGTTGTACTAATAGTAGTATTCGTAGTAATAGTAGTAGTTGTACAAATAGTAGTATTCGTAGTAATAGTAGTAATAGTTGTACTAATAGTAGTATTCGTAGTAATAGTAATAGTTGTACTAATAGTAGTATTCGTAGTAATAGTAGTAGTAATAGTTGTACTAATAGTAGTATTCGTAGTAATAGTAGTAGTAGTAATAGTTGTACTAATAGTAGTATTCGTAGTAATAGTAGTAGTAGATTGTTTAACGATATAGTAGCAGTTTAATAGCATTTAACGAAACAGTAGTAGCCTTTAACGAAGTGGTAGTAGCAGTTAATGAAATAGAAGTAGCACTTAATAAAGTTGTAGTAACATTTAACGAAGTAGTAGAAGCATTTGGAAGCATCTAACTAAATAGTAGTAGAACTTATCAAAGTAAAAGTAGTATATAACGAAGTTGTAGTAGCATTTAGTATCATTTCACAAAGAATTAGTAACAATTAACAAAGTAGTAGTAGCATTTAGAAGCATCTAACGAAGTAGTAGTAGCATTTAATGAAATAGTAGTAACATTTAACAAAGAAGAAATCATATTTAGTATCATTTAACAAAGTAGTAGTAGCATTAACGGAGTAGTAGAAGCATTTAACGAAACAGTAGTAACATATAACAAAGTAGTAGTAGCATTTGGGAGCATTTAATGAAATAGTAGTAATATTGAACAAAGAAGTAATAACATTTACTAACATTTAAGAAAGTAGTAGTAGCATTTAGCAAAGTAGTAGTAGCATCAAACGAAGTAGTAGTAGCATTTAGTAGCATTTATCAAAGTAGTAGCATTAACTAACGAAGTAGTAGTAGAATTTAGTGGCATCTAACGTAGTAGTTCTAGCATTCATATGAGCACTCTTTAGTAGTAGAACTTGAAGAAATAATAATTGTAGCAGAAGAAGTACTAGTAGTAGTACTAGCTACTGCAGTTCTCACTCGATAGTCAAATAGTAGTAATAGCGAGGGTCAATTTGTTTCTTTGTACTTTTACTTTACTTTTTTTGGTGTTGACAAGAATTGAAAATGTTCAGTGGCTGTGAAAGAAGCATAAAATTCGGTGTTGCTTTGCAAAGGGAATCGTTGGAGCTGCTCCTTTTTTGTTTGTTCGAGCAGTTGTTGTTGTTGCTGTTGTTGTTGTTGTTGTTGTTGTTTTTTTCTGTTTTTCTGTTGCTTTCGACGCTTTGTGTTTTGTTTGGGCGCTACAATTGTAAAATTTGTTCTAATTGGCAAAGAGCTGAAGTGTGTGCCAGCCACACAGCCGTCGGACGGCTTTGAAATTCACAAAAACTGCTTGCAGCCCATTGTGGCAAGTTTTGCCAGCACCTGAGCTACGGCAACTGGCCCAGGTACGAGGCTAGTCCCAACACCACCACCCCCCCATCCCCTTCCCATCCTACCTACAGTCAGTCAGCTTTGTGTTTGTTCATCAAGTGTGAGCATTTCTTTTTTTTTTATTTTTTTTTTATTAACATTTTGTGTGTAATTCTAAAAATGTTGCGCATGGCCAAGCAAAACAACAACAACTACCAGATACCCTGTAAACAGAGTCTAAAGTAAATTAAATGTGGAATTTGAAGTTGATTCAAAGACTCAAATGAAGTCACATAACTCAGAGAATGAATGGCAAGAAATGTGTAAATGAAATGAAGTTGTGAGCACAGGGTATATAAGGAGCAAGACTTTAATGAATCAAAAAAACATATATATATAAATCTAAATTTAATATATGTATATATATAGTTAGTTATTGTTCAACTTATTACGCATCTGCCTGCAGGCAGAGTTTCCTAAATGCATTTGCTCATTGTTAAGGCATCAATTTGAAGACTCTTAAGCCCAGGGAATTTAAATAAGCTTCTACATATTTGTTAACATATATAAAATACTTTAAAAAAAATAAAGCAGAATAAACTGTAAAATGAATTGTATTTTACCAGGAATATAAAACTTGTGTGTGTGTGTGTGCTCATGTCCATGCTGATAATATTGATTGAGGACTCGGTTTTGGCCATTGACCCTTTCATTAAGTGCTCCTTTTATGGGGGGGTCTATTTGATTTAATTGTTTGCCTTCTTTTGCTATCGGAACAGGCACATCACTTAATTGCCATTCACATATGTGCTGTCTATTTGTTTTTTTTTTTGCAGCAACTATCAACAGATCCAGCATCTGGGCTTTGCCGGTCACGAGATTGCCACGGAGAGCGTATCCCAGCAGCTGGGACTTCAGGACAAGGGCTACGAGGAGTGGGTGGGCGAAATGATTGGCATGCGTGAAATTCTACGTCATTTTGCGAATGTGTCCGTGAACGATGTGGTTGGCATGCGTGCTCCGTTCCTCAAGCCTGGCCGCAATACCCAATACAAGGTAAGGAGTAAGGTTGCAATAAACACACGGAAAAACTCACACATAGATATATGTATATGTATGTATTGGTATACTAAATACATTTTGTTAGCCACCATAGCAGAAATGCACATAATTGATTGGCAATTATCATCAGCTGTAGTTCTAGCAATGGGAATCTGCAAAGTGCTATTAGACGAGCGCTGTACGAGTTTTATAGAGCACATATTGTCTAGGTTTTAAATTGAATGAGCTAATAGTAGAAGAGAGGAGAGAGAGAGAGAGCAGGCTGAGGTCTAGACTTAATTTTAAATTTGCTAAATAAGCCCCAACGAGCTATGCAGGACATGGTCATGCAGTCACAGCCTAATTAACTGCAACAACAACGACAACACACACACACTTGATACTTGACACGATGACAAGACACATCAATGTCATAACAGAGACGACGATAATACATCGGCTCACACAGCCAGCCAACCCCTCATCAACATCATCCTCATCATCATCCTCATCATCATCATCATCATCATCATCATCATCAACATGAACATGAACAGCATCGCATTGGGGTTGGCCAAATCTAGTTGTATTTTAAATCATATCAATATCAGATCACAACGCTAACATAATGGGCTAAAATGCCTCTGACAAGCACCTGACGTTTGCGCGTTGGGCACAAGGGGCGTGACAGTGTCAAAAGCTTGTAATCATATTAGTATGTATGTATGTCTGTGTAGACCCAACGATGATGATGAATGGATAATGACGACATTGTCGCTGGGGCTCGTGGCCTGAATGAAATAATCAAGATAAGCGAGCATAAAGAGCGCTTTATTATATTATTAAGCAGGCGCATTTAAGATACAAATCCAAATGACATTAGCCTCAGCTGCTACTTTAATGTGTGAGAGACTTAAAAGTATATATATATATATATACATATATATAAAGGAAAAGAGACTAATTGAATATGTTGTTGACAGGTCTTGGAGGACTTCGGCTACATCTACGACAGCTCGATAACTGTGCCGCCCGTGCCAGTGCCCGTCTGGCCCTACACACTGGACTATAAGATCTCGCACGAGTGCAAGAGCGGCACCTGTCCGTCGCGCACTTTCCCCGGCGTGTGGGAGGTGCCATTGAATACGCACTACGTTGAGGGCTTCGAGGGCGGTCATTGTCCTTACATGGATCAATGTGTGCTCCACAATCTGGATGAGAACGAAGTGTTCGACTGGCTGCAGGAGGACTTTTCGCGCTACTACGAACAGAACAAGGCGCCGTATATGATGCCCTTCCATACCAATTGGTTCCAGACCAAGCCGCTGGAGAATGGACTACACAAATTCTTGGACTGGGCGCTCGAACTGTAAGTGCTGCCATGAAACTTTGAATACATTAATTGTTTATATTTTTATACCCGTATATATATATATATGTTCATACCCTTAACCCATTGAAAGTGGGATTTGAGGGTATAATGGTTTTGTGAAAATGTATGTAACAAACAGAAGGATGCGTGGCAGATCAAAAAGTTGTATATATTCTTGATCAGAACGATGAGCTGAATTGTTCCAGTAGCCATGTCCTTTCGTCTGTCCGTCCGTCCGTCCATCCATCCGTCCGTCCATCCGTCCATCCATCCATCCGTCCGTCCATCCATCCGTCCATTCGTCCATTCGTCCGTCCATTCGTCCGTCCATTCGTCCGTCCATTCGTCCGTCCATCCGTCTGTCCATCCGTCTGTCCGTCCCTCCGTCCATTCGTCCGTTCATCCGTCCATCCATCCGTCCGTCGATCCGTTCCTCCGTCCTTCCGATTGGAATAGCTCTTCGCTCTGGTCAGGGTATCTCCTAGTCGGGCAGTCCCGACTAGAACACTTTTACTTCTTATATATTATTCAGTAAAGGAATATTGTGAGCTTTGAGTTTTGGCCAACTTCTTGATCCTGCTGAAGTGGCAAAGAGAAGGTTCTAAATTTCTGGCAAGTTTGTTAGCTATTGCTTCCTCTTCCTCTCTCGATTTTGATAGCTTTAAAATGTCGAAGTTTTATTTGGGCCAGACGCAGGCGATGGATGTTGGGGGTCGGCTCGTGTGCGATTTTGTTATCTACGCACGAGGCTTTTAATTTTTCATAAATGTATTTCTCAGCTCTGGCTTTTTGTTGTTGCTGTTTTCTTAATTGAAAGCCAACTTTGGCAGGCACACACACACCCACTCGCACACTCACACACACACACACACATGGGCAGCTGGCGTTTCCTGCAGTGAGCTTCCGATTGCCGCTGGCAAGTTTTATATTCAATTAAAAAAAAGCAGCAAAAAAAAAAACGAGAAAAGCGAGAAAATCGAGAGAAGCGAAACAAAACGAGTAGATGGAAAACGCAAAAGCAACAGCACCACCACCACCACCACCAACACCACAACAACAACAACAGCAACAACAACAATATTGGCAATCGCTATAAAAATTGCTTGAACAAGCGGCATATGCTGCTAGTCCGGGGCATCCAATGGAGGGCACATGTTGGTGGCCACATTGATGGCCCGACACGGACAGCGGTCGCGTCTATCTGGAACAGGTTGATGCCGCACTCGCACTCCACATCACTCCGGCAGGCAGGCAAGCAAGCAGGCAGCCAGCCAGTCAGCCAGGCAGTCAGGCAGCCAGGCAGGCAGTCAGTCAACCATATGCACAGCTCTCGACGGTCTCCCGAATCTCAGCCAATGTCCAACAATGGCGACGCTGTGGTCAGAGCAAAAAGAAGAGCAGCAGCAGCAGCAGCAGCAAAAGCAACGAAAAAAAAAAAAATCGCACGTTTTAATGAGAAAAGTTTAATTTTGTTAAACTTTCATTTTGAAAAATATCTGCGCAGGCACAACAGCAGCAGCGGCAGTGGCAGTGGCAGTAGCAGATCGAGCTCGGAGCTCTTAGGGCTCTGGGCTAGGGCACTAAGAGGAGCCGGAGCAAAGAAAACAATAAGCAGGCAGAGCGGGGCCAAAGCGCCTGGACCGTAGCTAACTAAAAGCCATGTTAAAACGCGCAAAAACAACATGAGCGCTAACACAGAGACACACAGTGTTATATGCGGCCAAAGCGTGGCCGCACTGGGCGGGTGGTTCAGGTTGTAGTGGAGTGGGTGGCTCGTTGATGTACAGGATGCGGCATCAAAGTGCCAACAGCATATATACTATATATACTGGCGGCAGGGGCACAAAACTTCCATAATGAAGTTATGTGCTGATAGCATCGCACTTTGTCAGCATTGCCCCACGCATTCGGTTGGGTAAGGATCTGTCTGGTTGGCATCGGGTTGGCTGGGCTACAAATGCTGCATGCGCCACTGAGCGCAGCCCCAACCAACCCAACCACCCAGCCACCACCCATGGGACTAGCGGCCATCAAGCGTGCACCATTATAATTCCCATTTTATATCAGCATTATTTTTTATGTCATTTTTAATGAAATCAAAATACAAGCTCTCATAATTTCAAACCTAATTGAGCCAAGCAAATGCTTTTCACATACCACATTGGTAAATAAGAGAGAGAGTGAGAGAGAGAGAGTGAGAGGCTAGATAATGAGAGTTATTAGCCAAGTTTTTCTAACAATGTGGCCTAGAGTCCTTACTCACTTTTCAGTTAAGGTATATAGCAATACGATTCAAAAGTTATAGAAAATAATGTCCATTAGCTCATTCCTCCACGCTCCTCTTTACTGCTAGCCAAACACTTCGGGCAATACTTGGGCCAAGTTCGAAGTTCACGTCACAAAGTCAAAAACAATTTTGTGCCATCTCAACTTAAAGTTTCTAGTCAAGCGTTGAGTTCATCACTTTAACTTAAGAGAATAATAAATAAATAAAATGGAATTTCTTCATAAAAACTTAATCTTAAGTTGTTCATGAACTCGAGCTAATAAAAAAAGGCTAAGATTGGGGCAATTTAGCTAATCGCTTTTACTAAAGAGCCAAACAAAGCCAGAAACTAAAACTTAAGCTGGCAACATGTGTTTGAAGTGAATTAAAGTTGCAACTGAAATATCATTTGGCATTTGGGTGGGTGCATCATGTTGCAGGCAGGCAGGTGGGCTGACAGGTGGGCTGGTTAGGTTGGTTTGGTTTGAACTCTTTCGCACTCGCATTCGTTTAACTCTCTCAATAACTCATCTGCATGTTGTGGAACTGAGACAGAAGTTGGTCGTATGCAGTTCGCTGCTATTATGATCGCACCTCGGACCATGTGTAGGTGTGAGCCAATTGCTAAATAAGATTGAAGACTGAAAACGGGTCTGAGGCGCAGCTGAGCGGGTTGAGCTAAAGCTAAACTGAATAGCAGCTGCTGCAAAACTATTTCTCGCACAATTGTACGAAGTTTTTAATTAGTGTGAATGACTTTCAACATTGAGCTCACAGCTGTAGATGTGGCAGAAAGGCAGAGCAGGAGCAGGAGCGGGAGCCAGAGCCGGAGCAGTAGCAGGAACAGAAGCAGGAACAGGCACGGCACCGGAAACAGAAGCCTGGCCCAGGCGTTAAACTGTTTGCATGAGATGCTGGAAAATGCGTGCCAGAATGATGAAACGCCGCCTCCTGCCAAACTGCCAAACCAGCAGCCAAAAGCGACGGAGTGAGTGCGAATGGGAAAACGTTTGAGTATGCAGCAGTAGAAATCCGTAAAATTTTCTTTTGCCATCATCCAATTGTTCGACACCTGCGAAAGGCTATTTAGTGCGAGTGTGAAATGTGTGCATTGTGCGAACGATTCCCAGTTAAAGAAGTTTTGGGCTGTTCTACAAAATATTCATGGCAAAATATTCTTGCCATTTGCATGAGCAGAGTCATATTTGCAAAGGCCTAACTGTGTTAATAGTAGGCAACTGTACCGATTAGTGAAAGAGCGATCGAAACAGTTGACTGTAATTATATCGAGAAATTAATCGATATGAATGAGACTTAGCTGTACTTACTACTTATCGATTAAAGGTATCATCATCCTATCGGTAACTGTTATCGAGTCGGTTATCGAACAATCTGCAATTATAACGAAGAACTATCAATCGGTAATATCTATCGATTATATATCTATCTATCTATAATATCTATCAATTGTGTTATCAAACAAATATCTGAAATTTAATCGAAAATAGTATTAATCGATAACAGTTATCGAACAAATATATACAATTTAATCGAAAAACTATTAATCGATCAAATCTATCGATAATAATGCAGAACAAATATCTGAAAAGTTATCGGAAATCGATAACACCTCAAATAAATTTCAGAAATTTAATCGATAAGCTACTAATCGATAACCTTTATCGAACCCATATCTGCAATTTAATTAACAACCAATACATGATAACAATTATCGATTTAGTTATCGCAGAAATATCTAAAATTTTTATCAAAAAAAAACATCTCTATCGAAAACTTGATCGTTTTTCTTCTCCACCCACTTACAGACCCGACGTCTACATCCTAACCGTCACCCAGATGCTGCAATATATGACCGAGCCCAAGGAGCTGCGCGACGTCAATCAGATCGAGTCGTGGAAGTGTGACAAGAGTGTGGCCGTTGCGCCCAAGCCGTGCAACATTTGGCAAACCTGCGCGTTGCCCTTCAAGATACCCGAACAGAATCTGACAGACACTCGCTACATGGAGACGTGCCGCGAGTGCCCCAATGTTTATCCCTGGCTGGGCGATGCCGGCGGCACGGGCATCTCGGGGCGCGACAACTACAACTACCCCGTTAACAAAAGCGAACCGGAAGAGGAAGATGAGGCTGAGCAGAGAAAGTAGAGAGAGAGCCGTTTGTCAACCCATTTATCAAAAATGATCCCCTCTCCTCACTCTGTCTCTCTCTCTCTCTCTCTCTCTGTTACTATCTATTCGCACTATTCCTATATGGACTTCCTTCTATTCTCAACTGTTCATTATCTGTTCCCAACTCTCATTAATTTCGTGCACAAATGCACGTCACGATGATGCAATAGTGAGCAATGCTGTTCTTTATTTTATTTTTTTTTTTTTACTTTTATCTCTTTACTTTTGCTCTTCATTTCGAACAACTTTTGTAGACTGTAAGCAAAATTGTAACAAATTGTTCTTAGTTTTAATATATGTATATTCTCTGTATGAATAAATACAACATTTTTTTTTTATAAACAAAAGATTTATTATTGTTAAATGAAATTCGAATTTACATTGGAGCTATCGATGCTGCTTCGTTCTCACCCTGCCGCCTCGAGGCGAGAGTGCATTCATTACTCAGCCGAGTAGCTAGAAATCCGCAGTGGCAACTTTTGCCAGCGAAATCAACTATACAACTATGACCATGTATTTAAAACCGAAATTAGACGCGACGGCACCGAAGGCAGCGCCCAAAGGTCGGCGGGTAACAAACAAACAAAACAACAACAACAAAATATAAAACAAAAAGTAAAAAAATCCGACAAAACTTTTACAATTTCAACCGGGAGAAAAACACGTGCAAAGCGTCAAAGAGAAGATGCCACGCGGATGATGAGGGCGACATCGCAGGTGAGTGTGTAATACCACACTGCAACACACACACAGCCAACCACCCACCCATCCACCCACCCACACACACACAAACGACAAACAACATTATGTGTGCTACACATAGAGAAAACTTTTTTGATTTTAATTAGGTATTTTGTGAATTGACAAAGCAAATTGAGTTACAATAATGGCGTCTCATTTCACATCTATGCGTGTTAAATGTTGCTTGCTGTTCTAAGTACGGTTCATAGCAACCCATTTGCTTAATTACAGGGTATTATGCCGTTTGGCAAACGTTTGTTAGAGAGGCCACGATGTGCGTTCGCAACGCTTTGCGAAAGTTTTGTTTTTTGAAACGAAACTACAAACACAAGCAAACACGCGCATTTCACACACTCAAATACATAAGCCACACACACACACGCACACACATGTGTGTGTGTATGTGTGTGTGTGTATGTATATATATATAAAAATGGGACATGAAAGCGCATTCATTGCTGCTGTTTGCTTGGAACAAGTGCGAGTGTATCTAGAGTATGTGTGTGTGTGAGTGTGTGTGCTTGTGTGTTTGTATTTGTGTGTGTGTGTGTGTGTGCGTGTGTTTTTTCGCCAACTTCAGCTCAAAATGAATGAATAAAGTTAGTCGGACAAATTGCATTTTCCGAAAATATTATCCCAAACAAGTAATTGAAAATTTGTTGGTGGTATTTATGCTCGCATCGGAGACACGAGCTGCCCAGCTGCTTGAAGATAAGCTTAGATAGATATTTAGATAAAGATAAAGACATATATATAGATACATGTGGATATAGCTAAAGATATAGATATAGATATAGATATAGATATAGATATAGATATAGATATAGATATAGATATAGATATAGATATAGATATAGATATAGATATAGATATAGATATAGATATAGATATAGATATAGATATAGATATAGATATAGATATAGATATAGATATAGATATAGATATAGATATAGATATAGATATAGATATAGATATAGATATAGATATAGATATAGATATAGATATAGATATAGATATAGATATAGATATAGATATAGATATAGATATAGATATAGATATAGATATAGATATAGATATAGATATAGACATTGATATAGAGTTGGATGTGTTATCTTCTTCTTCTTCCTCTTCTTTTTCTTCCTCTTCTTCTTCTTCTTATTCTTCTTATTCTTCTTCTTCTTCTTCTTCTTCTTCTTCTTCTTCTTTTTCTTCTTCTTCTTCTTCTTCTTCTTCTTCTTCCTCTTCCTCTTCCTCTTCCTCTTCCTCTTCTTCTTCTTCTTCTTCATTACCATCTTCCGCAATGGCACGTACGAGTGGGCGTGGCAAAGTGGGTTAATTGTTAAGCGGCGTGTGACTTTTTAAGCCACAACTCTCCAGCCACTCGTCAAGGCACACACGCATGCACCTGCTCCCCACACACACCCACACACACACACTCACGCACTCATACGGCGCACATGTGACAAAAAAGTAATACGAATATGATGTCAAGAGCGTAATTATTGAATTACTTTGCACACGCACACCGGCACACACACATCCACTCAGGTGTGACTCGTAAAAAAGTAAAGGTGGCGCATGTACGTGGTAATATTATGCAATATAAAGTGCCAACTTGTAAATGTGTAAAATGCCAGTTACAACTGAATGTGGGCGGGCCGCAGCGGGGCGACCTGTGTCTGCTGGCAACAAAAACCAAAACAAAACTACAAACAGCAGCAAACAGCAACAACAATTGCAATAACAAGATACAACGAGCAGGAAAAAAAAAGAGGTAGCTATGTCCAACATGCTGCCACCAGCAGGGGGCAGCAGCAGCAGCAGCAGCAGCAGCGCTAACTGTAACGGTAACTGGCAAACGCACGACACGTTCACGGCCAGCAGAATCTCACACACTCTCACTCACACTCACTCACGCACACACTCTCACTCACACCCACACCAACAGTCGCATTCACATTCGCATTCGCTTATGTGGTTAAAGTAGTGGCAAAAGTAGTAGCCAACACGCAAAATATAAAAACAAACCGTTAGGAATGTGTGCTGTGCACTAGCCCCGACTTGAAATACCCTGTAGAATGCTGAATGTGTGTGTTGGCAAGATATTATGTACTATATAGGTAGGATATAGATAAGCTATGCATATAGCTGCTTAGCTAAGAATGTGAACTGAGAGGAGTTGGTAAGTTCAAGGTGGGGCAAAAGTAATCATCCGATGTTCTTTTGCTATAACTTTTGTTTTTGTAATGAAAAACTTTTATTCTCCTTGTGAAATTTGTTTATTTAAACCATTAGATATATTCCAACAAGTTGAGAAACTTATATATAATATAATAATAATTTAATTAGAATAAATTCTTATATATCTATATTTCAAACCTCATCCATACCCTAGTTAACATTAACCACATTCATATCGTCGCCCACACAGCGCACACACTGTATGTAATGAGCTGAAAAGATAACTTTCAATCGCATATCTTTTCGAATTAGTGGAACTCATTAGCTCAAAGCTTTGCGATCCCTTAAACAAAGCCGTTGCGATACCGATATTAACATTTAGTATTCAGCTATAAACAAAAGGCTAAGCCCCGGCACGCCCAGTTGCCCCAGAAAATCTAAAACAAGTTTTAAATAGAAATATTTTATAAATATAATTAGACTCGCCCGAAGGTAGCAAGGCTGCATTATAGTTGCTCTATAGAAATATATATATATAACATGAACTGAATACATTTATTTCGCTGTTTTCTATTTTTTGTCAGCTATCTATGAACTGACATAATTACATAAATATATTATTTATTGTTTAAAACGGATCATGTATGCCAAATCTAAATATGCCCCACAAGCGCTGCTCCACATAGAGTACAGAAAAAAAAGGATATGTGCGTGTGTGTGTGTGTGTTTGTGGGTTTTTTTCTTGAACCAACTTGGTGTGTGTGTGTGTGTGTCAGCAAGTATGTGTATTTGCAGCGCGTGCCTTTTGGCGTCCATGTGGTAACACACATTTATACCACCAACCAACCAACACACACACACACACACACAGAGAGAGCACGCTCACCTATGCATAGAAAGAAATGTTTGCCTTAAATTACCGCCAGGCACACTCACACCTCTCCCCTCTCACCAGCTTTATATATGTTTGTTTGTGTATGTGTGTGTGTGTGTGTGAGAGTGTGTGTCTATGCAGCCGTGAGTCGCAAAACTTTGTCATTTAGTTAGGTGTAAGTTAGTTTTTGGCTTAGCAACGCCAACAGTAATACTAAAACACTTTAAACAGTTGCCATGGGGTCGCAGGATTCCGACTGAAGGAGTTCTACGGAGAGAGTTTGCGTAATTTAGTGCAGTTGCAGAATGTGCGTACGTGTAGCATAAGACGCACACACACACACGTACACACACAGAGAGAGAGAGAGAGAGAGAGAGAGACAGACACTCTTGGGTTAGAGTTGACTTTCCGTTAAATCAAATAAACAGCTTGACGAAGCATTTGAAGAAATTACTTCAAATATGAGAACAGTTAAAAATTGTGTGTTTGTGCGCGCACAGTGACAGTACGTACAGTGGTACTTGGGTGGGAAGAGCTCTTGCTATATAAAACCTTAAGATATGTAAACATAATTATACAAAAATTCTCATTTATGAGCATAATTATTTTTGCAGACATTTTGTAATTTGAGAAGGACTTGGAAGGAGATTAGCGCAGGAGGTAGAAATATGCATACGCTTATAAACAGAGAGAGAGAGAGAGAGAGAGAGAGAGAGAGAGAGAGAGAGAGAGAGAGCAGCAGGATTGAGAAGAGAAAGGCAGAGAGAGAGAAGCAGCATTGAGAAGAGAAAGGGAGGGAGGAAAAGAGGGTAAGAGAAAGAAAAAGAGAGAAGCAGGATTGAGAAAGGTGAGGAAAGGGGAAGAGGGTGAAACAGAAAGAGAAAGAGAGACAGAGATAGAAAGAGAGGGAGCGTTAGCGAGAGAGAGAAAAAAATAAAGAGAGTAATATAGGAGAGAGACAAATACAGACAGAGAGTGAGAGAGAAAGAGAGAGTGAGAGAGAAAGAAAGACAGAGGGAGAGAGAAACATAGAGAGAAAGGGAGAAACAGAGAGAGAGAGAGAGAGAGAGAGTTAGAGTGAGAGTAAAACGGAGAGAGAATAAGAGTGAGAGTAACACAGGGGGAGAGAGAAACACAGAGAGAGAGAGAAACACAGAGAGAGCAAAGTTCTCAGAGTGATTTAAAAAGAGAGAGTGAGAGATAAAGAAATATAAAGCTATATCAAGATATTATTAGATGATCCATACAAAAAGGAATAGAGAAAACTCAAATTTGCATTTATGAGAATCGCATAGAAGCGTATGCATTAAGAATATATATGAGTTTGACTTTCATAAGCATTTTCTCCTAAACTATACGATATCCATACAATCAGCTAGACTTGCAAGCGAAAACAGACTCTCTCTCCCCCTCTCTCTCCCTCTCTCTTTCCCTTTCCCCTCTCACTCTCCCATCTGTATCCCACTAACCAACTTATTGTCGAAATGAGGCACTCTTTATATACTTATACACTCGCATAGACTGCGTAGGTTTGTATGGCCATGCACATATAGTAGTAGTTGTGCCGGTGTACATAAGACGAGCTGAAGCTGTACTCGAGCATCGAGCATATTCCGCATCGATACATCTTAATGGCTGCCAACACTCATTAATGAGCTTTAATCGAATGATTAATTTCTTGAGAGCTAGCTGCTCTATTATGGCCATTTGAATAGCTGTCCACGGGACTGGCAATCGCCCCATGAGTAGTTGTTACCTTGCGCTTAATGCCAAAACGCTCCAATAGATGAAAACTCTTTGGGCCATGCTGATTATTTTCTACTTTGTGACTGGCAGTGAGTGAGAGTGGGCTGTGTGGCATGGCCTGGCTTGATTTGGATGGCTATGATGCCATGTAAAGCAGCAGAAAATCGATTAACATGGCTTTAATGGTCGCCCAACGCGCTTGGCAATTGCAACAGCATGTTGACAAGAGCGCGAAAAACTTCTTGCCAAGCGACCACCCACACCCACCTATGTATATCAGCTGCCAGCGGTGTATATGAATGAGCAACTGGGATACCGGATGTAACTCACGCCCCCAAAGCTATGCCCGCCCCCGCCCCCATTCCCCCATTCCCAGGAAGTTGCTTTTGACTTCGCGCGTGCCGCGTGAGCCCGATTAAAGGTATTAATTGTGACAGATTTACGCATTCATTGTCTTGGGCGTGGCCCCCTTGCCCACCTTGGCGCACGGGGCAAAAATTCAAATTTCGATGCTGTTAATGATGAGGCGCGTCGCCCTCACTCAACCTTGGCAGCTTTAAATCGATTCAATTTTAAAGATTTGCATGAAAGTGGCTCGCAATGCTTGTAGATTTTATAATGAATCACTTTACTCAATATATATATATATATAGCATTTCGACTACATAAATCGTCTATATTGTTAAGCACCATCCAGCGATGGCAGCTTAATTACATATTAACTTAAACAGCTGCCCACTCGCCAATTATACGAGTATTCCACTGAATTACGTATACGCAATGTGGCCACAATTTGACTGTCAGTGCGCATCAGTTAGTTAAATTTCAATTGAGCGCACGAGCCGAGACCGCAGATAAATTTGTTATAAACAATAAATTGCCAAATTATGTGCTTATGCCAAAATGCAAATGCAAACATGATTCGCACACACACACGCACACACACACACGCACACACACACGCACACCCATTGCGGTAATGAGCTCCATGTAAATACATGCCGAGTGCAATACGAGTGGCCACTTGTCCTTAGCTGCCTCGAGGGCCCTGAGGTCAGGCATCTCAATTAGGTTTTTTATTTGTTTGCTATTTTAAATGCGAATTTGTAAATTAAATTTGATGAAATTACAATTCAAAGCTTTGCCAGCCCATCCCATGCGTGGTTAACTTTTGAACACGAAGTCATAGATAAAATTGTCATAGTTATTTTTTTCGCATAGAAATAGGTCCAAGGTGATGTCAAGATTTCACTTTGACTTTGAAAACTTCTAAAGATTCCTTTGGTCAAAGGAATTTCTTTATAATTTCTTATTTTTTGTTTTATAATTTCTTGAATTTTTTAGAATTTCTTTTTATTTCAATTTTCCAAAAAATTTAATCTTGAAATTAAATTTTCAATGACTGAAGAAAGCGTTTACGTCAGGCAACGGCCAAGTGGCCAGGTCCGATATAATTTTCTCGACTTGATGACATGAATTCTAATGGATTATATAAACAAATTAAACAAGCAGAACAATTGTTTTTTTTTTTATTAATTAAAGAAAAAAGACAGCAAAAAACATCGAGTGATTACTTTTGCCCCAATTGCCAGTTCCTTACTCAACCCGTACATAGCTCGGCGAGTACTCCAAGCATTTTGATAGTTGAGCCAGAGTAGAGGCAGAGGCACAGCCAGAGTTGAGCCAGAGCTGGCCCATTGGCAGAGCCAGAGCTGAGCCAAAGCAGAGCCAAGGCAGAGCCAAGGCAGAGCCAAAGCAGAGCCAAAGCAGAGCCAGAGTTGAGCCAAAGCAGAGCCAAAGCAGAGACAAAGCTGAGCCAGAGCTGAGCCAAAGCTGAGCCAAAGCAGAGCCAGAGTTGACACAATGCAGAGCCAAAGCAGAGCCAGAGTTGAGACAATGCAGAGCCAAAGCAGAACTAAAGCAGAGCTAAAGCAGAGGCAAAGCAGAGCCAAAGTAGAGCCAAAGCAGATCCAAAGCAGAGGCTAAGCAGAGCCAAAGCAGAGCCAGAGTTGAGCCAGAGCTGAGCCAAAGCTGAGCCAGAGTTGAGCTAAAGCAGAGCCAAAGCAGAGCCAAGGCAGAGCCAAAGCAGAGCCATAGGCAGAGCCTGAGTTGAGCCAGAGCTCAGCCAAAGCAGAGCCAAAGCAGAGCCAAAGCAGAGACAAAGCTGAGCCAGAGCTGAGCCAAAGCTGAGCCAAAGCTGAGCCAAAGCAGAGCCAGAGTTGAGACAATGCAGAGCCAAAGCAGAACCAAAGCACTGCCAAAGCAGAGACAAAGCAGAGCTAAAGCAGAGCGAAAGCAGAGCCAAAGCTGAGCCATTTACTTTATGAAATTCATAAAATTTATAAATAATGATCAATTTTCCTTACATAAACATTTGCATAACTAAAAATTGTCTAATTACAAAAATTTGGAAAATAGCATTTTGGATGCCCATAAAATTTCATTGAAATTGAATTTAGCGTAACCAAAAAAATTTCCTTTGCCTGTTTAATTGTGAAACAAGCTCAAGAAACATTTATTTCGCCAAGCCGTCAATAAAACACACTCAAAACAATTTGTCTTCAAAAGTGAATTTATACGAAAGCTTTGGCTGTGGCACGATGGCTCCAATGGGAGTCATAAATTGTGTTAATCCGATTTGATAAGATTTCTTTTAATTATCATTTTTGGCCAGAAAACGTTCTTTGATTTGTATAAAATTTCTTTTATTTTTTAGACATATATATTAGATATAACTAATTTCTGTATAAGACAAGTTCTATGCCAATTGGAGTATTTTTTATTCTAATATGTCAATTGGAATACTTTTATTCCAATAAGTATGCCACACAGCTGTCAAGAAAATATCTTTTCCATATGTCAAAGATTTATTTATTCTATCACTTCTTGAATTTAGTTAAATTCATTATATTCTTCAATACTGCTCAACTTGCTAATACCCTGCCAATGGCAATTGGCCTTAAGTCGACCTGTGCGAGCTACACAATTAGGTAAACATGGCCTAATCATGTTGTTGAATTGCTGCACACAATGACACGGCTTATAAGTAGGTAGCATGTACCATGTACCATGTACCAAACAGCATGTACCATGTACCATAGTTGGCCTAGCTGCATGCGTGTCCGTTCATAAACGTGCAGGATTCTCAGCTTATGCGTTAGTTTGCTGTAGATTGGCTTCGACTTTGACTACGGCTACGGCTACGGCTATGGCAACGTAAAGTTTAGCGCATTGCAAATGAAGCATCGCATCATGAATGAGCCCTAAGCATGTATGCATATATGTGTGTGTGTGGGTTGTGCTTATGTTGTTGCTGTTGTTGCTGTTGTTGTTGTTGTTGAAAAGCGCAGTCCATGCCAACACCCCGAGCAATGCAAATATATGCACAAGTGGATATAAGTACATGCAAGCTAGCGTCAGCCGCCATTGACGAGGCTATTCGAGTTGTTATGCTCCGCACAGCATTGGGACGAGAGGCTGTTGCTGTTGCTGTTGGGTGTTGAAATGCAATTGGCCCGAGTCTGTTTGGCGCTCTGAATAAACAGCATCAGCTGCATCAAAGAAACCCAGCACGCAATGCCAAATGACCAAAGTCTAGTCGGGCACAAACAGCATATCCATGCCCATACCCATACCCATACCCAACCCATATCAGCAAGCTTTGTGCCTTGAGGTTATTTCAAACGCGACACAGCGGGACAATTCGTCAAGTACAGTCAAGTGAGCAGCCTTAAACCTGCCACGCCTCTCTCTTCTCTCTCTCTCTATATATATATATATATGTGTATATGGATGCGTGTGTGTGGGTGTGCGTGCACGACCCACTGCATTTACCATGTCAACAGTGTTAAGCAGCCACCATGGAGCAGGACATGTGCTCGTCATAGTGATGCAAAAAGCTCAGCCACATGGAAAAATGACCGCATCACTTGAAAGGCAATTAAAAGCGAGCTGCAATCGGAAATTCATTTGACGGTAAATACTATGAATATACATATACATATATATATATTTGTACATGGACATATATATAGTTAAGTGCATGAATACATTAATTAATATCAGTTCATTTGCATTCCTAAGATTGTGCCTTGTCGAACTCCTCGATGCGATTCTCCAATTTGTCCACCTCGAGCCACATTAGAGACGCATCATGCCACGGTGGTGGTGGATCGGCATTGATTATAGCCATTAGCTTCTCGAGACGCCTACGATCCATGTCGACGGCCATCTTACGGCGTTGAAACATAACGTCACGCAGCTTATCCATTTGCGTATCGTTCGCCGAGCGCTTGATTCCAGTTTTGATAGTCTGACAGGCCTTGGCTGGCCTGGCATCAGTGCCCCCATCCGCCGATATCTCCGGCCCTTTCGATTGCTGATTATATGGGGCCTTGGGGCGGGCGAACTTACGTAGATGCAGCGGCAAAGGGTTCAGGGTACGTAAGTTCAGATCGTCAGTCTGAATGCCCACCGTAACGTTGGCCACAATGGATACTTTCGATTCGGATTCGGATTCGGATATTACGGGCTTGTTCTCCTCCATTGCAATATCTAACTTGAAAAAAGTCTTTTTAATTTATTCTCAAATCGAAATAGAATGAAAAAATAATTTTTTTTTTTTTTTAGATTTTTTGAGTGTTCCTTTCAGTTCAACAAACGAGAAAAGATAGATTTATTTGATTCGACTTTCTGTTCAGACAGCTAGGAACATAAAATCCATGGCTTACCATTTTACAACAAAATCTACATATCGAAATCCAAATCAAATGCCTACTTGACCAAGAAGTATCCCAGTAGCAAAATTTTCAATTATTTTTTTTTTTTTCTTACTTTTATGATTATTATTTTGATTAAGTACTAGATTAGTAATAGATTTTGATTAGGTAATAGATTGATATTGTTAATAGGACTTAGTCCGGAGTGCTCAGTGCTTAATCACCAAGCAGATATATATATATATATATATATATATATATATATATATATATATATATATATATATATATATATAGTTTGAGCAGGGATCAGTCAATAGTAAAGACTGCTGATGATAGATGAAATCAAGAGATTCTTGAAGTAGCTATATACTTTATAGCCATGTTGCTCTCTTCTTATCTATATGGAATCCTCTTAATCAATAAGTACATGATCTCAAGACCGCAAACTTTACATAATCAATGAACAAATATATTCCGCCAAAACTTTTTGAATCTGTAATGCCTAATAGTAATTCCTAAGTAATAAGTAAAGAGAAATTCAAGGTATTATGCTAAGTCATTTGAATATTATGTAGTAAAAAGGAATTATTTTTGTAGTTGCAGTTGTAAGAGTGGGAATGCTCGCTCTTTCTATTGGATAAAGGCATTGTTAAATTGAAACTCAAGGTAATCGAACGATGTGTTGATATTTATATATCCTTACCAACCATTTGCATGAAATCGATCATTATCATTGCCAAAAGTACAGTAACTTGAGCATATCGTTAAAGTTTAGTATATTTATATGCTATATTTAGTATATATAGATATTTTATATATATATTTTATACTAGATTGCTCAATAAATACAAATTTAAATTTCAAAAAATAAAACTTTAGTATATTTATATTAATCTATTATATATTATATTTTATTATTATATTGCATAATTAATTGCATAATAAATAGTATAATTATTTTTTTTTAATAAATTTTCCTTAGAGTTGTGAAGCAACTCAAGCATCATAATTGATTCAGGCCGTCACCTCCCTCAAGATGTCATAAGCTGCTCCTCATTGGCTGCTCATCAATCGGCAGCAATCGGCTGCAATCGACTGCAATCGGCTGAAATCGGCTGCAATCGACTGCAATCGGCAGCAATCGGAAGCAATCGCGAAGATGTGAAAGCGAAAGCGAAAGCGAATGCAAATGCAAATGATAATACCCTGAAACAGGTCCACCCTAAAACGAGACAAGAAAAAAAGCAAACAAAAGCAGTTCAAGAAAGATAAGCTACAAAAAAACAAACGAATGCATGGAGTGAGTGGCAAAAACAAGAGCACAAAGGGAATCTGATCGCTGCGCTCTTTGTTGCGGCAGCCAGTTTCGAGCGAAGTTCGTGTTCGTTGAGACGCATAAAGTGCAAATCGAAGCAGCAAAATGCCACGCCCAGTGCTGTTGATACATGGCGGAGCGGGGGACATTACGGATGCGCGCGTGGAGGGCAAGTTCAAGGGCATCAAGGACGCGCTGCGAGCTGCTTGGAAGCATCTGGAGCCGGCAGACGCCGACGCAGCATCGTCGAGCAGTGCACTTGATGCCGTTGAGGCAGCTGTGCGTTCCATGGAGCTGGATGAGTCGTTCAATGCGGGCTACGGCTCCTGTCTGAACACCGCCGGCGGCGTGGAGATGGAGGCCAGCTTTATGGAGGGCCGTGAAATGCGTGCGGGCTGTGTGACCCTGCTGACGGATGTTATGCATCCGATTACGGTGGCACGCCGCCTGATGGAGAAACGACGTCACGTCTTCCTGGGCGGCCAGGCTGCCCAGGAGTTGGCGCTGAGCACCGGCAGTGAAAAGCTGCCGGCTGGCGCCCTTGTCACGGACAGTGCTCGGCAGGCATTACGTGAGTTTCTGGAGCAAGAAGCTCAGGGCTTGGACACCACCTTTGCGCGTACCGAGCTGGATGATGCACGCACCGATCCCAAGGGCGATACGGTAGGCGCCGTTGCCATGGATGCGAGCGGACTGATTGTGGTGGGCACCTCGACCGGCGGCATTACCGGCAAATGGCCGGGCCGCATTGGCGATACGCCGCTGCTGGGCTGCGGCACCTATGCCGATAATACTGTAGGCGGCGTCTCCACCACGGGCCATGGTGAGACCATCATGCGCTACAATCTCGCACAGCGCATTTTGGGCGCCATACAGCAGCAGGGACTGGGTGCTCAGGCGGCCGCCAAGCAGGAATGTCAAAGGATGACCGAACGCATCGGCGGCACTGGCGGCGCCATTGTCATCGATCACAAGGGCGAAGTGGGCATTAGTTGGACTTCGCGGCGCATGGCCTGGGGCTATGTGCGCGACGGCATCATTCATTATGGCATCAATCAGGACGAAGTATTACAGGAGCCGTTGCTGGCCAAGCCTGAATGAATCAATGTACATGATTTGAATAAATTACTTTTAATAAAGCACAAAAATAATTATAGCTAAATGATAAAGATATATATGTATATATATATACGTATGTACAGTATGATGAGTTTACAACTATCTTAGCCCATAACTATATATATATAAATTCTACAAAATTGTCCATAACTGAATTCCTTGTACTTGGCAACTAAAGTTATAAATGATGTCATAAACCTGAGACGATCTTGATCTGATCTGCGAATGCCTCAACCCGTTTGGCATTGCTCCCAATCATGGCGAATTGCACTAAAAACTATTTGTCGCTTAATCACTATAATCAATCTCACCTATTTGCACTTAAGCTAGACAATCAAAGCAACTGTCCATAATATTTACATCTAAATACTCGGAGCATGACATAGAATCTCTTTGTTGGCTATGAGTAAACTAACCCTGGCCACCTCTGGGCGCCACCTCGCGCTGCGACTCGTGCGCTTGGGTGGTGCCGTAGCAGTATTTGGCCGCCTCGTTGCGATACTTGTTCTCGTGCTCGACAGAATGTGAGTTGGTGCGACACTTGACCAGGCACAGCTCGAAGTGATCCACAACGCTGGCATAGATGTATTTCTGTGTATCTTGCGCCTGCAGCACTTGCTCCAGCAGGGATCGCTTGTTTGGATGGAGGCAGCAGGAGACACAGTATTCGTAGACGCCGCAACAGTGTGATGTACTGTTGCAGCTGTAGCAGCTATAGTAGCTGATGCCGGCCAACTCCACGTTGCAGCACCCATTGACCAGCATCTGCTCGCGCAGGCATACGAAGCCTCGCTCGTCCGCCAGAAGCTTCCGTCCCTGTACCGAATTGCGACACCGTAAGTCTGGATCTTTGGTCCGATTGAGATGCTCTTCGGGCGGCAGCAATTGCTGCTTCCAGAGCAGCGGGCGAGTCCTTTGTGGCTTGTATTCATCGTAATGCAGCGCGCTGAAGGCGCCCTTCTGTTGGGCATGCAACAGAATGATAACAATGAATTATTTGATACTAATTCTTGTTGCACGACTCACCTGATCAAATAGGTTGCCGAATATGTAAAGAATGGCCAGCAACACTAGAATTATATAAATAATGCGTCGTCTTAGCAATCGGGTGAGTGCGGCTGGCCACATCGTGTGCGTATGCGGACATGGGCATCGGCATCATTGCCAGCGGTGTTTCCAGGCCAGTTAGTTGCGTCAAAGCTCAAAGTGTTGCTGTTTTTCTTTTTTTTTGTTGCTGCTGTCGTTCAGCCTGACAATTGTTTGACCGCATTTGTTTTAGGAATCTCTAACAAAGTTGGCGAAATATTTGCAATTTGTTTTGGGCCGAACAGCTGTGCACAGCGCTGCCACCTAGTGTGAAGTAAATGGCATGAACGATTGCAGCTCCTAAGACTTATCGATTTTTTTTTTAAATAATTGAAAACTAATTAATTTTAGAGATTTTTTTAGAAACTATGATTTTTTAGGGATTTTAATTTTTTTTTTTAACATTTCTAACATTAGTTAAGTGCCAATTGATGTTATATCTTATATTATTCAAGTTTATTCCTCTTCTGACGATGAACCAGCTAATTCTTGTTCATATTTTCGCGCATTATTTTTTCAAACCTCGAACAACTATGCGCTGCCTTGCCACTTGGTGTGAAGTAAATGAGACGAACGATTTATCGATGTTTTTTCTAAATGATTGAAAACTACAAATTTTTAGGGATATTTAAAAAAACTACGGTTTTTAAGGGGTTTTTAGTTTGTTAGTTAGTTCTGAAGTAAACATTTCTAACATTAGTTAGGTACTAAATGATCTTATATCTTATATTATCATTAGTTCATTCCTCTTCCGACGATGAATTAGCCACTTCCTGTTCGGCTTTGTACGCTCGTATTTTCGCGCGCAAGGCAATGTCGGGCTCCAAATGATTGGGCTGTATATAGCACTTACTCGCGCAGCCCACGACTGGACAGCGTATGCCACAATTGTCCTTTATAATCGCATACACGGAATCCTTTTCGTAGTGATGTCCGCATTTGGTGTTTCGCACGGGATTCAGCATCAACGCCTTAGACCAGGGATCAAACATGGAGACAACCTTGCCGCCGGGCTCCACCACCTCGGCCACATCCTCATCATCTCTATTCGATTCAGCACCAAGCGCCGCATTCATTTGGTGCAGAAACTCTTTATACTCCGCCGTCTGCTTGACGTTGATGCGTTTCTTTTCCTCCTTTTCCACATATTCTGCGCATTTTACAGTTAGCTCTTCAGTCGTATCAGCCTCATTTAATGCGTTTCTTAAGGCAGCATCTATGCGGTTGTGCTTGCTCTTCAAGGCAATTGTATATTCGCCAATCTCCAAACGTTCCTTCGTTGTTTCATCAATCAGTTTCTGTAAACTTTCCCGAAAATTCGCATCAGAACCTTGAAGCAAATTGTTTTAATTTTAGATATATTTTCATAAATATTTGGTATACTTGCAATTTTCCAATGACTTGATAAACACGCTGTTTTCAATAATGCTTTCCTTGACATCGCCGAGGCAGCTAAAGAACTCCATTATATTTTTTCACATACTGATTTTCATTTATACAAAATACATTAAATTGCTTTCAGCCCACTTGTTAATCTTCGAGACGCCGATAGTTCTGCTAGCGACTTATTGTTATCGGAACTTAACAGCCGGCTTAGGGAGTTGAATCAGTGCTGCCAGCTCTTCAGGGCTGTGACACGCAAGAGCCACTACTCAAAAAAGCCAGAGGGCTTTCTATGGTTTTAAGGCAATTGTTGTATTAATTTTGATACCGACAGGCATAAAATACATCGGAATCAATCAACATTGCATAAATTTGGTTTTTATTCCATAAATCGCATTCAAATCGCATCGAAATACAGCTAGATCACAATTTTCCCCCGCAGTCTGTGTTTGTGAAATGTCAGAGCTGACGGCTAAATAGCTAAACTGGCAGCACTAAGCTAAACCAGTAGCTCGATCGCGCGCTTTGCTTTAAATAAAAAACAGCACATGTGTAACACATTGCACAGCTTAATAAAATAAATTTAAATTTCTTATTATATAATTATGCATCATTTTTATTACCAATGCCAAACATGTAGGCTTTGCTTTATCAGTTTATTTTTAAAACAAATTTATAATGCCTTTTCGATTTTACTAACTCAAAAATATACACACATTGCTTTCAATATTTTTTGTTTAGGCATTTGTACAAACAAATTCGGCTTTGTTATTTAATTACAATTAAAAATTAATCGTAACCACTTGCTAGCCGTTGCCAAAGAAGAACTAGTTCATTGTCAAAGCAGCGCGGAATCAATATGATTCCACTGGCACACCAATACAACTCTAAATAACAACAACTGCTCAGAACGTTAAGAGGGCCGAGGTGAAAGTGCCAAAAGCCGCTGAGCGCTAGCGTTGAACGGGGCTTTACAGTTGCAAACGTAGCCAGCGCATACACAACTCAGCGGAACTGTCAAAAAGTCTGACCCGAACCGAGCCGAGCCAAGGAGCAACAGCTGTTGCTTGCCACACACACAAACTCACACACACACAGGCACACCCACACACATGTACAAAATGCCACACAGACAGTCTCAAAGTTGGATTTACAGTTGCCTCTTGGTGAGCCTCCTGCCCACGCTGTGCATGGGCCTGCTGGACGGCCTCTACTGCGGCAAAGAGAACTGCTACGATGTGCTGGGCGTCACGCGCGAGTCCTCAAAGTCGGAGATCGGCAAGGCCTATCGGCTGCTGGCACGCAAATACCATCCGGATCTGCATCGTGGCGCGGAGGCCAAAGCGTTGGCCGAGGAGCAGTTCAAGCTGGTGGCCACCGCCTACGAAATACTGCGTGACGAGGAGTCCCGCACGGACTACGACTACATGCTGGACAATCCGGATGCCTACTATGCCCATTACTATCGCTACTATCGCCGGCGTGTGGCGCCCAAGGTGGACGTGCGCGTGGTGATCGTTGTGACGCTGACCGTCATCTCGGTGATCCAGTACTACTCCGGCTGGCAGCGCTACGATGCTGCCATCAAATACTTTGCGACGGTGCCCAAATATCGTAACAAAGCGCTGGACATAGCTCGCGATGAGATCCAGGAGCGAGTGCACCCACGCAAGGGCAAGAATCGCAAGAGCTTGTCGAAGACGGAACAGAAGGAGGAGATCGAGCGCATCATACGCAAGGTGATTGAGGAGAAAATGGACGTGCAGGGCGGCTATGCGAAGCCAACACTGTGGGATGTGCTCTGGGTGCAGTTGCTCATCTGCCCGTACACATTGTTCAACTTCATTGTGTGGCACGCGCTGTGGTTCTGGCGCTTTACGGTGCTCAAACAGCCGTACGGACGCGAGCAGCAGCTCCACTTGATACGCCGCCACATGGGCATGGGTCAGCATCAGTTCAATTCGCTGGAGGACAAACAGATCGAGGAGTATCTGCAGCTGGAGCTGTGGCAGCGCGACAATTTCCTCGCGTGGAAGGCCGACCAGGACGAGGACATGAAAAAGAAATTGGCCGAGAATCCGCGCTACAAGGCCTACAGGCGCTACATGAAGAACCACGGACCCGGCCGCATTACCTTCGAGGATTAGACGCACGACACCTGGTTCAAGTTTTATTGTTCCAACTTGTCGCCAAGGGCAAACTGTAATTTATTGTTTTTTTTCTTTCTTCTTTCTTTTACGTTCAAAATAAATTATGTTAATAATTCTCTTAGCCATTGGCTATGGCCATGGCCCCCGAGAAGCGTTGACCTCGCCACCGAAACCGGTTCGAGAAAACGTGCTTAGCCGCACGAAACCCCCAAGAACTTCCCCAAACAAAAAGTTGTTAGCTCAATTGTCCGAATTTTTATACAACTAGCAAATATACAAATACTAAATATTAAATAAAGACTAAAATTATTAAAAAGAGAATCTTAAGTAAATGCTTTTTGAAATATCTCAAATTACAATAAGAATTTCTTGTGGAATTTAACGTCTGTTCTGAATGGGGTTTGGGGGAGCGGTCGGTCTGGCTCTTGAATGTGGAGCAACAAATTCTTATATACAGTTGTGCTTTCAGTCCATAGTCAGTCCATCTGGATATTATTGTTTCTTGTTTTTCTTTCAATTCTGTGTTGGAAATTGTTGCCAACGCGACTTTATTTACACAGCTGATGAGCTCTATATACTAATTTGTTTAGCATGCATGCTTAAGAACTAAAGGTGGGTTGGGGGGTGTGTTGGGCGGGGTGTTGGGGTGGTAGCTATTCCATCAAGTATTTGGTATCGTCCGCATCGAGTAGATTGCTGACAAGCCCGTACGGCACCTTAACATGTTGTACATTCGGAAATTTGCTATCCTCCAGCTCCGTATCATGATAGTCGGCCAGGTTCTGCTCGGCATCGTTCGCATCATCATTGGAAGGGGGTGTTGGGGTGGTAGCTACTCCATCAAGTATTTGGTATCGTTGACAAGTTCATCCGCATCGTGTAGATTGCTGACAAGCCCGTACGGCACCTTAACATGTTGTACATTCGGAAATTCGCTATCGTCCAGCTCCGTATCATGATAGTCGTCCAGATTCTGCTTAGCATCGTTCGCATCATCGGGGAGTGTTTTGGGGTGGTAGCTATTCCATCAAGTATTTGGTATCGCTAACAAGTTCATCCGCATCGAGTAGATCGCTGACAAGCCCGTATGGCACCTTGACATGTTGTACGTTCGGAAATTCGCTATCGTCCAGCTCCGTATCATGATAGTCGTCCAGATTCTGTTCGGCCTCGTTCACCTCATCATCGTTGAACATAAAATCATTGGTGACAATGCACTCCTCCAGCACTTTGGCCTGTTCGCCGCCCGCCTGGTTGAGATTGGGCATGCCAATGCCCACGCTGACGTCGTCATCATCATACGAATCATCATCCCCAACATCTGCGTAATGCAGACGTTGTTTCTGTTGTTGTTTCTGTTGCTGTTTCTGTTCCTGTTGTGGTTTCTGTTGCTTCTGTTGCTGTTGTTGCTTCTGTTCCTGCTTTGGTTGCGGCTGTCGCTTGCGCGTTGGCAGTCGCTGGAGCGTGCCTGTAGCGGGCTTCGCCTCTGGCTGATGGCTGACATGGTGCGACATGTGCGTGGCCAGGTAGGATTTCTTGGTGAAGCCCTTGTCGCACTGGGTGCACTGGAACTGCTTTTTGCCCGTGTGTATGCGCCGGTGCACGGACAGCACATGGGCGTAGGCGAATCCCTTATTGCACACCTCACATATGTACGGCCGTTCGCCGGTGTGTATCCGTTCGTGCTTCTTGCTGCTGCCAAAGTCGGAGAAGCGACGATCGCAGTAATGACAGCCGTACGGCTTCTGTCCGGTATGGACGCGCATGTGCCGCCGGAGCTCGACGTTCGATATAAACGCCTTCTGGCACACCTCGCACGGATACGGCCGGTCGTTGTTGTGCCGTCGCATGTGCGCATTCAGCGCATGCTGATACTTGTACGTATTGCCACAGATGTCGCAGATCTTGGGCTCCGCGCGACGAGGGCGCACTCCGCTGACATTGATGATTAGGTTGTCTACGTTGATATTGCTGTTGTTGTTGTTGACTGGAGCACACGGAGTTGTCTGTGTGTGCAAATGCTCCTCCTCGGGCAACTTATTGTCATCATCATCATCATCGTCCGGCTCTTGTTCCAGCTCCTGCTCGTGATCAAACTCCTGCTCCATCTCCAGATCGTTGTCTTGCTCGGATTTAGAATGTGTCTGCTCCTGTTGCTCCGCTTGCTCTGCAGTCCAATCCACGTCCAGTGCAATCAACTTGTCATCTTCAGTGTCCGAGGAGATGCTAGTCACATCCTGAAGCACCAGTGCAGATGCTCCATCGTCTGGCTGAGTCAAATCATCATCATCCTCGACATCCTCAAGGACATCGCCATCAACATCATCATCATCATCATCATGATGATTTGGGTAATACTTAACTTTGTTGCGTGTTGGCTCAGATGCGATGCGCTTAACCCTCAGACTGGATGGCAACTTGAGATGCTGTGTTTGCTCCAACTCCAGCTTGTCCACATCCACAAAGAGCGTGGCCGAGGCCGCTGACTGGAATATCTTCTGTGCCTCGAGGCACTTCTGTTGGAAACGGTAGGTGATGCTCAGCTCGTTGCGGCAGCCATGACAGATCTTGTCCGGTAGCTGGGCGAGGAGCGGCCGCTCCAGCTGTAATGCGCTGCAACTACGTATTTTATCCACGATTTGCATGTGAGGCGTTTCCAAATCTTGGCCATAGATTGAACAATATCCGGGCTCGGCGCGCAAACAAATTAGGCAAACAACGCCTAGATCTACGAGGCCCGAATCTGGGCCTAAATTACGCGGCATTGCTTCAATTTTGTTATGAATGCTAAAAACATAACGCCTTTACTGGCACACACACATATAGAAACATATACAAATCTGGATACTATATTTTGTATGTCAATTTCGTGAGTGTTTTTTGTTGTTAGTTCTGGTCAAACACTAGCGATAGTTTGCTAGTGCTATATCGATAGGCATTTAACAACATCCCTGTAACGTAATGTCTTGATAATTTTATTATTTTTAATATTCCCATCTGTCAAAAATGGTACAAATACTTAAATAGCGAAAATCAATTATGTACAATTATTTAGTTAATAATCATAAGCCACAAGCAAGTGAACTAACAAACTAGTTTGCTACTGATGTACCTGCACTGGCAGCTCTTTTGAATTAGTATCGATAAGCAAAGCAACAACATTGAGTATATTCAAAACACTCAGCTGGCGGCGAAATTTGTTGACGAAATCAGATCATGACTTGATAATTTTAGTATTTTTAGTATACCCATCTGTCAGCTGGCACAGATACTTAAATAGTGCAAGTCGTGTGCAAATATTAAGTTAATAGTCATAAAGGCGTATATCTACAAGAATTTGTTCGCCGCAAGTCAATGAACTAAACAAACTACTTTTCTAGAGATGTGTCGGCACTGGCAGCTCTTATGAACTGCTATCGATAACATTGAGTATTTTCAAAATACCCAGCTGGCGGCGAAGTTTGTTCAGAAAATCAGAAACCCATTTAATTCAGTGACTGTTTCATCCGAACTATAAAGCTCTCAAATATATCGTTTTAAAAAAAGCAATCGAAATTCTTTCAAAGCCACGGACATGTCGCAGAATCCATTGACCGAGCTAACACACCAATTGATCAACTATTTCGCCATCTATCCAAAGGCCACAGATACTTTTCGTGCCACGCGCTATGGGGAGCTGATTCGCTACCATAACGAGAACCTTGTCGAGTGCGGAGATCTTAGCATTGCGGCAAGCAAAATAAACTGGGAATGCTTTTGCCACAAATATGGTCTGCAGTTGCGCGTGCAGTCGGCGCAGCTGCTGCCGGATGAGAAGTCGAAGGAGGAGCTGCAGGAGCACAGCAAGCAATGGATATTCCCGCTGCAGTGCATCACAAAGGTGCGCCGGGAGCGCTACGCTTTGCGTTTTGATCGTGCGCCCGTCATTGCCCATGTGCTCGATTCCATATTGACGAATGGCGACAATTATGGCAAGCATAAGCAGCTGGAGGGCGATGGGGCCATCTTGGCGCCCACACTTAGCCTAACGCTGAGCGAACGATTCCTGGACATGGACGTGGGCAACACCAAAGAACTGCACAAGTTCCGTGCTAAACAACTGTATCTGATTGTCTCCCGTCTGCTGGCGTATGCCAACTGGCGCCTGGTCGATCCACAGGAGGCGACAGACGACACTTTGGCCGTCAGCGTCGAGAGCAACAATCTGCCGCGTCGCTCTTCAATCGAGCAGCTGGAAAAGAAGAAGGTGGGCATGGTGTGCGGCCCGGTGCTGGAGCCGACCAAGAAGACGGCCACCATGCTGACCAGCGGCAGCTACATGGCGTAAGTAGTTGGCGCAGCAAGAGCTAATCCACTCATTAAGTCATCTTATCTTGCAGGCTGCGCTCCAATGATATGCTCCTGATAGCCATGCATCGCCATGGCGTGCGTGACTGCGCCAAGGGCAATAATTTTGAGAGCCTGATGGAGCGTCTGGGCCATGCGGCTGTCATTGTGGATCTGTTCGAGGTGCGACATGGCACGGGCGCCACTGTGGTGCGCAATGGCCTGGGCAGCTCCAAGGGCGCCAATTATATACTCTACAACTCTGCGCGAATCGAAACACTGTTGCGCACCTTCGCCGCCCAGGTGGATGCGGGCGTTTACAAACCTCTGCCGCCCCTGGACAAAATCGATCTAAGTGTGCTTGAGGATGAGGTCTGTGTGCTCTTATATAAGCGAGTAATTGTATGAAGTAACATTTATTTACTTTTGCATGCAGTTGGATTGGCAATTGATCTATGGGTATTTGCTCACCTTTCCGGAGATGGTGGCATCAACTGTAGCTCACCTGGATCAGGGCCTGTGCGCCGTCCACCTGCTCGTCCGCTACATTGTCGACTTGGCCAGCCTGTTCAGCCGCTACTATCGCAACAAGCAAATACTCGTGCAGCAGCGCACAAATCTGATGCCCGTGCTCTACGCTCGCATCTATCTAGTCAAGGCGGTGCGCCAGGTGCTAAACGCAGCGCTGGCGCTGCTAGGCATACAGCCCGTGGATTATATGTAAGAGACAACAAAAACTCGTTTTGTATATATTTAATGTACAAAAATGTTTTTTTTTGTAAATTTAACAACAATAGCTATTAGGGCTTAAGGCTAAGCTGATGATGCTGCAGCACAATGCAGCCTCAACAAAATGTTCTTTGCATTAAATATATATAATAAGACCCATATAATAAGACCTACAATATATATATGTATCGTAATTAGTTTTAAATGGAACAAGAGCTTTACTAACTATATTTGTAAACGCAAATGTCATGCAAATATTGACATGAACTTGGAGTATAATTTAGATAAGTTAGGCTTAGTTTAAGGTAGGAACAGATGGCCAAAAATGCGTCATAAACTTATATATAAAACAAATGATAAAAAAAAAGATTATAACTTATAATAAAAAAGACTATATTAAGGAACAAGTTGTTTATAATAGCTGTCAAGATAGACCCTGTGCAAGGGACTCTTCATGCTACGGCAAGTCGCATACCCATCTTATTTCTCTCTCGACAAACATGGGTCTTCGGCTACACCGACTCGTATACCCATCCTCTCTTTCTCGACACACATGGGTCTTCGGCTACACCAAGTCGCATACCCCATATTCTCTCTCTCTCTCGACATATATGGGTATTCATGCTACGCCAAGTCGCATACCCATCTTATTTCTCTCTCTCTCTCGACATACATGGGTCTTCAGGCTACGCCTTGGCGTATAAGACTTGTATACCCATATTCTCTCTCTCTCTCTCTCTCTCCCGACATACATGGGTCTTCGGCTACACCGACTCGTATACCCATCCTCTCTCTCTCGACATACACGGCTCTTCAGGCTACGCCAGTCGCATATCCATTTTCTCTCTCTCTCCCTCTCGACATACATAGCTCTTCATGCTACGTCGCATATCCATCTTCTCTCTCTCTCTCTCTCTCTCTCTTGACATCCATACCTGTCTCTTACTCGCTCTCATTCATTTCTAAAGTATTCATTTGGCATTTTGGCTGGCAGCAAGTCTCATTCACACACATTCACACACATCCACACAGATAGGAAACATAATACTATAGTGGAACATTGCCAGGGATTTAGTTGGCGCATCATCTACTCTGATGCTTCTGTCGATTAAATTCGGTTATAAAGTCGACGTTCTGTCGATTGTTGAAGAACAGCCGCTCCATGAGTCGGGTGCTGCCCAGCGAGTTGGCCTTGGTGCCCAGGCACATATTGTACTGCGGCGGATCCAGTTGGACGTCGCAGCTAATGTCATGGTAGATGTGCACCAGCGTCGGATCGGGAGCACGAAAGACGCTGAGGCGTCGCCATTGTTCGGCCGCCTCGTTATAGTCGAGCGGCACTTCGGCCGTATTGGACAGAAAGCCATGCTGGCGCGTACCCACACGCACAATCTTCTCCAGAAACTTGACATCCTCGAGGCCCCAGCCCGTTATGTCCTTGTCAAAGCCATTGATGTCGTCGTCCAGTATGTCCGACTTGTAGATGGCACAAATGCCAAAGCCGAACTGCCTGAAGTAGCCATTCTCATCGTCAATGGGCACCTGCTCGGAGGCACTGGCTCCCTTCCGCCGCTTTGGATCGTACTGGCTGAACACAATGGGCAGATAGACCTGTCGCCCACGCTGCGTATGCATGCGCACCCGCTGCAGTGTCTCCACGCTGAACACCATGTCGACATCGATGAACAGAATGATGTCTTGCTGCCGTATGTAGGAGGAGCGAGCGGCAATGTCCAAAGCGACGCCGCGCGAGAATTGCCCACTGCGCTGGATGTAGTTGATCTGCTGGTAGATATGGCGACTCCTCAGCTCGTTTAGCTGCTGCAGATGATCGGTCAGCTCCTCGGGCGGCCCGAAGATCACGACCAGCAGATCGCAGTGCTGCGCAGCGATGAGGCAGACGCGCTCATAGATGGACAGGAAGCGCTGAAAGGTGGCCAGGCGGCCGGCAATGGGCAGCACGAATACAATATTGTCCGGCGGCGGCGTCAACAGATTGCTGGCCATGGTGAAGTGACTGCTCAGCCGGGCCATTCCATTTTGCAGCAGGCTGCCGAGGAGACCTGCCGAGGACAAGCCTGATAATCAAAATGTAATAAGTAAATGCATGCATCTAGGAATAGGAATAGGAATAGTCAAACTCACTCTGCTGCAGCGTCACATTGTAGAAATCCTCGTCCAGCTCCTTGACAAAGATGCCCGTGAAGGCGCGCTGCACGTACAGATGCCGCCGCACCGGCACGGTCATCTTTTTGCCACGATACTTCTTGTAGATTAGGAGCAGATCAAGTATCAAGTCCTGGCCATGCAATGCATCCAGCCGATGGTAGCCGTAGAGCAGCTCGCGGAACTCAATGACTCGGCCACGCTGACGCGAATAATAGTTGATGTTCTCCATGACCTCCGTGATGACATCCTCGAGACCTTCGCGCATCGCCGAATCGATCTTCTGCTTGGGATTCGCCGAGCCCGCCGAGTACAGGCTGCGCGCTATAAACGACCAGTCCAGCAAATCCCCTGTGCTCGCGGGCACAAATTTATTTAGCTCCGGACTAATGCCTGCAGCAGAAGATAAACAGCAAATTAAATTCGATAACATATGTACGCGATAGAGATGGCGCGGGTTCAAGTTCGATAACTTGTGCAAATTTAATTCATGATAACTTCGATAAGTAGTTCGATAATTTGTAAGTTTCCCGTTGTAATGTAATTTAAATTCGATAACATAAGTAAATATGCTAGAGATGGCGCGGGTTCAACCTCGATAGCTTTTGTAAATTTAAGTCAAAATAATTTCGATAAGTAAATCGATAATTTGTAAGTTGGCCGTTGCAATGCAACTGAAATTAAATTTCAATTCGGTTTTGTCTGAGCTGTTACTCAGAGCTTAAATATGGCAAAAGGAAATCAACTATATGCGACTGCCCATAAGGTAGACATAGCTGGCATGGAAGATGTGCCGACAAACATTTGACAACATTAATACATAAAGATTTTTATACAATCAACTCAACACGATTTTCATGTAAAACATGTGGCTAACAGACTTGCCCCGCCTGGCAATGCTCATGGCATTAATCTGCTATAGTGCATTGGGTTATGGCAGCGAAAGGATAGCTCAACCGAATGTAGATGAGCGTAATGCCACTTATTGGATGGACCAGGCGCAGCAGCAGCTGGCTGTGCGCCTTCTACGGATTCGAAAGGCGGGTGGGGGCGACACACGGGTGGCCAAGAACGTTATAATGCTAATGGGGGATGGCTTATCCATTACGACATTAACGGCGGCCCGCATACTCAAAGGTCAGCATGCCGGTCGCAGTGGCGAGGAGACCCAACTGGCCGTGGAGCAATTCCCGTATTCGGGCCTCAGTAAAACATACTGCACGGACAGCCAGACGGCGGATTCGGCGTGCGCGGCAACGGCATGTCTGACTGGCATAAAGACCAACTATGGCAGCATTGGACAAAGTGCTCAAGGTGCCAGGGTGGAGTCCATCCTTGACTGGGCTCAGCGCGCTGGCAAGGCAACGGGCATTGTGACCACCACGCGACTGACGGATGCCACTCCGGCGGCTGGTTATGCGCACGTACAAAGACGTTCCCAGGAGCTGGACATCGCTCGCCAGCTGATCGAGGATCCACCGGGACGTCATCTGGACGTAATACTTGGTGGCGGCCTGGGTAAGTTCGAAAGCGAACGTAGCGACGGACGCGATTTGCTTAAGCAGTGGCGGACAGCCAATCCGGACGGCTGTTTTGCCACCACGTTGACCCAGCTGCGCGCCTGCCGGGCCGCCAATGGCAGCCTGTTGGGCGTCTTCAGTGACAGCCATATGGCATACCATTTGGCTGCCTCCAAGGATCAGCCGCGTCTCCGTGACATGACAGAAGCCGCCATTCAGCGGCTGGATCAGGAGCCGCAAGGCTTCTTTGTGTTTATTGAGGGCGGACGCATCGATCACGGACATCATGAGACACGGGCTGGCTATGCGCTCGACGAGATGCTCGAGCTGGATGCGGCCATCGAGATGGCTGTGCGTCTGACCAATCCCAATGAGACGCTCATTATTGTTACGGCGGATCATTCGCATACGCTGAGCATGGCGGGCTATGCCAATAGAGGAACGGCCATACTGGGCCTGGATCCCAGCCAGCGCGACTTGGACGGCATACCCTATAGCACGCTTAACTATGCCATCGGCAAGTGGCAGAGCCACAACAAGGCCGGCAAACGGGAGAATCCCGCACCGCATCTGAGCAGAAGTAAAGAATGTGATTTTTGCTAGGCTATATATATTTATATATATTTTCCGTTTAGCCTCCTTTACGCCCAGCTATATACATGGCAAGGGCGTGCATTCTGGCGAAGATGTGGCTGTCTTTGCTCTGGGTCCCCAGGCCCATCTCTTTAGCGGCGTGATGGAGCAGAATATGTTGCCACATCTGATGGCATATGCGGCCTGCATAGGCCAAGGTGTCACAGTTTGCGACCAGTCCTTCCCTTAGGACGCTCAACTCAACTTTTTACAATGTAAATTTCTGTGTTGTCTTTTGTGTATTCAAAAGCAACGTTTTGAAAGTTATCGAACGTCATAAATGATATCGATATTTGAATTTGATTTGGTTCATTTGCTTGCACACATATCGAACTGGTTTCAGATAATATTTGAATTGAACTTACCTAGAATATTGTGATCCTCAAAGTGCCGTTTGCCAGTGTCTTTCTCTGGGACGGCGCCTGGCGAGACACTTGGCAGCATATAGGTGCTATCGTCGGGTACTTCCAAGTACTTGGCCATGCGCTTGATGTCGCGATGCAGCAGCAGCGACTCCTGCCGCAGCTCCTCGGCCTTGAGGCCCTGTATGTAGGAGTGCAGGCGATACATGAGTGGTGCCTGCTTGATGGGATGCAGCGTGATGGCATTATGTATTTCCTTGCGTTTCAGTTTGCCCGTATAGGCGTTCCGTCCGCTCGAATTGTGCCGCAATATGTACTGCATCTGCAATAGGGCGAATAGCGACAGCTTAGTAAGAGAAACATCACTGGGAGATCGTTCAACTTACCTCGTAGTTCCAGGTGCAGGGTATACCAGCAAATTTCTGCACACATCGACCCACTTCTACGTCCTCGTGCGTGCTGTACAGGTTTTTCAGGCAGGTGGGTATGTGCGGTGCGACGCGACGCAGCGTCTCGCTGCTGAGTATTACGCCGGGCCCGCCCATGCAAAAGTTCTCATCGAACTCAAGGGAGAGCAGACCGAACTCCTCGCTATTGCCCTTGCCCGCCTGCCCAATGAACTGCGGCTTCGAGCTGTCGATGGAGCGCAGAAAACGTTCCAGCTTGTCCGGCTCCATGTAGACATCATCGTCCGCCCGTATGAACCACTCGAATCGATCAATATAATGCTCGAACATGTAATAAAGCATCATGAAGGACTTCTTCTGCGGCGGATAGCGATCGTCCACATTTTTCAGTCCCACCACCGGCAGCTCGTCCGAGTAGCTGCCCTCCGAGCTGAAGAACGCTATCCGTCCGGGCACCTCTTTGCCCCACGTATCGTACACGGCACGCGCACGACCCTCGATAAAGTTCTTGGCCGTCATCACGCCCACGAACACCAAATTGCGCTGAGAGTTCTGTATGGTGTCCTCATCGTTCAGGCCAATAATTTCGTTGGGCGATTTGAGATTCGTTGGCCGCATGCTGCAGCGCTTAACAATCTCCAGGGCGCGATAGTTCTTCAGCACGGTGCCGATGCAGAGGCCCAGTGCAATGCCAAAGCAGGCAATGATTAGCGTTTTACGCTTCGTCATCGTGTGCTGCAGCATCGTGTTGGACGCTTGTGTTGCGGGGGAGTCCACGGTTCAGGCTAATGGGCATAGGGGAGCACGGCTAAAATAGAAATGTTCAGGGATTGTAATTGAAATATTGTTCAATTGGATCTCGCTTTCACTGGCGCGTGGCCGCTGGCAAATTGTAAATTTAGCCGGCTAATTAGCTCGTCTCAGATCTATATTGCACATCGAATACCCTAAACAATTGTGTGAGAATACAAAATATATTGTAGAGAGTATGTACATATCAGTATAGAGTACATATATATCATGTATGAACTATATATTTGTTGAATGATTCTTGCATTATTGAATGAATCTTGATTGAATGAAATTTGTGTTAATATCGTATTTGCTAGGCAAAGTTTTGATTATATAGAAGTCTTCTTCTTTTCCATGTTGTTGTTCTTATTATTTTGCTTCATTGTCTTCTTTTCTTTTTCTTTATCTTTTTTCTCTTTTTCTTTCTCTTTGATTTCCTCTTTTTGCTCTCTCTATTTCTTTTTCTCTTTCACTTCCGCCCTATCGTCCTTATCATATCCCTCTTTCTTTACTCGTGGACTTCTTCTGCCTCTTTATCTTCATCTTTTTCGTCTTACTCTTCTCCTTTCTTCCATTTTCCTTTCCCTCTTCCCCTTCTTCTTCTTGTTCTTCTTCCTGTTCTTCTTCTTCTTCTTCTTCCTCTTTTTCTTTCTCTTTATTCATTCATTCTCTTCCTTTTTATCTTTTTCTTTTTCTTTCCCATCCTTTACCACTTCCTCTTCTTTTTCCTCATCCATTTCTTCTTTTCCGCCCACTTCCTTCTCCTCTTCATCTTTCTTTCCATTTTCCTCTTCCTCTTCCTCTCGCTCTTGCTCGTGCTCTTCCTATACCTCTTCCCATTTCTATTCCTTTTTCTCTTTCCCTTTCTTTATCTCTTTCTTTTTCTTTTTCTTTATCTCTTTCTTTTTCTCTTTCTCACTCTCATCCACTTTCTTCGTCCTCTGCGCTTGCTTCTATCGTTTTCTCTTTACTTTCTTTCTTCTTCTTCTCCTTCATCTTCTTCCTCTAAAGTTCCCCTTTAAAGTTTAGCATATATAATATCTCTATAAAACGCCTATGAGTAAGAGGCACTTAATAGTTTACAATGCTCTAATTGTTTAGAAATAAACACTAAAAATTGTATAATGAACTTTTTGTAGTTTATAGCATTGCTGATGAAAGATTTTCTGCGAATTGTTTGCTATGCTCACACACACACACACACTTAGACAAATGTCTATTTGGATTAGTTTTTGTGGTTTTCCGTGCACTTTGAATCGTCTAAAGCATCCGAACACACGCACAGCAGGCAGCAGAGAGCTAAAGATACTCAGATACTCAGTTACTATAGATACAACAGATACTCAGTTACTACAGATATTCATAGACTCTTAAGAGATACTCAGTTACTTGAGCTCAGATTGAAAATAAACGACAGCCAGCTGGCTGGCTGGAGGAGGAGGAGGAGGGCTGGCTGGAGGAGGAGGAGGAGGGTTGGCTGGAGGAGGAGGTCTGTCTGGGATCTAATTTTAGCTGCTCAGCTCTCGGTGCAGCTTATAAATTGGACATTGTACGAACATCAATTGGTTTTGTCGCCCGTCAAGATTGACCCACACATGCTGGCTGAGCAGCGTGGTGCACGGTGGTGCAGGGTGGTGCACCTTACTAAAAGCATCTCTGATTTTGTAGTTTTGCTTACTTTGTCGCTGTGTTTGTGTTTTTGCCTTTTCATGTTTGTCCGGCCGCACACACTCTATGCGGCATACTCACACACACACGCACACTCACACACACACACACACCTCCTTGGCCGCACATAAATGCTAATTAAATAAACAAACAGCTCAGAAAGCTATATGGTCTACAAAAAAATATCTGACGAACGAGCATTGTGTTCCATATGCTTAGAGTTGGGTTCTGTTGCCTTTTTCGCTTGTGTTGGGATTCGAGTTTGTTTAGTTAGCGATTTGAAATGTTCACAAAAAACAAAAAGAATCAAAAAGAAAACGAAGACGAAGAAGAAGAGCAAAGAAATACATACGCACATGTATTTGGCACACCTTACGGCCTAATGGCCTTCACTCACCTGAGTACTCGCCTTTGCGACCCCTCCGCTCTCACTCTCACTCTCTCTCTCTCTCGAACAGAGTCTTCTACTGACTCACCTTTGCAGGTGTTTATAGTGAAGCGGTCAATTGCTGTTTGAATGCTCTTAACTCTTAACCAATGTATGGGCATTATGCAATCCGGCAATCGCTGGATAACTCGGACATTGTGTTTATGGCCGATAAAAGTTTAATTTAATTAATATACCCATTGAAAATTGACAAAGTGGGCATATTGGTTTTGAGCAAATGTATGTAACAAGCAAAGATTATTCCCATAAACTTATATTCAGCTTGAGATTCCTAATCCTTAAATTTTGTATATCAATTCTGATCGATTTTATAGAAATGAGGAAAAGTATCGATCACTTTTTTTTAGAATTTTATAGAAACGAAGGAAACTGATCGTTACTTTTTGTCATTTCTATAAAATCGATCAGTATCGCAAACAAAGATATCAAAATATTAGTTTTAGTAATAGGCATTAGTATTGCCTAAAAACAGAACTCATGTCTAAAGTACAGGGTATTTCGTAGTCGTGCATATATGATTAAAGCTCTCTTGTGTTTTGTTTGCTTTTCAGTTTCGAATCAGTTTTATCTCTTCGATAATTTCGCTTTCGATACTTGAAACTATAGACCCATTTCCTAGATGGTTCTACCAACTTTTAAGATATTTATAGGAATTTCCATTGTAGATCTATGGAATACCAAGGTTTGGTAGATGAATTGGCTTTAAGCCCTGATAGTTTTTACCGTGAGTTGATAAAGTTATCTAATTTTGAGTATAACTGAATAGCTTAGATTAGGAAATGAAGCCTCAAAAGCTGCTTAGCCGAGTCTAAGCCTAAAAATATATCAATTATCTCGTAAACTTTATCTGTTTACACCCTGAAATCTCTTCTTTTCCCCTCAGATATGTTACCCGTGTTCGTATGTTATATAGCTCTCAGAAGATATATATATTAGATAGAGTATCAAGATCAAATAGATTTGCATAAATAATCCAAAGTCTAAACAAATATCTTAATTAAGACAGTTTCGGCTTGGAGCACAAATGCAATTAAGAAAAGACCTCGCTATATCTTATCGTGATACTTCACTCTACATATGTATATATGCTTAAACTACTTTGGTTTCTCTTAAGCACAATGCAAACACACAACGTCATTAACAGCACTCACCTGTTGCTTCAGTGAGCGCTGCAAATGGAACGCCTTTTGCAGTGCCAGCAAATGCGATCGATCGACGATTATTTGGAGCAATTTCGCACACGCGCAAGTCGAGACGGCCGAGGCAGTTAAGGAGCGACGACCGGACGGACAGACAAACAAGTGCCACTGTCAGCGTCGCTGACTCGAGCTCTGACGCTGACGCTGACGCAGACGCTGACTGTGACTGTGAGTCTGGGGCAGTGTCAGTGTCGCGTTGCGTTGCGTTGCTTTGCGTCGCGACACTTCTCAAGCTCAAATGTTTCTGTTTCTGTTTCAGTTACAGTTTGTCTGTCTGGCAGAGAGGGAGAGGGAGAGGGAGACGGAGACTGAGATGTAGACGTTACTGGCGCTGTGCAGGAAATGCGAGACTTTGAGACACAAGCAGTGCTGCCTATTTAGCTATTTTCACGTCAGCTCTGGCGGGAGCAAATTGTGATCTAGTTGTGTTTCGATGCGATTTGAATGTGGATTAAGGGAAAGAAAGGTCATAAAAATCTAAATTTATGATTTCGCTAACTTTTATGCCTGTCTATATCGAAATTCATACAAAAATTGCCTTAAAAAGCTTTTTTTCTAGCTATTTCTGGCTGTCTTGAGTAGTGGATCTGGCTTCCCGAAGCCCTGCAGAGTTGGCAGCACTGGACACAAGCCCACACATACACACACACACACACAGAGGCACTTAAAAAGAGAGCGATGCGCGCGCGCGTAACACGAGCAAAAATGCGAATTCGAATATGTTTTTGCAGGCCAAACAGTTTGATATGAATAATTTACAACTGGCAAACAACAACAACAACAACAAACAACAACAACTTGTTTAACTGTTGACAATTAGACGGCGTTGGGGCAATTAATGTGGTTGGGCTTTCAACTTGAACCGCAGCAAAGACAACACACACACACTTGTACACTCACACACACACACTCGCACACATGCGCTGTTTAATTATTTTTAGCTGTTGTTGTCGCTGTTACGACGTTAAGTTCGCAAAGGTCGAGCGAGAGCCACAAAACTTGTTGCTGCGCGGAGCACACATCAAATATTTTCATTAAACTTTACTTATTATTATATGTATATATTTCATTTATATTTTTTATTATTCTTTTTTATATATTATATATATATATATTCCTATTATTTTCACTTTCTTTTGCATTTGTCTTTTTATTCAACAATTTACCAAACGTATTTAGCTGCTTGAACCAACTATGTCTGGCTGTGTGTGTGTGCAACAAGAACAAACGTCAAAAAACGTTGAATTCCGTTGAAGAACTAACCGAATGAGCGGGCTGAGTCGGCGCCCGGTGTGTTCCGATGGCCCAACTTGAGCACTGAGAGAGAGAGAGAGAGTAAGAGAGAGAGGCGCAGTGAGAGCACTCGACCCAGGGTGAGATGGTGAGTGCGACCGGCTGCTACCTTTGCTGCAAATAAACTCGCTCTCAGCCAGTCAGCTATGGCATGTGTGTGCATGTGTGTGTGTGTGTTTGTGTGCGTGTATCTGTGAGAGATCTGCGTAGCTGATAGCAACAGTCGGTCGACGAGCGCACCACTTCACTCATTCCCATCGTTCCCGCTCTGCCCGCTCTGCTCGCCTGCGTGGCCCAAGTGTCATGTGGTGCTTACGTCGATGCCAAACGGTCAGAGGCAACATGTGGCTCAATCAGAAACTGAAGCAGCTCCGAGTCATGCGTTTGTCACTGTTTATAGTTCACAGAATCGGACATAGCTCATTAAATTTGGCATCAAGTTGATTCCCAAAAATTACATATCTCTACACATATATATATATCTATGTTTATATATATAGCTTGATGGGGAGTTACCAATTCGCCAATAAGTCTATTTGCTTATTATATTAGTGATAAGCTAGCAGCAATGAGAGCTTCAACTGATGCCCTGCGATCCACAGGGGGCATTGCCTGATTATTTTATACTAATACAAAATTAAATTTATATATATATATATATATATATGTAGGCAGAGCATAAAAAGTAAAGCTAATCTGTATATCTATACAAATTGAGCGAAATGCTGATGCAATTTTTTGAAAATCAGTTAAAATTTAGTTTGCAAATGCCTATCGATAGTTCTTATCGAAGATATCAATATGTTCGAAAATTCAAATTCACAATTCGAAAATAGAAAATTGTTCGAAAGATGGCTAATTTCGATATTTAATGATAATAGTATTGTTATTATAGTGAGTAGTAGATTAGCTGCCAACAGTGGTTTGTGTCTCGGCTAAGTGCGAAAAACCAAAGCAGCCTTTTGTGCTGAGCACACATCTGATAATTTATTGAGGTCAGTTAATATTTAAATGCATTTAAAAAAATTATTCAACGGAAATATGCTACTATTAAGAAATAAATAAATTTGCATGACGCAACTATCGATAATTTAATTGTGAGTCTAAGGCTAACTCTTTGGTGCTGCCAGACTTTTGCAAAATGCATTGAGTGGCAGCTTGGGAAAGCAACGGTTAATTTCGTAAATATGAAGAAAAAAATTTGTGGCTCACGTGTTAATTGTTAATATTGTAATTTTGTGTAATTTGTGAAAGCGAAATTCAAGCAAAGAATATGAAGTGGATGCTGTGCCTGTTGCTGTTCGCAGTATGCAGCAGCAGCGGTCAAAAGCCCAAAGATACCTCTACGCCAAGGCAGCGTGAACAGGTGGAAAAGCTGCGCAGTGAGCTGAATGCCGCCCTCGAAGCGGGCGAAGTGGCGCCGGTATGTAGAAAAACGGATATTTAGGCTTCATTTTGATTCATTCATGATATGCTCTGTCTAGGCGGGTGTCATAGTGCAGCCGGAGTGGACCAAGCAAGGCAGCTCCAATGCCAACAGCAGCACCAAGGTCATAGTCAACGAATCCACATTGAAGGAAGCGAAGGCGCTGCGTGCGGAGATCAATCAAGCAGTCGCTGAGCAGGGCCACACGGACGAAGTTGTCAAACTAGACGCAGCCATTAAAGCCAAAGCCAAAGCCTCAAGCAATCAACCGGTTGTGGGCAGCGCCCGTAATGAGATGCTGGGCAGCAGTCAGGAGTCGACTGGCAGCGAGGCTAATGTGGTGGATGCCACACCCTTGGACATTGACTTGGCACAGCTGCATCAACTGGAGCTGTCCAAAAGACGTACGCGCGAAATGCTTGTGCTCAGCCGCATTGAGGAGGATCTGCAGTTTGCGCTAGGCTCGGATGTGTCGCATTGGCTACAGCTGCAGCAAAATGGCAGCGTCTTCTTGCTGGGTCGTCGCAGCACGGATGTGTTGCTGTTCCAGCAGCAAGCTCTAGCCGAAGGCGCACAGTTTCGCGGCTATGCTGCACTGCAGCCATTGACGGTGCCGGCGGGCATTGATGCGCTGCACAGCTATGAGCGCTGGAGTGGACTAGCACAGTTGCAGGAGAGCTTGGTGCTGCTGGCCACACAGCAACAGTTGCTCTGGTATCGCTTGGAGGCGGACATGGGCCTGGCACAGTTCTGGCACTGGCCGCTGGGCAGCAACGTGGACCAGCTGCTGCCTTTCGTTGTGGAGAACCGGGAGTATTTGGCTCTAAGACAAAATCGTACGCTGAGCATCTATGCTTATGATGTGGATGGACTGGAGTTCTGGATTGTGCAGCGATTGCAGCTGGAGCAAACGATAACTGCACTGTCCGTGCAGGATACGGGTCGGGACTTGCTGCTCGCCGTGGGTCAGTCGGATGAGGCGCTCATCTATGCGCACAATATGCGGGAGCTCGCTCCGGACGCAGGCTTGCAGCTGCAGCTGCGCCAACGTGTGGATGCACCCAAGATCGCGGACATAGCGGCCTTCCAGATGGGCGGACACAGCTACCTGGCTTTGGGCGGCCTGCGGCCACAGATACTGGCCTATGTGCAGGGCCAGCTGGTGCCGAGGACATTGCTCGGTCAAAACTTTGGTCTGGTCGAGCTATTCCTGCCAGTGCCCGTGCGCACCTATCGGGATGATCTACTGCTGCTTGTGCAGCATCGTGTGTCCTTCGACACGCACACGCTGATCCAGCTGGAAGTGCTTGTTTGGAATGGAGAAGCCTTCGAGGCCAGCTTGCCAGCGCCCTGTGAACTGGGCACATATACTCGCTATGGCGCCGGCTGCATGCTGGACGAGCAGCGGGATGCCGGCTTGACAGGATCGGTGCTATTGCGTCACATGCAGCCGCCTTTGCTGCTGGTGCCACGACAAGCGGCGCCTTCGGGCCTGTTTCGACTGCACACTCAGCTGCTGCCGCGCAACTCAGAGCTGCATGATCTTCAGGAGATACACGAATTCATGAAGGAGTGGATAGATGAGCAGGACAAGATAATTGAGCTGGCCGAGCATCTGATGCAAGCAGAGCATCATGCAGAGCCCGAGCTAATCCACTATGAGGAAATAAACACTCCGTTGCTCATTAATGAAGGCGCCACCTTGGATGCGCTGCATGTAAATAATATGCCGTGGACGATGCAAGATTCCGCCGTGGATCTATATGAGCTGCTGCAGCAGATACGCCTGTTAAAACAACAGATCCAGGGAATCCAGGATGGTGCACGCATCAAGCGTCAGCCGCAACTCTTTCGCTATGACTATGAGGAACTCCAATTCGACATTGTTGATGTTCAGGAGCTGTATATCGGCAGGCTGAACCATGTGCCCTTCTACGTACAGAATGCCACACTTGAGTTCAACGGTTCGATCAATGCGCAGCGGCTGGATCTGATGCGCCCACAGCCAATTGAGCAAGCCGAATCCTTACCCTCAAGCACTCAACAGCGCCTGGAACTGGACGCCGATCTAAGCTTCGAATTCATCAATGGCCTCGAGTGGAGCCAATTCATTCAACAGTTGGTCTGGCGTCACGAGCCGCTGCAGCTTTCGCAGCTGCGGGTAGCAGGCGTAAGTTGATCTTGGTTCAAACAGTTGAAGCTGCAATCTTTCATGATAAATTTGCTTTATGTTTCAGGCTGTTGTCTTTGAGGATTCGCTGCATTTGAGCGCGCTCAATGAGCTGAACTTTCCTGGCGACTATCTCTGGTCACAGGGCAGCTCCACAACCATCGTTCACTCACCGAAACAGTTTACCCAAACCTTGTGTAGGTCATGCAACTAGTTGAAGTTCTATCTAGATTTGATTGAAATCCTTCTTTTTAGCTGCAAATATGGTGGATACTCCTGGCTCTATTAATGGCTGCGATCCCATGGATGCAATTACATTAAGCGATGCCCAGGATTGGCCAGGCTTGGTTACCTTTACCCAGCTGGAAGTCTCCGAGCAGCTTGAGGTGCCTGCAAGCATTTACTATTAACTGCAAAGCCAATTACTTATTATTGCTTTTCCACTTGGCAGCTCAATGGCAGTGCCCAGGGACGTCAGTTTGAGGAGGCGCCTTTGAATTCCATGTTGACCGACTCGCATCATATTCTAGCCGCTTGTCACTTCGTCGAACTGGTTGTTAATGGGCCCGTGCAGCTGCGTGGCTTGATCGATAATAATAGCTTTGATGTGCTGCTGGGTGACTTGGCGCAGCGCCCTCTTGATCCCAATGAGGAGGTGCTTATATCAGGATCCAAGCACGTGCAGCACCTGGCTTTGCCATTAGATGCTCATGTTTTAGATGGCAAACTCAACGGAATTCCTATTGAACAGTTTGTAACCAAGCACACGGAGCAAACGCTGCATAATCTGAGCAGTCTGGACGGTTATGTGTATTTCCATCAGTTACAGCTGAGTGGTAACTACGATGGCGTTCAGCTGGACCAGCTAATGTCCCAGGCGTTACGTGTGGATGCACCGCTTCTGGCGCCAACTACACGACTTCATTTTGCCAACGAGCCGCAATTGGCAGAGCTGCACGTGACACACATGCTGAACGACGTGCCGCTCTCCAGCGGCTATCAGACGTTACACGAGCCACTGTACCTCGGCCAGGCGCGCTTTGAGCGCCTCCAGGCAGAGCAACTGGATGTCGCGGATAGTGTATTAGGCGCTGGTCACCTAAATGGACACAACCTTAGCGAACTGCTGTCGAAAGAGCCGAGCGTGGATACTGTGCAGGTGCAAGAGCTGATTTTGCCCATGGGCGTACAGGCATCGCAGCTGCAGGGCATCAATGCCGAACTGCTGTTGGGTTTTCTACGTCAGCTGGATGAGTTGCCCCTGCTAATACTTCATGGACAGCTGCAGGTTGAGCACATTGCAGTCAGTGGAGCTGTGCTTGTGGATGACACACTCAACGGCCGGAATATGGAGCAGCTTCAGCGCGACGTTGTCTGGCTGGATCGACCCAATAAGCTGCGCACACGCTGGCGCTTCCAGCAGCCACCAATATTTGCCAGTGATGTATACCTCAAAGGTAGCTACAACGAACGCTTGCTGCCCGAACTACTCAACGATATAGTCTTTCGCTCTGATCCAGAGCAGGAGCTGCTCATTGTGGGCACCAAGAGCTTTGCGGGCCCTGTGATTGTTCTAGATAGCCTGCAGCTGCAGGCACTGAACGGCGTGCCCTTCGATCGTTTGGCCAATAAGCTGCAACCATTAGAGTTTAGTGGCCAGCTGCGCCTGGACGGTCGGCTTTATGTCGAGCACTTACAGCTCCAGGGAGACTTGAACGGAGAATCAGTTGAAAAGCTGGAAAAGCATTTGCGCTGGGATGAGCAGCTAGGAGCTTTTGTGCATCGTGGACTGATTCGCTTACCTGCGCAGAGACAGCTACAGGAGCTTACGGTTCTTGGTCACTTGGGCAATCGGAGCTTGGAACCGCTGCAGGAATTCTTTGCGGACTTAATCGACAAGCGACAGCCGCAATTGCGTATCGAGGGTCACAAAGTATTCACGGGGCGTGTCAATATCCAAGGTGGCGCTCACATTGTCGAACTGAATGACATAAAGGTTGAGCAGCTACTGCAGCAGATAATCTTCATTGATGGCGCTAAAGAAGGCAACGAGGTGACGCTGCAGTCGCCGGTGCACTTCGAAGCTCCTGTAGAGATGCACGGATTGCAGTTGGACCAATTGGTGCTGCAGGGTGAACTTCTCAATGGCTGCAATATCAGTGAGTGGATTCATGACACGCTGCGCGTGGATCGCGACTGGCAAGCGAACAGTAAGTTCACTAAATTTCAATAAATACCCAGAAATCTAATCAGTGGAATTCTCTGTAACTTGTAGCTTCCGTTAGCTTTGCTCCGGGCTCTTTGGATAAGAATGCATTGCAGGTTGGCCGGCTAAATAACATTAGTCTGGACCATGTAGTTACGCTACATACTCGGCAAAATCTCAGCTTTCCATTGGTCGCCAAGGAGCTGCATCTGGCTGATGGACACGTCAAGCTGGATGGGCTTGTGAACGGACGTAATTTGTCATTGGAATATGCGAATACATTGCTGGTAAGTTAGCTGATAGATATCTCGGAAATTTAGCTGTAGCTCTCTCGTTTTCTCTTTCAGATTAAAGCGCCGCAGCCGCAGCGTGTGACCACACCGTTGGTAATGCAGTCTGCGGATGTGACTGGTTCATTGTTGGCCACTGCACCCATCAACGGAGATCCCAATTTGAATTTGAGCGATGTGGCCACGCTGCACGAGCAGCAACTGTGTCTGCAAACGCCGCTCAACTTTGCCCAGCTACATGCACCGGAGCTGCGCACGCGCATGCACATAAATGGATTTAACTTCAGTGCCTGGCATGAGAGAAGCCTGTGGGCTCAGGGTCGAGCGACTCAAATCATTAGCGGCAACTGGAGCGTACGTTGGCTGCGCGTTAAACAACCGAAGCTCGCTGAGCAGACAGCTCATGAAATTTATCGGCGCCAAAGCGAATGGGCGGAACGCTATCAACAGCTATGCAAGCGTCTTTCCAGGCTTTTCGGTCTGCTCCGTTTGCCCTACCAGGTGACGCAGCTACGTCGAAGCTTTGCGTTAGAACAGGCCCCAGGCCAAGCGGATGTACGGCGTGTCTTTGCGCTGCAGTCGGCGCCACGGGGCGAAAGCTATCTGTTGCTTAACGAGGTGGGCTGCTGGACGCGCATCTATCGCTGGAACGGCAGGCACTATATAAATGCGGGCAGTTTCGAGAGTGGACCCGTTGATGATGTTACTGTGCTGCAGCTGCGCAACGCTAGTAAAGTCAATAGCAAAGACCAGTTCAGTTTCATGACCAGCTTCGAGTTGAGCGAGGAGCAATTAGAACGCAGCTGGAACTGCAGCAGCCTGGCAAATCTGCAAAGCTGGCGCACCAGCGCCGAGATTGACATTGAACCAATGGATGTGCCAGCCAGCAAGCTGCAGCAGCTGCAGCAGAAGCATGAGGCACAGCAGCAACGGCGCGGACCAAGCTATCAGGATGCCATTAAGTACCTTAACCGGCCCACAACAGAATCACATTTGCGGCCGCATCTCGATGCAATTCATTCACTTAGCCAGGAACAGTACGAGACGTTGCGACAGCGCCTGCTGCAGCATCTCATGTTTCGTCTACAGACCGAGGTGAATATCACGCAGCTGAGCATACCCGAGAGCGATCTCTATGACGACGAGCATCTTGTGGAGGACTTTTTGCGTTTGATGCGACAACTGCGACTTGCTTCAAGGTCTGGCAGTGAGCCATTGGCTTCGCTGCCCACAGATACGCTGCCATTGCCGGACAGTCCGGCTCGTGTGTTAGCCGCGCGCAGTGCCCAACAGATTTGGTCCGTGGTGGAAGAGCTAAATGCTCTACACTCACGGCTGTCGACCAACGATAGCCAGCTGCTGCACGAACAGCATTCGCTGGGTCTCTATCTGACGAATGCCATACGAGATGTGTTGCTAGTGGCCAACCTTGGCAGCCATGAGGGAATGGACGATGCAGACGAGGACACCATGCGACTGCACGCGGTGATTGAACGATTGCGTGAGCTGCAAGAGCAGATACAGGCAGCCCAACAGTTGGATCTGAACACAGCCGAGTCGAGCAATATGCCGGCCATGTTGCTACATCCCAAACAACAATGGCAGCCCGTGGAGACAATACGTTTGCATGTGGGTCCAGTGCAGCAGGCCCGGTTGCTCTATGCCCGCCTCACCACAGTCGCTCCAGATGGGCCACCTATAGCCCCATCCACAGCGCCAGGCGCTCACGTCCAGCTGCATTTCGCCAACGGCACCATATTCCAGTCATTGGCGGCCGATGTGATGGCGCGCCAGTTAACTGCCCTGCGCGTCCGCGACGAGACGCTGTTGGCCTTTGTCGAGGGCTGTTGTCACGTGCGTGTTTTCATTTATCGCGGCATTCAAGGATTCGTGCCATTCACGCAGTTCCATACCGAAGCGGATGAGGAGGAGACAGAGCAGTCGGGTGTGCTGCAGTTGCTGGCTCTTCGCCTGCCCTTACAACGCTCACCGGGCGCGCTCTATTTGCTAGCCGTGGTTCAGACACGGCGGACAACCTTCTATGAGCTAGTTATGCCGGGCTTCTTCGAGCCATGGCTTCATTGTAATTGAAAAACTCTTAGTTGTTGTGCATCATTTTTTGTATTTTAAGTTAAAAAATATATGTTTTGTCGGTTTATGTAGGAATCGGTAGTCAATATATATAAATATATAAATATATGTATCTATGATATATATATATGTGTATGTATATATGTATATATGTATATATGTATATGTATATGTATATGCAAGTTACGTGCTGGAACACAAAACAAGTATTGAAGCGATTTGATTGTCATTTGGAATATCTTAGAGGCTCTACAGAGAAGTTGGTCAATTATCGGTACATATTAGCAAAGTCACTGAGTTTGTCGTTCCGTGAAACCTGTGCAAAGGGATTCAGAATGTTGTTATTGTCAAACCAAGCTGGGTGATTGTCACATACAAGTTTGTTAAGAAGCTCTCTCTCGTCTTCGTGGAGTAGGCACCACGCCTTCGCGCCTAGCTTGGCGACTGTTGCCCTGTCCAGATCGTTGTTTCGCCTTTGAAATTCGCTTATAAAGTTACGAAATGCTTTATTTTTGCAATATGATAGATTCAGTACCTTTCCTTTAGTGGTCGAATTCATTGCCTTGTGCGATTTCTTAGCAGTCTTCAACGATTTGGTGCCTGTGCTAGTCGCCTTTGCTTTCGCCTTAGGCTTCGGCTTCAATCGCGTTCTTGGTTTCACAAGTGGAACTGTCTTGTTGCGCATTGTGGTGCTGTTGGGCAAATACTCCCTTTTGATATATGCACGAGCCGGCTCCGGCAAATGCTAGCGAATGATTCAATATTCTCATCCGTCACAGTTGATTGCTATCAGATACTCACCAGGAATTGGCTCTTCTGCTCGGGAGACATTTTGGCCCAAGTCATAACAGCATTTTGCTCAATTTCGTCTTTACTCAGATAGGAATGTGTATTCTTGAATTTTTGCAAGAATGTTAAGTATGCACGGTTCGCGTTTCCCACAGCCCCAGGTTTTGAACGGCCCACACCCATCATTAAAAAAAAATAACACTTTAAATTTCCACAATTTCAAAAGTTTATGAATATTTTTATAAAAAAAAAAAAAACAAAAATACAAAAACAGAAAATTTTTCTCGGAGCTCTTGAATGGCTGACGATACTAAATATAATGAGGATATAGAGCAACAGAATCTGGTACCTGACCAGAGCTCGACTTTTTCCGCTCGGCCTACTTTGATTAAAAAAAATTTTGAATTTCGTTTTTGTCGAGTCGAAACAGTTAAGTGGCTAGACATAGTAGCCCATGTGATATACTTCTTTAATCAATTTTATAATTAAAATAAGCTTTTTATACTAATTTAATGATAAGCCAAAGCTAACTAGATTAACAAAATTATATATGATATCATTTCTTAGTACTAAGTCTAAAAGTTGCTGAACGAGAGACAGTGATCTATGCTGCACTCAGCTGATTGAGCTATAGTGATCTATGCTGCACTTGGATCGTCCGAAGAGGGCGAGAGTCCTCCCTTCTTTCTCGATGTAGTTCATGCTGGAATAGTTGTCATATCTGATGAATGTTTTATGGGCAATCTGAGCTCGTTTAACAAGATTCCCACCTATAGAATCTAGAATAGAACTCACTAAAAAAATCAGCATTGATAGCTTCTAGCATAGAACTAAAACAATAGGCAGCATAAATTTCTTATTTTTTTTTTACATATAATTTATTTTTAAATTGAGTATAAACGTAAAAATTTTGTTTCCATGTCCAGCCGTAAAATACTTTGCAGTCGTCCCATAGACCAATGTAGCTAGCTGGGCAATCTACGTATTAAGGGAGTGCTGTGAGATGGCCTTCACTGAATGCTCGGATCGAATAGTTGACTTTAGCGATGAGCTTTGTTTAGTTTTAGTGTTGGATTTTTCCTCCAATTCCAATGGCTTTTCAGAGATATCGTCATCGTCATCGTCATCGTCATCGTCATCTATCACCTTGATAGCGTCGCGTACGTCGATCGCATCGACGAATATTTCAGTGTCAATGTCCTCAGTCGGAATGGTTTCAGTCAATGTCTTGCTGCCGCAGGTGGTACACGAACCGTTGCTAGCATTTGATGAAATGTCATCGCTCGGACTTAGATCGAAAACACCTTCCATGTCCTCGGCATGGGTGCCGGCAAAGAAGTAATTATTGCAGTGCAGTATTGTACCCGTATTGATTGAGTTGACCAAAACCTTATTGAGTGCAGACTTTGCCTCCGCCTGTTTCGGCTCCGAGTCCAACTTTTCACAAAAGTGAAGGATTATCATTTTGTAGGAGACGGGCTCCATTTTGTCCCGCACGAACTTGAGGACACTTTCGTCGCTTATTTCGCTCGGGGGAGCATTTTCGGGCATCTCGCTGCTCGTCATTGTTAAAGTTTAAAATAAAAAAAAGAAGCAAAACGCGATAAAAAGGATAGTAAAAAAAAACCCGATTCAAGAATATTTTTTCAGAATTGTTTTTATGAGAATGTTTTTAGTTTGTTTTGAGCTGTACGAGTTTGAAAACTGAATAAGTGAAACGTCAGGGGAAGCTATCAGGCATCAAGTGTCAATGATAGTAAAATCGGTGCCAACTTGGAAAATTTCCAGGAAATCCAGAGTCTGGCCAATTGCAACGTTCATTCAGATATCAAAAAAATAAAATAAAGTCCTCATATATAAGTATAATCCTTTTGGAATTCTGTTTTTATCCATACTTTTCTTTTGTGGAGAATTTCTGTATAGTCCCGGACTGTACATTTTACAAAATTTCAATTATATTTTATAAAATAAAGGAAGGAAACACGGAGTCTGTTTGCCTCAAATTTGGATGTCTGAATATAATAATAAAATATGTTCAATGCTATTTAAAAGGCCTATGCCTACTTATGTCCTAGGCGAAACACGACTCGACTCGACGTGTTAACAGCAAATGAAAAGGCTACTTGAAGGGATTATTCAAGCATGATACGGTTCTCTTTATGTATCGACTGAGGAAGAGCATGAAGTAGATTACGATCATGATTAAGCATAGATACTTGCATAACCATCGAGTATAGGGACAGGATATAGTCGATCTACATCGAGATCGATGCGATCATACAGACGGACGGACAGACAGACAGACGGACGGACGGACAGACAGACAGACAGGGCTAAATCGCCTCAGCTCGTCGTTCTAGAGATAAGTTACTCTTAGAGAAGGACGTAAGAAGAAGAAGGATATTCTTTGTAAGAAGCATATTCCTTAGACTTAGCTCTTCGAAGGCGATGAGCAGTTCAGCATAGGTTGAGGCAGCTCAAACAGGGATATTAGACTGATGTCCATTGAATTTCGTTAGCCTTTATCTTTTACACATCTTTATTAAACTAGAATATTTAGTATAATATTTGTTCTTATTTAATAACTTTAGATTCCAACTCTTCTCTTTTGTTTTTTGTTTGTTTGTTTTCATTTGTTATTGACTCTTAGAACTTAGGCTTAGGCCCCAACTTATGACTACGACCCGCATACAGGTCCTTAGGCGGCGGAGGATAAAAAAAAACCAGTGACTAAAATAAATACAACGCGCACACACACAATAACGATAGGGATAGTATATGTTTATGTTTAAGAACTATATACACTGCCAGCTAATTGGCATCTCCGCGCCTAGACGGCCAGAAAGTCACGGGGATCGCCAATTTTGGGACTGAGACGCACCACCACCTGATCATCGCCGTCGCCGACCTCAAGGAACGAATTCCAATCGGCTAGAAAATAGAAGCCATTCTTCTTTTTGGGCGGTGGCGGCTCCTGGGCAACGGGATCGGGCCCAAACGAATTGGCCAGATCATCCAGCGAGCCATTGCGTGACTCCTCCGTGGTCGAGGAGCTGCTTGACTCAGTGGTGCTGCTGCTTGTGGCTACATCTCCATCGCTGCCGGATAGCGAGGCGGTGTCGTCATCACCTAAACCCAGATCCAGGCTAATGCGTGTGGGCGATTGTGTTGTAACCGAATCATCCGACTCGACCGGAGTTGAGCTGGTGGTGCTAGTTGTGGTGATGGTGGTGGTGCTGCTGCTGTTGTCCTCGCTCTGTCTGCGTGGCTTGAAGGTATCAATGCCCGGTGGCAGCGACTGCAGATAGTTGGCATCCACTTGCGATTGCGTTTGGCTTTGCAGTGTCGCAGCTGGCTTCGTCTGGCCCAGGCTCACGTTGAGCTGCTGCAGCTGCTGCAGGTTGCTAATGAGACGCTGCAGCTCGCCAAGATTGTCGCCCAGTTCCGCCTGCTCGCGGGCCTCGGCTTGCGGCTCGGGCTCGGGCTCGGGCTTGGCCAGCTGATAGTTGAGCTCACTGAACTCGGCCATCAAATCGCCATCGAGCACGCCATCCTGTTCATCCTCCGCGGCCAAATCCATGTCATCATCGCTGCGTCGCCGGAAGCCAATGCCCGCAGCCAGACTCATTGGCTGCTCCGTGGAGACGCCAATGCGATTGGCCGCCCGCTTAATGGCCGCCTCAATAATCTTTGTGGCACTGAACACGGGCAGCTCCACGCTGCTCTCGGTGGTGGGATTGGGCCGTGGTGGTCGTGGCGATGCTGGCTTACTGGTGGTCAGCGAGAATACCGCCGGCGAGGATGAGTCGTGCGTGGGTGATGGCGATGCGGGTGGTGGGGGCTCTGTTGTTGTGGTTGTTGATGTTGTGGTGCTGCTGGTGGTGGTGGTGGTGCTGCTGCTGCTGCTGCTGGGTTGGAATTGACTCTCAAGCTGTTGGGATAGCTCATTGGGCAGTGCCACGCCCAGTTTCTGCAGCTGTTGAGTATTGTAGAGCAACTTCTGGAGCTCAGCCAAATCGGCTTGCTTTGGTGTTGGTCGTGCCGTTGGTGGTGCGGGTGGTGCTGCGGTTTGTGGCACTGACTGTTGCTTTTGGCCAATCGTTGCCGGAGCTGGGGTCACCGTCTTGTAAATGGGCTGCATATGCTGATAGCTCTGACGCTCGCCATTATCCTCCAGGCTGCTAAAGAACTGTTGGAACTGCTTGTAGTCCTGATCCTGATTCTGGTTCATTTGTGGATGGGCCGGCTTTGACATAGCAAATTCACGCAGCTCCTCACTGGAGCTGAGATCATGTGCGGCATTTGGCATGGGAGTTGTGTTCGCTGTTGCGGGTTGCTTATACACTGGCAGCTCCAGCTTGAGATTCATCTCGGGATCAGCCATCGCCGCTGGCTGCGCATAGACAATCTGCGCGCCGTTCAGGCTCTTCACGTTCTGGGTGCGCACGGAGGCGGCTGTGACCAGCTGATGGCTGGTGGTTGGACGCGCCTCCTGCAGCTGCACACGCTCCAGCTCCTGCACCTTGCTGAGCAGCTTCTGGAGCTGCACATAGTCCTGCGGCTGCACGTCCTGCAGCAGTCCGTTGCTACGCTCGAAGCTGTTGAGCGGTCGCTGGCGCTGCTTGGCCGTCGAGGCAGCCGTCGAGATCTCCACCTGACCCAGATCCTGTTCGTAGGCTAGCTGTGTGCCCGCCAGCTGCTGCAGCTGCGCATAGTCGTTGCTGGGCAGGCTCAGGCTAGCCGCCAGTCCATGGGCAGCCACATTGCGTGTGCTGAAGCCCGGCGTGGTTGGCTGCGGCTGCTGCAGCTGCTCCAATTGCTGCACACGCGTTATCAATGCCTCAAACTGTGCGTGATCCACGGCAGCGGACGCCTTGGTGGGACGCGGCGTTGTCGACGTCGTCGTCGTCGTCGTTGGCTTTGTGGTGGTGCCGCCTGTGGTGCCGATCTTGGCCGTCTTCTTGCTGTTGCGCGCCTGCTCATAGAGCCGCTCCAGCTCTCTGTCGTCGCTGAGCAAACGCTGCAACTGCAGCAGATCCGCAGCGCCCAACCCATTCGCTTGAGCCGCATCGAAGTTCAAGCCGAAGCCCAGCGACGGCCTGGGACGTGCGGTGGTGCTGGTGGTTGTGGGCTTGCGCACGGCGTTCGACTGCTCCAGCTGCTGTAGCTGGCGCAGAATGAGCTGCAGCTCGCGTGCATCGTTGCTGGCCGGTGTGGTGGTGGTGGTGGTGGTGCGTGTGGTTGTTGTGGCTGGCGTAGTAGTGGTGCCGCTGACGCTAAAGCGATTGCTCAGTGCCTGAGTGCCGGGACTCGTTGCCTTCAGCACATTCTCCGGGTTAATTTTCAGCTTCTCCAATTCCTGCAGATTCTGCAGCAGCTTGGACAGCTCATCCGTTGCGCTCGCTGGCTTCTGCTGGTTGTCCGTGTTCGCGAAGTTGATATCGATGTTGGGATCGATGCGGCGACGCGGCTTCTTGGGTTCGATGAGCAGCGGTGCGCCATGGGTGATTAGCTGGGCCGTCGGGACCGATGTAGGTGGCGCTGCTGTCGTTGTTGTGGTGGTGGTTGTTGTCGTTGTGGTGCTAGTGGTGCTGGTGGTGCTTGGTGTCTTTCGTGCACTCTTCGCCTGCAAACGCTCCAGTTCCTGTAGATTTTCAAGCAGCTTGGCCAGCTCCGCATTGCTCTGCGGCGGCACCTTGGCCGTTGCCGTCGACAGCTCTGTGTGCGCGCCCGTTGGCTCCTCGGTGGGCGTGGCACCTGCTTGAGATTTCTTCAACGCCTTGGGGGACTTCTTCACAATGCCAAAGCGTGTCAGGTAGCCCTCCACCTCGGGCTTAACACGCAGCTCCTCGCCTATGTTGAGCGGCTTGAAGTTGGAGTAGGCATCAGGTCGTATGCGAGCGCCCTGCAGTCCACGCAAATCCGCCACAGCGACAACGGGCTGCGGTGCACTCTCCGCCGGATAATAGTCGTCAATGGCGTAGCGTTTGTGTGAGCTCTGCGCGCCAGCGCCTGCGCCGCCCACAATGCCCAGACTCTCGAGTATGTCCGCCACGGGCTTCACTGTGCTGCTGTGGCCTACGGCGTGACCCTGAGCCGGCCTCGCTGGCTTGCGCAGGAACTGCGCATTCTTGGCGCTGTAGTGCGAGCTGAAACGCTGACCAGTCTGGGCGGCAGCACGAGGCGGCGCTGCTGTTGCTGCCTGTGCGCGGGCATAGTCGTACGCCTGCGCCCCATTTGTCACCGGCTGGAAGTCCATGCTGGGCTTGCCCAGAGACGGCGTCAACTGGTACATGACGGGCGCGGGCGCTGGCGGATGATATGTCGTCGCTGTGGGCGCCGGCAACAGCTGCTTCTGCAGGCTGCTGTAGATGGGCTTGTAGGTGGTGGCGGCCACGGCTGGATTGCCACCGGGCACCGTGCTGCGAGGCATTGCATTGGGATCGGGAGTTATGAATTTGATTGGATTCGGCGGCGTATAAGCGTCGATGACTCGGGTAACTGGCGGACGCGTGTACAGCTCCTGTAGATTCTCCTCGGTATTGTTGTCCGTGTTGTAGGGCAGCACCAGCATCAGAGCGCGCATGCTGTCCGCTCGACTCATGTCGCCCGCCTCGATGCTCTTCTCGTACTCCTCGCGAGTGACCTTCTCGTACAGCTCTTCGATTTCACCGCTGTCAAGAGGAGTTTTTCAATTATTATCAGGAAATAGTCAACATCAACATCATCGGCATCATCTCTTACCGCGTTAGCCTGGGCAGCGCTGGATCATTGGCCAATATCTTTTGCACTTCGTCTATGGTTTGCTCCACCTCTCGTGGCTGAAAGAAGCTCTTGTCCAACTGCTGCACATAATTGGCACCGCCCAGCTGTCCCTGTTGCTTGATAGTTGGCAATGCGCCAACAGCAATTGCGCCCAACAGCAGCATTAGCAGCTGAGTTATCAAACGGCCTGAATTGCCCATTTTGGTGGGCTGTAAAGGAAAGCGAGAGTTGCAATCAAGAGCTTAGCAAAGGTCATCAGAAAATAAATGAAAGATTCTTGAGCAAAAACTTGTTTGAGCTATAGAAATATCTAGTCCAAGTCTAAGTCTGAATGGAATTGCATAAATCAACTCAAGGAATGTGAAAAGCTGTTAGGTTATGAGGAAGACGAAACGTGGCGACCACATTGCGAGCCAGTTGATTGAAAGGAAACAAAAACTGGCTAACTGAATAGCTAGCTGGCTAAGTGACTAGCTGGCTAACTGGCCGTATCATTCCAGAGCGTTTCGCAATGACACACAGACTCTTAAGTGACAGAGCTGGCCCACTCGGTGCGCAGTTAGAGTTCCATTTGCAGTTATAGCTCGGGGCTTCACTACGAATTCCAGTTGCGTTATGCGCTGCAGTTGCAGAAAGTCCATTTAGAATGCGCGGCACGTAGACGGGTTAGTCAGGCAGAGCCAAATGCTTAGGCCATAATCGTTGCTGCTGCTGCTGCCTGTTGAGTGAATTTTTATTTTATGAGGCTATTTCAGTCTTTACATTCATTTTGACCAGATTATCTAACAGTTCATTTAGCTAACGGCTTCGCTGCTGGACACTAACCATGTCAACGCCAGCTGTTCACGTAGACGATCGACAATATTTTTCGTCGTCGTCGTCGTCGTCGTCGCTTTCTACGGCAGTCGTTTAATTTATGATTTAACTACGGTAATTAAGTGAAAATTAAACGCTTCGATAGGCTACAAGCCGGAGTACGCGAAGCACTTGCCAGCCCAGCCAGATAGCAATGGACCGTAAAAAGCAGTTCCGCACAGACAACCAAGATCGTCATCTACATTAGCCAGCGTCCAGCGTCTTGCGTCATATTTCGCCACGAGGATGGATGCCTGCCTCTACCTTCCTCCCTCCCTCCCTCTCTCCTTCTCTCTCTCTGTCTTGTATCCTAACCAGCCAGCGCTTCAATCATATTTTGCATAATAAATCATAGAAACTCGTATATCAATTGCTATAGCAACGCCTCCACCAATCCATTATTCATAATTGAAAACATTTTCCTTTCAATTACTTGTTTTTTTTTTTTTGTCGATTTCGATTTTGTAATATCATTTCATGGCTATAGAAATCTGTGCACTTGCCGTCGTCTCGTTTGCTTTCTGGCTGTCACTTTTGTCAACAAAATTTTCCATGCTCTGCGCGGAAATCCACTTGACAATCGGAGCAAATTGTATGGCATTTGATCTGCAAGTCTTTTGTCGGGAGAGAATATGATATGATCGCATGGCTGACTGCTGACTGCCGACTGACGACTGTCGATCGAGCCAGCCACACAATTAATAAGCATGCGGATCAAAGCCAGCAACCGCTTAATGATAAGTGTGAATGCCTGCGATAATGATATAATGACAGTCTGCAGTTCACTCTGTGGGAAACCGCAAAAAACAAACTTCATTTGTGTTTGATCTGAAAAACTAACAGATGTCTGGGGGTAGTTATGGTAGTAGATTCAAAAAGGCTTTTCTTTGATTTTTAACCTGAACCCATAGAAAATGGGAAATGAGGGTATGATGGTTTTTTTAGAAAATGTATGTAACAGGCAGCAGGAGGCGTGATATACCCTATTTGTATGTATATTCTTGACCAGTCGATCTAACCATGTTCGTCTGTCCGACTGTCTGTCCGACTGTCTGTCAGTCCGTCTGTTTGTCCGTCCGTCCGTCCTTCCGTCCTTCCGTCCGTCCGTATCTACGCAGCGATCTTGTAAACCGCAAATAACTTGAAATTTGATACGTTCACTTGTTTATACCATACGCAGTACGAGCTTATCATTTCTTTCCCCGATGACTCATCCATATCCCTTTTATCGATAAAAATCGATCATTTGACATTGTTTTTTAGGCGTAGCTTGAATACCGTTATAGAGAGACTTAAAGATTTCAGATTTACTGTGTAGATTCATGTAATGAATTGTAATTTTGAAGCTTTAGAATTTTGGATACCTTTCGCCCTTGCCTCAAATTTGCAAAAACGTATTTCAAATTCTAGCGACTTGTGGCTAGGCAATGTCAATGGGGCACAGATGAATGTCATAAATGAATGAATATTTGGTTAAGGAAGTCCATTAAGAAGAAAAGTTATTCAACAATGAACTACCCATAGTTAAGCCTTTGTTCTATATGCACAAAAACATCGTCGGATGATTGGAATATTAGCTCTTTGCAGAGCTCAGGGTATCTCCTAGTTATGCAGACCCTACTGGATCACCTTAACTTGTATACTTCACTCAATGTGTGAACAAACTCTGTTTGATATAAATTAAATATTCAAACTTCAAGCGAACCCTAGCTCTGCAATCCAGCAAATTGTTTCAAGCTGTAAATCAAGCCAACTCGTTTTTTAACGTCTCTTTTTTTTATATTTATTTACCTCAAGTTAATTGCAATTATTTTTGCATAGCTTTAGCCCGATTTCTTTAACTATCTTGTTTATATGTATATAGTTTTTTGATCGTTCAATTGCATGGTCTTTGCAATTTCCTATAACAATTAACTGCTGCCATGTACAACGCGTCGCATACGTAATTTATGCTCTTTGCATATCTGATTTTTGCAAAATTCGATTAAACTTCAATTGTGAATAACACAAAAAGCAAAAAAAAAAAATGTATTTTAATTTTATAATCGCTGTCGCTATGCGTGTCTAGCTGTACCCATGTGTGTGTGTGTTTGTGTGTGTGTGTGTGTTTGTGTTTGTTTGTCTTTGTTTGTTTATTACATTGGCCACAATCAAAACGCAAATAATTTGTTACAATTGCGGCAACAGACATAATAACAATAACAACAACAACAACAACGGCATAAAAAGTGAGCCAATCTTTGGTGAGTGCATTTCCAATCCGCCGGCGACGCAGACGTCAACGTTGACGTCGACTTCACTGAAGCGCATTAGACGTCAACGTCGACTGCGCGCGCTTGTGTCTGTCTGTGTGTGTGTGGTAACAATTAAGTTGCTGTTAAGTAATTTTTTTGCTGTTTGTTATTGTTATTAAGTTTATAAACTATACGGATTATATTATTATTGTCTCGCTCGCTCCACCCATCACAATGGCCTAGTCCTAGGCCTGCCACGGCTCGAAACAAATTAAAGCGTTTCGTGTTATGATTGTTTGACATATTAATTTCATTTTCCTTTTCATTTTCAGTTTTTCAGTTTTTCTTTAACATTCCGTTTTGTTATTCAACTTGACACATCACATTCAACGCACTAGACGGAAGTGAAATTTGTCGCGCTGCCAGGGTCCAGCAACTTTGACACGAATGAACAATAATTAGCCGAGCAGCAAACGTTTTAGATACTATTGACACTGTTGACTTGGCTAAAGTTTTACTCACTTACTTCAAATACTTTGAGGCTAATGGCATGATAAAGAGAGAAGAGGAAGAAGCTGATATAAAAAGAATTATATAAAGTGCTTGGCAAATGTTTATGAAGCTAGAAGACAAAAGATTAAATAGAAGTTTGCTGATTGAACTTATTGCTCAGTGAGCTTAAAGCTTATTGAGTTTTGAGATGCTTGAAAAGTCAATAGAACCTACAGATCTATATATATAGTATAATATACTATTAGGCCAACTAAATGTCTTGGATTTACCAAAGAAGATTATAAGGCATAACTTATAAATGCAAATTCCAACTTCAGTAAGCTTTCATGTGCTTACAAAGCTAACATATACATTATATATAGTATTCTAATCACATAACATATTATATGTAGACCCATAATAATGGGTACTTTTAGGTCTTCAAAATATCTAAGATTTACTAAATGAGAGAATAAGGCATAAGCTATAAAAGAAACTTTCAACTTCGTTAAGCTTTCAGGTGCTTACAAAGCTAACATATATATTATATATAGTATTCTAATCACATAACATATTATATGTAGACCCATTATAATGGGTACTTTTAGGTCATCAAAATGTCTAGGATTTACTAAAGAAGATAATAAAGCATAAGCTATAAAAGAAACTTTCAACTTCGTTAAGCTTTCAGGTGCTTACAAAGCTAACATATATATTATATAAATTCTAATCACATAACATATTATATACATATATACCCATTAAAAACCCATTGCTCAGCAACCCAAACAACTCGTTAATAAGATAATGATTTATTAATATTAATATGCATAATAGATCAATTAGAGCTGGCATAGCATGCGGCTAGCTAAGCCCTAAGCTTTAGCCCTGAACTTTTGCATGCAAACTCTCTGGACGACAAAGACCACTTGACCTCTCTCATTACCAACAACAACAACAACAACAACAAAGCCAAACAACAACATCAACAACGTAGTTTAAAGTAATCGCCAAGTCGAGCACCAATTGACTTGCAGCTTTTGTTTTGTTTTTGTTTTTGCCATTGTTCATTGTTTCTAGTCGAGAGAGAGACAGAGGGCGAGTGAGATAGCTATGCCACTTCATTAGTTTAGTTAATCAAGAGCATAAGTGTACTCTGGTAATTTGGTTGGTAATTAAAGTGACCTTCAAAAGAGCAATTTAACTATTTCTAGACTCTATCGGCTGGGCTCTTGTGAAACTTAACTGGGTTAAACATAAAACATCAAATGCATGAGCCGCACCCCTTCATCAACACCTTGACGGCTTGAAGAAAGTTTGTTTTTATTTTTCATCCAAAGAATCGTTAAATCCACATAATTTATGGCATAGCATAAGGTTTTTTTTTCCTTTGTATCTGTGAGATTTGCCCTGGAAACTGAGTTTTTTTTATAAAGCTAATGTGCATTGGATTGACTTCAGATTGATTTGTAAATGTTACAAATATTTTCTTTTTTCTATAAATTGAAATTTGATCTATTCAAAAAATGTTGTGTTGTAGAAAGTTGAATTGTTGAGTCGCATAACTAGATTCGCTTTAAGATCAAAAGTTGGAGAAAACGTATAGTCAAATCATAATATCCATTTAGGCTCAGTTTTCAATATATCTAATGCAATTACAAAAGACTTAAGACACAAACTTGTTGCTGTTGAACTTATCTATTTCATGTAATACATAAAGTTTTGCTGCTGCAATGGCTAAGCTGTTGCTAAGCTAGCTCTTAATCTAGTCATGCGGTTAATCTTTTGAAACAAAAGAATTAAGACACAAACTCGCTGTTAGTTGCGGCTGTTAAGCTGCAGCAACAAGCAGCATTAGAGGCTGTAAGCTATTGCCTTATAAGAAAGGCATAATTAATCTATAAAATCAAAAGACTTAAGGCACAAACTTGCTGCTACTGTCATACAATGATTTTATAGGTGTTTTTTGTTATGATTTTTGTAACTAACTAGTAAGGTCGTCTGCTACCATTTCCGGTACAAACCGTTGAGAAAGCGCCGCTGGGCTGCTAACTGCTAACTGCTAACTGCTGACTGCTGGCTGCTCTCACTTTAGTCAATTAGTCAGTGGCGACAAGGCGCGTAAAATTCATCAACTTCAAGCCGATGTGCTTCATTAGTCAACTGACAGAGCTGGTGTGAGTCAGAGACAGACAGACAGAGAGAGAGAGAGAGAGAGAGAGAGAGGGAGAGAGGCTGGCAGCCAGTTAAAAAGAGACGGCACAACATATACGCACCACTTTTACTGCAACTTGTTACAAATGCTTTTGTTGCTTTCAGCTTTTTGGCTTGAATTTTTTTTTTGCAGCAGTAGCGGTTTTTACACGGGTTTCTGCCGCTTTACAGCCTACTAGCCGGACTGGCTTTTGGTTTATGGCAAATTTGCAAGTATTAGTTAAAGCTGCTGCGGTTGCAGTTGCTGCTGCAGAATTCTAGTTAAGCGCCAAGTGGCAAGCGTTGCCTACATATGACGAGTGAATGTTGTTTTGGGGTGGCCAGGAAAACAGAAACGCCTACTTTTAGCCACTTTTGAGCCAACAGCCAAAGACGAAAATCGAAAGAAAACCAAGCCGGCTTTGGACCAAAGCAATTGCATATTGTATACGACTATTCCATATAATTTCCAGCTCCCAACTATTTGCCTAGTTTCATTAACGCTTTCAGCTACTGCACTCATATATTTCTGCTTATACATTTTTGTTTTGCTTTGGCCAAACTTTTACCCGGTCAATTGGTTTTTGGTACCTTATTTTATTTTATTATTGATTTCTTATATGCATGTTTTGTCAGTTTATTGCTGTTTCCCTTTTTTTTATTTTTTAACACTTTCACCTGTGCCACCAAAAAAAAAGAGAGACAAAAACATAAACAACGGAAACAGAAACAAATATGAAACACTCTTCGCTTTTAATGCTTTCTTTTGCTTATTAAAATTGTTGTTAATGTCGTTTATTTTCTTAATATTTTTGCTTTAATTATGCTGTCAAAAGTTATGACAAAAGTTGTGTTTTTTTTTTGTATCTTTCAAATGTTGCGTTGACATTTCGTTGGCTTGTAAAAAAAATTATTACACTGTAAGCGATGCTAATTGTTTGTTGTCTTTTGTTGTTGTTGGTGTTGTTGTGATTCAATAGGCAAAATAAGGTTTCATAAATAATTGTTTTGCTGACTTGGTAATGAATTCTGTTTACTTTCCTTGGATTTTTCTTTTATTGTATGAAGAGTTATTATAGTTAAGAATTCTATACAGAAAGTAGGTTAAAGCCGGCTTTATGAATTAACTCTGAAGATATCTGTAGCTAATGGCTCATTGAATTTGGCATGCGTATGGGTTAGAGCCGGCTTTATCAATTAGCTCTGTTGATATCTGAAGTAAAGGCTGCTTTGTACTTAAAATACGAAATTACTTTTAGTTCATGCATCAAAGCTCAAGATAAACCATATTTTTTATAGGCATTGTTAACATAAGGTAAGAGAATTCTATATAATTTGGTAAGCTAAAATAAAACTATATAAAAAATAGATTTTTTCATCAATGTGTTTAATCAGTGTGTGTTTACTCAGGGCAACAGCAGCTGCTTCGAATGGCATAAATGTATTAAAATAAATAACAAAACCATTATACCCTGATTTCCCATTTTCAATGGGTTCAGGGTATAAAAATAAAATGATCTTCAAATAACTCGAACTCAATAACTCAAAAAAAGCTTCATTTACATTCAAGTTCAAAATATCAATAGCTTTACTCTGACTCCATTTCAGCACATACAAAATATTTCCCTATAATCCAATTCTTGCCAAGCGAATCATGTTGGTCAGTGCTTGTATTTGAAGTCATATCCACAAACCAAATCTCAAGTCAGAAACAAAGCTCAAATCTTAAACCAAATCATCAACAATTTTGCTTTGATTTCGATTCTCTGCACATAAATCTTATTATCTTATCAATATATATTCCATTATCTATATATATCATCTATATAATATACATATTACGACCTTAGACTTATAACAGATTTATTTAGATTTATAATAGCTTACAAACGTCAAGGGGTCATTTGGCACAGCTTTGAACTAGCTGCGGTTATATTAACTCTTAAATCATGGCCAAATGTCACTGATGGCGATAGTTTGATGGCCAACAGAAACGATAAAACATTTGTTAACTGCCACGCCCAGCCCTGCCCCGCCTTTTGGTTAAACACGCCAAGAGACAGATAGAGAGAGAGAGAGAGAGAAAAACATGTATCGATCGAGCAGACACAATCGTTTGGCCAATTTGCATACTGCAAGCCGCCCCTCGCCCCTCGTCCCTCACTTCCTCATGCCCCACGACCCTCACACCTCAGGTGTTTGCCACCTCGTGTCGTGTCAAGGTCATTTGCTGGCATTTTTCCTGCCATCATTCATTGGCCTTATCACACAACTTCATTACTTTCCATTCAGGCACACAAAATCAATTTTTCAATTACATTTTCAAAACTTTTGGCGCCTCGCCTTTGGCACGTCTTCAAAAATTTTTATATTTTTCACAACTTTGTTTTTGTATTTCTTGATTTACTTTTTTTTTCTGGCGTTAAACTTTCGTTGCACAAGCACAAGAAAACTAAAAATAACAACAACAAAAATACAAATTCAACTATAAAATGTTGTAGATATATATATATATATATATATGTATATGTATATATATACTCTATGTTGAGCACGCGACTTCAACTCCGAAACCGACTTCGACTACGACTTGGAGGTGAACGTGGTGCTATTAGCTTGGCGCATGCGCGGCCTGCAGACCATTTTCAATGAGCGTTCGAATTATACTGAACGGGTTGGACTGACGCTGGCTGACAACGCTGCCGTCGCCGTTTATGTCGCTCTGCCGCTGCCGCTGCCGCTGCCGACAGCGACGTCATTTAACTGTCTCAGTGTCTGGGGCTCAGGTGGATTGCGTGCCCAAAAGAGAGCGTTAAATGGGCTGCTCTAGAAGCTGCAACTGATGCTGGGCATGGAATCTTGGATTTTGGATTTCAATGTAGCTGCGGCTGCTGATGCTGCTGCTCGATGATTGCTGTTTGATATTTTGCTCAGCTCGCTCACCTTGACCACATACACCTGTGCATAACATAAACGTGCCAGATCTAGGAGTCAGAGAGCAATGTTAGACATTCTAGCATACAGGTTTCAGCATCTGCATCAGCATCAGCATCTGCATCTGCATCAGCATCTCTTGCCATTTCACTTTGGCCAAACGCATCTCTGCATACAACCACGCACTGTCTGCTTCTCTCTGCTCCATTTTGGGCCTACGGAGCTCCACTTGAGGCCAGTTGCTGCTTTAAATTGATTTGGCAGTTGATTACGATTATATTGTATTATGCTTTGCTTCGCTCTGCTCTGCTTTGCCTTGTTTTGCTTTGCTTTGCTTTGGTTTCAGATTTGTCTTTGGCCGTGCCATTATTGCATAATGAATATGTATGCATATTGAGTAGATATATATATATATATATATGTATATAATTATATATTATATATATATATATATATATATATGCCGATCGCATTGCACTGCGTAGGTTTACGATGCACTCCGCCTATCGTTGCTTATTACCAAAACTGGATCAATTCGTGCATTGTGTTTCGATTTGTTAGCTGCGATTGAGCAGGCTTGGGATAAACTAAGATAAATTTTGTTTGATTTAAGTATATTGCGAAATATATAAATCTAATAAAATATATATTTTTTTTCTATTTTTTATTATTTTAATAAGCTTATAAGAATTTACTTAAAATATATATTCAGCTTTTATTATTGTTTTTATTATTATATTAATTTATTCATTTTTTTTAATTTTTATTTTTTTAATTTTTTATTATTTTTATTAATTTATAAGAAGTTACTTAAAATATATATTTAGCTTGTACTATCGTTTTTATTATTATTATTATATTAATTTATTCATTTTTTAAATATTTAAAAAAAAATTTTTTATTTTTATAAATTTATAAGAATTTATTAAATATATATATTCTGCTTTTATTATCGTATTTATTATTATGTTAATTAATTCATTTAAAAAAATTTTTTTTTTTTTTTTTTTTTTTTATAAATTTATAAGAATTTATTAAATATATATATTCAGCTTTTTTTTTATCATATTTATTATTAGATTATTATATTCATTTATTTATTTATTTTTTTACTATTTATTTCTTAATTTTTTTTTCTATAAATATTTAAATAAATATATTCATATTATTATATGAATATATTTTATTTATTTTATAACATATCTTTTATATAAATTTGGGCTGATTGACTTAAAAGATTTTAAATATATTTTAATATTTATTTTTATTTCTATTTATTTAATATTTATTTATTTTTATTTTTTATCATATAATATTTTTTATTCATTAAAAAAAATTAATATTAATAGAAAATCAACTGATTTTTTTTTTTATAAATATATTAATATTATTTTCACTCATTTTAATATATGAATATTTTTTTATATATTTTTATAAATGTATATTAATTGAGTAAAGTTTTTAAACAGTTTATTGATATATTTAAATTTTTTTTAAATTATTTGATTATGTATCTTTAAAATTTCAATATATACTCTAAATGTTTTTAGCTTTCAAATTAATTTCAGACTTAAATATAATATATAATATATATTATATTAATTTATAAATTTTTCTTTCTTCTTTATCTCTTACTTGAATTTAGTTATATATTTGATATATAATATAAAAATCTACACAAATTTAAAACTGTAAAATATTTCTAACACTAATAGATGTTCAACCGTCACTAAAGTGTTCCCAGGCTTGTTTTGTATGAGTTGCCCCAGGTTCAAATTATGATTTAAGAGACCCATAGAAACACATTAAAGCGAAAAAAAACAGCTGTAATTTGTTTATTTTGTGTCAATATTTGCTTAAAACATGTCTAAACGCTTGTCTAATAGCATTTTATGTTTTCTGTTTGTGTTTTCAGTTTTTGTTCGTTTTCTGCTCCACTTTGGCGCTCTTCTAGTTTTGCATAACGCCACGCTGCCTGCCCTTGCCCAATAGTCGGCGACTCGTCGCTCCTCGGCTGCAGACGCAGCCGTTGCCTCCCTGGCACGTTTTTGCTTGAAATAATTAAAAACGATTTTGGCAACAAACAAAAAACAACAACAAAAAGAAACACACATTCAAAGATTTGTAACATTACCATTTTCGCCTGACATTTACTTGTGTACAATAAAAATTATAAAAAATTAAAAGATGTTTACCAGTCGCTTCGTTTAAGCCCGAACCGTGTCTGCCCTTTGTTACCTTTTGGTGACAACATTTGACACAATTTGTCGCTGACGCGGCAATTTACTCCACAAGAAGAAGAAAACTCAATATGCTTGCGAGTATTATTCAACTAGGAGATACCATAGACTTCTTTCGGAATAGTTTTTATGATCAACTTTTTGTTTTATAAACAAATACTAAGAAACTTTGGAAGGTGGAAGGTGTGTCCAGACGGATCTTTATAAAATACATAAGGATTCAAGGGTTTTTTATGTTAAAAGAGCTTTTATGAGAAGCACAGAGAAAGGTAATATTACTTGAAAGTGCGCAAGAGAGAAAGGGAGAGAGAGAGATAGAAAGAGAGAAAAAACAGTTGATGCAACGAGTGAGTTCCAAAATTGTTCTTTATATTTGAAAGAGAGAAAGAATACGTAAGAAAGAGAGAGATGAGAGAGAGAGAGAGAGAGAGAGATGAGAGAAAGAGAGAGAGAGAGATGAGAGAAAGAGAGAGTGAGAGAGGGAGAGAGACATCTAGAAATAGGGACAGACAGATACAGAGAAAGAGAGTGAGAGTCAAAGCTTTTGAGGTAGAGAGTGAGAGAGAGCTTTCTCTTCCAGCAACCTCTGTAGCCCTTGCTTGTCCGCCCCATCTCTCTCATTCTCTCTCTCTTTCTCTCTTTTTCTCTTCATCTCTCTCCCTCTCTCTATTCCCGTAGTGTACGTCTAGTATTATTTAAAAAGATTGAAGCTTAGCAGTAATTTAGTAAGAGTATAACTCATTCGGACAAAGACTAACCATCACAACTCTTTCGGGCTAATCAAAGATATGCAAACTCGTTACATATATATTCAGAAACGACTCATCTGCCAATTGCTTATATTTTGCAAACTTCATTATGCACATTAAACAGTTACAGGGTATATAAAAAATCGCTTGAGTGATGCCGAAGTTAAATGTCGTTATATGCTGCATGCGTGTGCGCTATGCTCCGGCTGTGGCTTGGATTTTCCGAGACTTTTTGAGTTGACTTTGCCCCATGCACATGAGTTGCAACAGGGGCCGGCAAAATGACACCACACAAAACGGCGACATGACAGTCCCAATGCTGTTGTTGTTGCTGCTGCTCAAAAACAAAAAACTTAAATTGCTTTACGATCTGGCTAGCTGCATGTGTGTGCGAATAATGAAACAAAAACCAGGCCCAGGTCTAGTTGGCGTGTGTAGCTGGAGTGCGGCGGAGTGGAGTCTGCGTAATCGCTGCACGGAGATTTGCATCTTTGATAAGAGAGGGGTGTTGGCTTGTCACTCATGCTCAGTGGCTGTTTGCCTCTTGTCTTTGTTGTTGTTGTTGTTGTTGTTGATACTGCTTTTGTTTTTGTTTTCTTGCTTTTACTTTGCTCGGCCATTCACTTTCTCCGCATGCCTTTTATTTGACTTTGCTGTTTACTTTGCTAATTTTTGGCCTTTTCAAAAGTGAAACAACAAACAGAGAGACAGAGCTGCGACGATTATGTATTGGCGTATGCAAATTTCTCATCAATATTATCCAATCATCTGATTATCTTAGTATTTCAGTGGCACGCAGCGCTTCTAATCGCTCTTGACTCTAATGCCATCGGTGCTCGGTGCTCGGTGCCTCATCGTGACACAATTTGGCATAATTTGGTGGGGCATTGCATCAGTCGGTTTAATGTTGACGCATTGCATACATTGTGCTCCAATTCCTGCGATAAGTATTCATAACAAAAAAAAAACAAAAACAAGTTGAAACAACAACGAGCGAGCAGCGCAGAGCCGTAGACAGGCGACGAGCAATGCCAAGTTCGTTGCCTAAGTCTTTTGTTAGCGGGCGTCGAATTGATGTCGCGCACTTTACGACGCGATCTTTTTAAACCATTCACAGGGCCACATAAACGGCACCCAATCAATCAGTGGACCGACAGGTGCACAGCTCATGCCTCAAATGACAAAGTCACAGACGCTGCCAATTAACATAGGTCGTCTAAAAAATTGTATGCTTAATTTTGTGTCTGCAGTTGAGTGCAGCTAAAAGCCGTCGTCGTTCAGCATCTCTGTCTGACTGCCTGACTGTCTGACTGCCTGACTGACTGCCTAGCCGACTCGTCTGTGTCATCTTCATCTACTTGTCCAGTCTATTTGCTTGTTGAATTTGGCTTGGTTTGGTTTGCTTGGGTTTGTCTAGCTTTCGAGTTGTCCAAGTGAAAGGCCTGCGGTGAGTGTCGAGTATTTTTGTAACCATTTAGTCGAATGGGTATTATGAATATATTGAGCACTTTGTAGAGAAAATATAATTTATGATTGTCATCAATAGATTGCAAAAAATTGGCTTACATGATTTGCCAGCTAACAAAAATGTGTAAAACCTTTCATGTTAGCTAGATAAATATCCACATACTTCGTAGATAAAGTAGTGTATTCAATCTTCAGCGAGTATTATTTATGTTTACCTCGTTTTCATATTTGTTGTTTTGCACAGCTTTGGCTAAGCGCAGCTCAGCTGAAAATCGAATTGAAATTAAAATCTCTCAAGACGCAGCAGCCTGTGCGTTGCTTACATAAGGCAAGACCGCTCCGGATCCGACGTCGGTATGAAAGCATACTTGAAAACAGACACTTGGAAACGCTGGCTGCAAGCCAACGCTTGACTCATGCCTGCAGTTGTCCGGTTGTCCGGCACCCACTAATCGAACAGGAAGAAGACAGAGCGAAGCATTCACTTTGCATGAACGGCTTTTCAGAGGCGCTGCGACAGAAACCAATTTAAGATTTAGTCACAGTTTTATGCGTGGACATTAATCTTGGTATATTTCGATCAGTTTTATTTTATTTACGATTTACGATCTGTTTGATTTCTGGCTGTTGACTGAAATCTAGGCGAAGGTTATATTTGCTGCTTTAAGTTTTGATTCCGAATTCGGTTATTTTTATGAGAGAATTTAAATTTATTGTTGCTTAGCACCTTAAATTTGATAAGAAATAGATAGATAAAAAAGCCAATAAGATATGCACAATAAAAAAAAATCACACAAAATATATACAAATTTTATTTATAGTCGAGAGAAGTTTAATTTGCCGAAAAAATAAAATTGATGCGACAAACTATACACAAAATAACTTTACGATTTGCATTTACTAATTTAATTTAAATTATAAATACAAACAATAGAAAAGAAAACGCGCCAACTTTCAAACTTGCATTTTCGATTCAAATTGCTAACATAAATACTATCGAAAGCAAAACTTATCGGCAGCTATCGATGACTAGTACAACCTTATGTGTGTGCTCAGCTGTTCGCTGTGTTACATGTGGTCGTGTGCATGTGAGTGTATTTATTCATAGCCACAGAGAGTAGAAAATAGCAGGCAATGCAATAAGAGTGAGAATTATGAAATATATATCAAGAGCCGTGTAAAGTACAATTTGCATATTTTGTTTAAGCACGTATTAGACGAAAAACCCAACCAAAGTAAGGAATAGGAACAAAGTGACACAAACAGTACCGAGTGTATGTGTATTAGAGATGGTAAATTTCGCGATATTCGACTTGCAGTGACTGCAAGAAATCACAAAGTGCCTACGGACAGTTACAAGAAGATACTTAAGAACAAAAATTACTCAAATTATATTAAAATAAATGCAAATTAATTTTCTTTTGAATGATCAATTTGAATTACCCACATACATTTTAGCTAGTCATAAAGAGACAAAAATTCTTATTGATTTCATGCCGTTATTTTATATTGCAGAAACTGTGACCCGTTCAAATACCCGCAAAAGTCACGATAACAACGCTCATCGCTTTTGAATCTGCACGAGTGTGCGTGCGTGTGTGTGTGTGTGTGTGTGCGGGTGTGTGAATGAAAAACTTGCAACTGTGAGAAAATATAACCAAAAATAAAGGCAAATCTGTCTAGAGTGCGTTGACTCCTTGCCAGCGCCAGTGACATAGCCCATCAATAGCTGGAAAGTTGCAGCACCAGCAGTCGGAGCAGGTGAGCACACAAAACTCCGTATGCCCCCCTTGGCCAGCCAGTGCACTCAGCTGTGTCCTCCTGCTTGGAATTAAAATATATTGCTTTCGTTCAGCAGCGGTGACTCGGGTGGCCATGGCGGACACGGCGACAGCAGCGACAACTGCGGCGGCCTCCAAGAAAAAGTATCGAAACAAAAAGAAAACACAGCAACCCCAGAAGCCGGAGGCGAAGCCAGCACAAGGACCAGCAACAGTCAAGGCTGTTGTCCACCACCAGTCCAATGGGCACGTCGAGTCCGAGGTGTCCGCAATCAATGGCCTTTTGGAGCAGGTGCAGCTGTGCAATGGCCATGCTATGGAGGGGTCAAAGGTAACAGCTGAATCGGCCGCCGTTGAGGCCACTGTCAATGGGCATGTCAATAAGAGCGCTGCCATCAACAACAACAATCACATCAACAATAACAACAACAGCAGCAGCAGCAACAACAACAACGATGTGAATAACATCAACTCGAGCAGCCGCAACAGAAAAAACAACAATAGCACCAGCAGCAGCAGTAGTAAAGCGAAAAACAACAACAAGTCGCAGGTATCATCAATAGAGGATTCGGAGAGCGGAGAGCCGGACACGTCATTAGCAGCCGCGGTAGCCACAAGTAACACAAGCACTGCCAACACACATACAACAGCAACAGCAACAGCAACTACAGCTAAGCTTACGGACAGCGCCCAGGAGGAGTCGCCCTCGACATCGGCAGCTGCCGGAGCAGGCGCCACTGCGGCACAGCCCCAAGAACACGAACAAGAACAAGAACAAGAAGAACAACCACAGCTCCAGCTTGAACCTGCCATTTCAGCCGATGAGATAGTTTATAAGGAATACGAAGCCGAGCATCAAATGCATGTAAGTGACTCTGAGTAATTCCTTTTGTATTGATCTTAACATCATTATATTTGCAGGACATAATGCGTCTGATACAGGCAGAGCTGTCCGAGCCATATTCGATATACACGTACCGCTACTTCATCTACAATTGGCCAAAACTATGCTTCCTCGCTGCGCACGATAATCAATATGTGGGCGCCATCGTATGCAAGCTGGACATGCATATGAATGTGAGGCGCGGCTATATTGCGATGCTGGCGGTACGGAAGGAGTATCGCAAGCTCAAAATCGGCACCACGCTTGTGACCAAGGCCATTGAGGTAAGCGTCTATTCGTTTAGCCAAATATGTGAGCAATAAAACTGTATTTGAGTCATGCTGTTTCAGGCTATGCTAGCGGACAATGCTGATGAGGTGGTGCTAGAAACGGAGATGCGTAACGAACCAGCGCTGCGTCTGTATGAGAACTTGGGCTTTGTGCGTGATAAACGACTTTTTCGTTATTATTTAAACGGCGTCGATGCGCTGCGCTTGAAGCTATGGTTTAGATGAGCCGACGCATCGTTGAATGATGCCGTTGAAATTATTGTCTAGTGGCCGCCAAGCGAGAGCTCTAATTAGGATGCCTTGTTTCGACTATATAGTTAACACCCAATGTTTCCTTGGGCTGGCTTCCAAACTGTCCACACGAACAGGACTCTTGTTTGTTTTTTTTTTTTTTTTTTACATAATATATATATATTTGTATAAATATATATGTATATTTATGAATATTATTAGGCGTTTGTTTGTCGTTTAACTTTCTCTCACCGTGGCGCATGACAAACAATATTTTGTACCTATTAACTAGGATTTACAATTCTAATTTTCTTTAATTAATGTATGTAAATTATTTTGAATAACTTTAGCGTATGGCAAACAAGAAACATTAACTAATACAACAACAGCCGTAACAACAGCAACAGCAACAACAGCTATTAAAAACATTGGAAATAAAAACGTTACATACACATGCGATACGTGCTTTACATACTTACATAATTACCTAATTACGATTACATTAAAAAAGGAAGCAAACTGAATCAGAAGCAATAACCGGTTGCATTATATTTGTAAATTATAGACACAAGCGATATTACAATTTAAATCTAAAAAAAAAAAAAACAAACATAAAACACATCAGACTAATAACCAAAATATTCATATTTATTTAGGAATATATGTTATAGAAATGAACAACAACAAGAACAGCAACAACAAACACTTACAGCAAATACAAATGTATATCAAATAAACACAGACACGCAAAATATCGTAAACATTTACATAAGTTACCATTGACAGCCAGATATAAATATTTATATATATTGTGTCCATACTTTCACTCGTACTTGTATTCATACAAAAACAAAAAAAACAAAAAAAGAAAACATACATATATGTATATAGGATATATATGTTGAATCAAATTGCGCGTGCTAACTTGTGGCATTTTAAACATTTACAAAACATAGTTGAACAACAACAACAACAACAAGAAGAAAATTGAGAGAGAACATAAACTTGAACGAGAAACATTTAAAGTATATAGCATGAGGCGTGTTGTTAACGATCAAGACTTTGCCCTAATTATAGAAAATTACAAAAAAGAAAAAAAAACAAAACAAAACAAAAACAAAAACGAAGAACAAAAACTATAGAAAACAAAACTGAATAAATTGAGCAATTATGAAAATCTAATCACAACTTGACTAACTGCTTGAAGCTGTGCAGGTATATGTATGTATATATCTCATATAAATTCTATAGAACATGATTCAGCTAAGAGAAGTTACGCATACCTAGATATTGTATTAGATATTTGTCTAACCTACCTTTCCTATAGGATAATTTGCAATCTATCTAATTGGACAGTTCGAAAATTATGTTAGCTTTACATTAACATTTATGTTTTTATATTTAGTAACTAGAGTTAGTTTGGGGTGCAGTGGTTAGGGATTAAACCCTAGCGATGTGGAAGATCTAGTGCTGTTGCTAATTAAATTGTTGGCAACGGGAGTTGGTGTCTGTCTATACGATCCATATGGACTTTGGTTAATCTATAAATCTTCTGATGGAGCCAAGGGACTTCGGCTTCTCATGGAGTAGATGTGCATTGGAGTTGGTTCTTAGTGGTTTATTTTGAAATTTCTATAAGATGTCATAGTTGGAATAGCTGGCAGTGTCGCAGATTCGAATCCCATAGGTCTAATTGGTTTCATTATGGTGAACTGATAGCTTGGCTCGCAGCCGCAAAGGTAGATCAACCTATGTGTATGATCGTGTATTATAAAATCATGATTAACCTTATATCCTATGCAAATTTTTGTTTGATCCAAATCTAATCTGTGATCCAAAAGTAGTTGGATCGTATAACGAATGCATTATTATTATATTTTAAGTAGTTCCATATTTCACTTGTGGAAGCTCTCAGAGTGACTTGAGATCAGTGGTTAAAATGTATAATATTTAAATCTATTTATAAGGTGTTTCAGTAGTTCCTTAGCTCATGTGAGGAAGTTCTCAGAGTGACTTAAGATAAGTTGCTAGAATGCATGTTTAGATTTCTTTATAAGATGGTTCAGTAGTTCCTTAGCTCATTTGAGAAAGCTTTCAGAATCACTTCAGATATGTAGACAGACTTCCATATAGGGATGGGTTCTATAGCACATATCATATAATACACATAAAGACTACATATCATATGATATATATATAGACTTCATATCATATATATATGTATATCAATCATCAGTTTTTAGTTTATACAAAAACTTTGGCAATCCAATCAATTCCTCATCCCAGCCTGACTTCATAAACTGTTGACTAACTTTGTTTAACACTTTTTTTTTTTAATTTTATTAATTTAATAATAAAAAAAAACAACTACAATACTTAACGCTGGTAGGTAGTGCAGACAGGGCTAGCTCGGAAGCTGTTTCCCTGGGTCCAGGCCACCATATACAAGGCTGCAGTATGCTCGTACACTGTACGCCCACATGGCTGCACTTTGGGGCGTAACGCTTAACAATATGAACAACATTTAGTTAGCTAAAATATGTAGTCAGAGTTGAGTTACTTTCTATTTCTATATAGATATATACACTAAGCCGGGATTTGTCTATAGAAAATGCTGCCGGTTATCACCTGCTGCGTTTGGTTTTGGCTGCGGACGTCGTCGCCGTCGTCCCCGTCGTCGTCGTCGTCGTTGTTGTTGTGCTGGACTCACGCAGCTGTTTCAGTTCGCTGCGTGCAGCTGCTTTAATGCTTTGCACCTGCTGGCGCACGGTGGGGTTTTTGTAGTTGACAGCTGGCGTTGTAATCGCTGCCGTCTGGGACTTGTCAAACAGATCGCTGACCTCGACCATGCGCGGTTTGAAGAACATGTTGGGCCGTATGACAGACTTTTCGGGATGTTTGAACAGATTGAGCAGACCCCAGGGCTGCTCTCGCCGCTCGCTTTCCGTGAGCGTCGTGTTCTCCACCTCCGACTCGAGCATCCAGGCAGCATTACGCACTTCGATGCGCAGTCGCTCGCACTCCTCCAGGCTAACGTTTTTGCTCACATTCAGCAGCTGCTCCAGCGGATTCACAATGTACATAGCCGAGTGATCTGGCTTGGCCAGGGCGCGACCCTCGTTCAGCGATATGGCACGATTGTGAAAGTCGAATTGTGAGTAGAACTCAAAGAACTGCAAGAGCAGTTCACTCAGGCTACATGTATTCCGGCTCTGGAAGCCCAAACGCTCCATGTCCCGCGCAAAGGTACAATTGATGCCGTCCTCAGTGACTCGAATGTCTGTTGCGCTCGCAACCTTCACCATTGCGCCAATTGTTGGCAGAATGGGCTGCCGCAACTGCTGCAGGAAGAACATGACCAGGCAGGTTAGCGAGAAGTTAGTAATCCAGCGTCCTGGCGACGGGTTTGTCAAGCCGCAAGATTGCGCCCAGCGCCGCACGCAAAACGTCAAAGGACGCACGCGCGGATCTATCTCGCCAAACATGTACAGCAACTCGGACATGTAGAAGCCAGTGCTAAAAGACGAGATTAGAGAATATAGTTAGATAAGATTAAGATTTACTTTAACTTAAGCATTTGAGGTAGAGCTTAAAAAGTTTCAGCTTAAAGGAAGTGCAAGCCTCTCTGTCTTCATGGGAACATCAATCTTGAGATCTACAAAAGCTAAAGATAATACTAGACGGATCTAAAGACCTATTCAAGAAATCAATTTCCCAAGAAAAATTCTATGAAAATCATAAACTTTTCAAAAAAACAAATGCTTAATGGCAAAGCTTTTGGGTGATTTTGTGATTCACCTGGCATTGTGGCGCCAGGGCGTGGCAGGTCGTCATACAAAAAACTGACCAACTCCACAGACCGGATATGGTTTTGAATGCATTGGGCTTTGGGCTTTGTTTTATCAGCAACTCTGTCCGTGATTAAAGCAAGCGTCACCGACATTCTGAATCATAATGGTATTATAAACGGCATGCCAATCTGGTGGTTGGAGGCATATTATATTGTAACTGATTCACCTGCTCCATGGGCAAAAGGGATGACAATACTATGCCGTTATGTGTGTGCATTTGGCAATCGGCACCTGTTTCTATCTAATCTTATCAGCGAAAGCTTTGGCATGCCTCAGGCTTATCTTATCTTATCTGAGGGCCTCCTCCGCCGACAAACTGTACTGTGGATGTTGTCATCATACTGAAACTTTGTGTCTTTGTTGTAACTGTGGCAGACACTAAATGTTTTTTGGTCAGGTTGCTGGCATTGCGGACAAAACGATTTCAACGAACGAACCCAACGGAGCTGCGACTAAGCTCTAACGGTGTATCAAATATATTATTTATATACATTATTTTTTTCGAGTTATAAACAATCCAAAAGGTGAATAAGATATTCTGTTATGTTAAGTGAATTATTAAAAGTGAAAAAATCATTTTTCTTTTCTATAATTGTGAAACCAAGAAACGTATTTGACCTTCAATTAAAAAGGCCTAATTGGTTTCTTTTCTTGGCTAAATAAGTGATCAATTATAAAGCGGAAATCTTGAATTTCGTATAGAGTTTGGTAATATTTGTGGTCTGAAATTCAATGAGTGTTGCAATATTATTAATCATGTTGTATGCTTGCCACTTCTTCACTATGAAACAAAGCGAACCCCAACCAATGATAACGTTATTTGCTAAACAGTACGCTGATAAGGCCAAGTTACTTGGCCGCCTTTAGCGTGGGCCTGGGCACAACAGAGCAACAGACATTGGAAGCTCGCATGATTAACAGTTGGGCGTGATATGGGTAAACTTTTATACTAGCGCTGACTCAGCTTCGTTTATTATTGTAGAGCAGGTGAAAAGTGAGGCATCAAGTGTGGTGGAGCCTTTGGTTATTGAAGGTAACCAATTCCTGGCTATCTCTCTTATAATTGTTTTTCCTTCTGCTCTCTTGCAGCCTTTCACAATGGGCATTGGCTATGGCAGTGGCGACGAGCAGCTGGAGAAACAGATCGGCTGCGTCAAGTACACGCTCTTCTGCTTCAACATTATTGCCTGGATGATATCGACGGCGCTGTTCGCCCTGACCGTTTGGCTGCGCGCCGAGCCGGGCTTCAATGACTGGCTGCGCATACTGGAGGCGCAGTCCTTTTACATTGGCGTCTACGTGCTGATCGCCATTAGCATCATCATGATGGCTGTCAGCTTTCTGGGCTGTCTCAGTGCGCTCATGGAGAACACGCTGGCGCTTTTCGTCTTCATTGGCACACAGATATTTGGCTTTATTGTTACGGTTGCCGGCTCGGCTATATTGCTGCAGTACAGCACAATCAATTCGAGTCTGCAGCCGCTGCTAAATGTGTCGCTGAGGCGATTTGTGTCCACATCTGAGTACACCTACTCCAACTATGTGCTGACCATGATCCAGGAGAATATTGGCTGCTGCGGTGCCAGCGGTCCGTGGGACTATTTGGACTTGCGCCAGCCATTGCCCAGCTCATGCCGCGACACCGTCAGTGGCAATGCCTTCTTCAGCGGCTGCGTGGACGAGTTGACCTGGTTCTTCGAGGGCAAAACCGCCTGGATTGTGGGACTGGCCATGACAATGGCAATGCTGTCGGTGATCTGTGGCGTGATGAGCTTTGTGCTGGTCCAGGCCGTCAAGAAGGAGGAGGAGCAGGCCAGCAACTACAGACGCTAAAGGCCAAGACCCAAGTTAGCTAAGTTTAACAGCCCAGAAGTAGCTGGGCGACCGAGCGCACAGTGCAAAGAGTTATGTCCAATCGTTGTTAGATCTTAAGTTTTCGAACAATAAGTACATTAATAAACAAAGAGAATAAAGCCAACTTTGGCCAACTAAAGCTCCAACCTTATATCGAATCTATGCAATGTTTGAATGGGAAACTGATGATCGGAGCTTGCTGATAAACGGACATGAGCAGAGACACACCTTGGACTAATCTAACTCAGCTATTGATAGCGGAGCTCGTAGGAGATGCCTTCTTCTATGCATGAAACTTATATCAAGTTAATTGTATATAGCTTATCATCGACTACTCACAGGTTGCTCATAGACAGATCTATTTCCAGGTCGAGATGCTCGTGATGGTATTTAATGATGGGCACACGCGCCTGCAGAATCCGCCGTACATGACAGACGCCGGGCAGAAACAGATGCAGCATGTCGCCAATGCATTCCATCTGTCGTTGCGTCTGCGAACGTCCATTGCTCAGATTCTCCTTTATGTGGTATATGAGACGCGACGCTTCACGTTGACTCTCCTGATCAGTGGTTGTGGTTTTGCCATCGAAGCGTAAGATCAAATCCAAATCACAGCCCATTCTGCCAAAGCCATTCACCGAGGATCCGAATGGCTGGGCTAGTGCATCCGGAAACATGCCCGCAATGGCCTGCTCCACCTGGAGCGCGGCCAGAAACCGCATGCGCACACCCAGCTCATTCAGGCGCGTCTGCTCGTACAGCAGATTCAGTTGCTGATCAATGTTGGTGGCGCCGCGCAGCAGCTCATTCAAGGTTTCAGGGTTCAACGAGCGTGTGCCGTTGATTGTGTGCAGCGCCAGTGCCTTCTGATTGCTCGCCAATTTGGCTTGTGCCCGTCTGCCGGCGCCTGCAGCCGGCGCTCTAAACCATAGGAACGGGGAACGTACTGGCACGCCGCTGTTGCTGAGCTCGGCATTGTAGGCACTTGAGCTGATCGCGGCGGACGCCTCACCCGCGCTCTCATACTCCAGCAGCATATAGTGCAGCTCATCTTCATGCGGAACGGAGTAGTGCTGCACAGTGACAATGCGTCCAAATCTGCTGCAATAGTTATACAATTCGCTGTACGACTTCTCTGAGCTGACCTGGACCACGATGCTGCGCTGCGCCTGCTGGTGTCGGCTGCCAATGAACTCCTCATAGTTGGGTTTGCCTGTGGATAGATGTATGGGGTGACACTTATTCCCGACGAACCACGAATAATGATTATTGTTTACCAACCTCGAGCGGCGGCGGTTTCTGTGCCGGCGACGACGCATTGTTTTATGCAATATGTGCGCCAGTGTTGGAGCTGGGGTGATAGGCGCATTAGGGTGTTCATGGCGTTTGGCTGGAGCTATCGGGACAGCCTCATATACCTGCAGTGGTTAGTTTTGCTGGAAATATGACAAAACTCCACAGTATATTGGTTCTCTTGGGTTAGATTTGAGGTTATAGGGCTGCCACTAATGTATACCAGGGCTGGTGCTAACATATATCGATTGGTCTTCACATCTGCTTTTTCACAATAATCGATAGGTGTTTAAGTTCGAATTTCCGCGCGCTTGATTGCATTTTAAAAAAGATGTCTCACATTTGCAGTTGATTTCATTTCATAAACGTTACATGGGTTTATTAAACTGTTTTAATACACATTTCAGTTAATATTGGTATTACATATAAATTGTTTTTTTTTTTGTTTTGTTTTGTTCATGGATGCTTTATCTGCTCTTTGTATAACTAGGTTAAATTTATGCTATATAAGTATGTACGTCCAAAAGTAAAACGCTTTGTATATTTTTGAAATATAACGCGCAATGTTTTATGTGGGTTCCGTTATTATTTGCTTAAATATTTGATTATATACCTAGTAATATATAAATATATATATATATACATGCATATATATGTAATGTGGTATATATATATTGTAGTTATTGCAGATATTAGTGGTAATAGATTATGCATTTTTATAATTTCTTTTTCTTTATATTGTTATTGCTTATTTATTTTTGTTTTGCATTTAAAGAGTTGGGTTGTGATTTCGTGGCTCTTGCGGACGTTGGCTAATCAAATCTCAGTGTTTGTGTGGGTTTGTGAGTTTAGATACATATATTTTTAACATAAGGTATTTCAATCAAATCAATTTCATTGATAACTTTTCCCTTTCGTGGGAACACGCCAAATTTGCAAAACCATTTGTCTTTGCTTTGATTTGGGGCTGTTTGTTGGTTTTCCTCTTTGTTTTTGATTGTTTTTACTTATTATCTCATTATCACATATGTTTCCTCAAATAAATTATGCATGTATGTGCTTTGAGACGATACAAAACGCACGGAAACATATCTATTAAGCAACAATTTTACAGGCCTTCTATAGAGTGTTTTAAACAATAGGCAATTATCAAAATGACTTTACACAAGAACAAGGAACATAGTTAAAGCAAATTAAATTCTTGAACTTACGATTAATAAATAATAATTAGTACACAAGTAATTTTTAATTTAGCTAAAGCTGCAATGTGCGCTGGGTTCGGTCGGTCGGTCGTTGAGTGTTTTGTGTGTGGGAAGATCGCTTCTAAATGCATGTGCTGGATTTAACATAACTATCTTTAGTGTTTTTTTTAGCACTTTACATTTGTTGTATGTTATAATTTATTTAGTTTAGTGTTGTAGCAAAATGCACTCAAAATATTGCTTGCCGCGTTTCCCAATAACCCTTATGTTCCCACTGTTAACGGCCCATGGCCAAAAGTCTAGATGTCGTCTATCAGACGACCCTCTATTACCGATGAATGATGATAGTTTGGACGCGGTCTGAAGTCCTCGTTCTGCTCATTCAATTGTGTGGGCGACAGATCCACGCCTGGGCAAGAGGGAGTCACAACAATTTGTTCGTATTCATGCATGCGTTTTCTAAGATTATTCGATATTAATAAAATATGCAATATATATATATATGGCAATTGCTTACCCAAAGCAGCGGAAAATGACGCTCTTGAGCCAGCCAAAAAAGTTGAACTCTGCAGTCAAGCCAGGCTTGACGGCGGGATTAGCTGTGCCCACATAGAACCAAACAACGAATACGACCAAAAAACAAGTTAAGGCATAATACCAGTTCACCAACAGCATAACCAGCAGCTTGGTGAGTGCCTGTAACCGAAATACCCGAAGTAAAGTCAGGCTCCAAAAGGTAGCTAACTAGATACTTACGCCCAGCAACGAGGCCCAGCGATTGCAGAAGCCGGAGTACCAGTTTTTCGTCTTGGAATGTATAGGCGGGCGAATCGGAGCAATGGGCTCGTTCTCATCGTCTACCTCGCTGCCAGCTTGAGCTGTTGACGGGTCTACTGTCACACCAGTGCCGTCCGCCATTGCAGTTGGTTCGCGTCCAGACGAAGTACTTGGTGCTGCTGACTCATTGATATCGACAATGTTCGCTAAAGGGACTGTTGGCATTGGTTGCGCTTGATGCATCGGTGAGTTCTGTGGACTCTGCAGGTTCTTGTGTCGCACGCGATCCGGAAAGAGCATATCCAGATCATTGCCTCCATCCGATACGCTGCCATAGCGACGCGTCTCATAGCTTGGACTTGAGGCTTGTATACGAAAGCGTTCCTCGCGCTGCTCCTGGATATCAAAGGTTTGGGCCAGTGCGAAATAGGCGTAGTCTATGCAAGCATACGTCATCAGGAATGGCATCGTTACAATGGGCGCCAAAAAGTTAATGTCGCCAACGATAATAAAGGTTACGGTAACCAAAGCAACAACGGCCATTGCGTATAGGGGCACCTTATTAGGTCCGCGCTGCATGAAATCAAATAGAAGAGAGGGCAATATAAGCAACAAGATAGAAAGAGAGAGAGAGAGAGACTGAGAGTGTGAGTTATATACTTACACCCTTGCCCAGCACATCAATGCCAGGTATGACGCTCTCCTTGGCAATGCTTTGCAGAACACGCGGCGTGCCGTACATGGCACCCAGACAGGAAGACATGCTGGACACATAGATGCCCGCCAACAGCAGAAAGTGAACGGCCGAAACCTTCACAGAGATCATATAGTCAGTATATAATACAGCTCGCTTGCATGTTGCGCCCAAGAATAGCACAAACACCAAATACAAGAAAGTGCTGCAGAAGAACATAACAAAGAATGAGTTCAATTGACTAAGGAATCTATGATAAGGAATGACTTACGAAGTGCCAAAGGCGGCCAGCGTGCCGTTGGGAATGTCTGTGGATGGAGCGCGCAAATCGCCGCTCATATTGATGCCGGATAGGACGCCAGTGACGGTGGGAAAGAATACGCCAAAGACTTGAAACCACGAATAACCCTGTTGATAATTTGGCCAAAGGTTTTGCAAAAAGTTTCCACTCATCCAGCCATCAAAGTCGTTTTCTGCAAAATACGTTATATTATTAAAGTTATTATTGAGGCGTGAGGTTGGCCACTCACCTGAATCCTCGCCCACAAAGCTGCCCACCATGAAGTCCAGCGCAGAGATGAGCAATATCATCAGTAGAATAAACTGCAGTTTGATCACCCACTTGACGCCGGCCACATTGATGCAGCCGAGCAGCAGGACAGCAGCTGTGGCAAAGCCACGTATGGCCCACTTGTTGTCCTCGAGACCCACCAGCCCAGCCATCGATTCGCCAAAGCCCATCACGTTGAGAGCACAGCCGACAGCTTGTCCGAAACAGTACAGCAAGCCGAGCGCGCCGCCGAAACGAGAGCCGAGCGTGTGCGCAATGAGAAAATAAACTCCGCCACTCTCCACACGACATCGCTCACAGATGCCAATGGCGGAGAGCACGCTAATCAGGGCAATCACCACAGTGCAGAAGATGATGAGCACGGCATTGACGATGCCAGCCTGAGCGACAATCCAGCCGGAGCGCAGGAAAACGATAACGCCAAACACATTGATCAGGCAAGACGTGAAGACGCCGTCCCAGGTGCCAAACAGCACGGGCTGCGAGATCAAGAAGTTCGAGCGCCACCTGTTGAGCGTTGATGACATCCAATCAGATATTGTTTGGGAAAATTTCTAAATATCCATTTACTTACCAGGGCTTGTCGCCTTGCTCTCCGGCAAAGATTTCGTTGGCGCCGGACGCATGATGGCCACCAGCTGCGTACGTATACTCATTACCCAAATCGACAAAGCCGCCCGTGTTGTTGTTGCTGCGCTGACGAAAGCTTGCGACCGTTATCTCGCCTTCATCATCGCCACCAAGACCGAAACGCTGCCAATCAACGGTGCGTCTATTGCCGTTACTTTCTACGTTATTACTCATACTTTTGATGGTTGTCGGCCCGCCCGCCGTCCGCCAGCCCCGCGCCTATGATAGCTATGACAGTATCGTTGTTGTTCTTGTTGTTGTTATTGCTTTTTTATGACACTTCGTATGACTTGTATGAGACGCACTGATTTAGAACTGTTTTAGGCCAATCACAGTTACAAACTGTTATCCAATGCCGGAGTATTTGTTGCTGTTACCGTTGCCTTTGCCGTTTCTGTTTATGGCATCCGAAAATGCATCCACGCAAGCAGTTTGCACGGAATTGAAATGTTTAGCGCCGCGATGGCTTACTTATAGCTAGTATGTGCTACAGCGTATATCATTGTTATTTAGCGTTGCCATTAAACGATTCTCTCGTAATTTTTAAATGCGTAAAAAAGTTAAATAAAAACACTTCTCATATATATACATACATATATATACATATATAGCGCGGAGGCTCGTCATCGATAGCATATTGTTGCTATTGCGATAACAGAATACCTATCGATTAGCGCGTAAATTTAAATTTTGCAAGTTTAATATCGAAAACTACAAACATATCTTATAAAGAGAGATATTTCTGAGGTATTTCCTATTTCTATAGTTGCTTAATTGCCTTTCAATTATTTTATTTTATTTTGATATATCAGCGCATCAACGTTGCTGCATATTTAACATAATTATATCGAATTTGACTCAGTTGGTATAATTTGCAATATATCGATAGCCTTAGAAAAATCACACGATATTAGCAGTGCTACTTCGGCAAACATACAACTATCGATATGTTGTGAACATCCCTACGCACGTGTTGCTGTGTTGCTAGCTTATTTTAAATAATCTAACATGGTCAAAAAGCCAAAAGCGAAGCCTACAAAGCAGGCCAGTGCTACGACTTCAGCAGCTGCTCAGACTGGTGACTCCGAAGCCACCGGAATTTGGAAAGATGCGCGCTTTCAGCATCTGCTGGCTGACCCGCGCTTTCGTGGCGTGCCCAAGGTGCAACGCAAGGTGAAGATCGACAAGCGCTTCCAGGGCATGTTCGACGATGAGAAGTTCAAAGTCAAGTATACCGTGGACAAGTATGGCAGGCCAGTAAATAAAACAAATGCCGAAGACTTGCGCAAGTTCTACGAGCTCGATGAGAACGACAGTTCAGACGAAGATGATGAAAAGAAAGAGGCAAAGGAAACCAACGAAGACGAGGAACGACGGGCCGAAGAGCTGGCCATCATAGCCGATGAGGCTAACGATGCTCTGCAGCTGAATAGCGATGATGATGGTTCCGAAGTGCCTGAGAGCTTACGCGAGCGTCTCACAAATCCAAATATTGACTATGCCCGCGGAGAAGGACGCCTGATGACTGATTCTTCGTCGGATGAGGAGAGCACGGACGAGGATGAAGGCCCAGAGCTGCAAATCGATCACGTCTGGGGTGAATTGGATATAGATGCGGAGAGCACGGAGGAGTCGACACGACGTCTGGCCGTGTGTAACATGGACTGGGATCGCATACGTGCGCAGGATTTGATGGTCTTGCTCAGTTCGTTTTTGCCTCCCGGCGGCAGTGTGCTCAGCGTGAAGATCTATCCGTCTGAATATGGCAAGGCGCGCATGGCCGAGGAAGATGTCCACGGCCCTACCGAGCTGGTCAACGCCCAGCCCGAAAGTGATCTGGACTCCGACGAGGAGCTGGTGCGAGAAGTAGACAGCGATGCAGAAGAAGGCGACGATTATCACATGGAGAAACTGCGCCAATATCAGTTGAATCGCTTACGCTATTACTACGCCGTCGTTGAGTGCGACAGCGCCGGCACAGCGGACAAGGTATACAAGGAGTGCGATGGCATAGAGTACGAGAGCTCTGCGACGCGTGTGGATCTGCGTTTCATACCAGATGACACGGATTTCGCCGAAGACACGCCCACGGACGAGTGCTATGAACTGCCGGATGCGAGCAACTACAAGCCGCGACAGTTTACCACAACGGCGCTGCAGCAGGCGAAGGTGGATCTCACGTGGGATGAGACGGCATTGGACAGGCGTGAACTGGGCGACAAGCTGTCCAGCGGCAAAGTAGATCAGTTGAACGACAAGGAGCTGCGCCAGATTGTCGCCTACAGCAGTGAAGAGGATGAAGAAGATGAAGACGAAGAAGAACAGGATCCGAAGCAAAACGAGATTCAAAATGCAACAAAGCAAACTGCCGAAACCAAGAAGCCAGCGAAGGGTCTCAAGCAAAAGGAGCGCATTGAAAAGTATAAAAATCTGCTAGCTGAAATCAACGAACAGGAGAAGAAGGCCAAGGAGAAAAACTATGAAATGGAAATGTCCTGGAATATTGATGCGCCCGAGGATGAGGTCGCCAAAGAACCAGTGAGCAGCAGCAGCAGCAAACCTCAGCTGACACCCATCGAAAAGGTGCTGCAGAAGCGCAGCGAGAAGAACAAACAGCGCAAGGAGCAGCGCCGTCGCAAGCAGCTGGAACTGAAGGGCATCGATCCCGATGCGGCCCAGAGCAGTGATGATGACTCCATACCCGATGGCATCGATATGAACGATTCCTACTTTGCCGAGGAGTTTGCCAGCGGCGACTACGAGCAGCCCAAGCAAAGTAAAAATGCCAAATCGAAGAATCAAAAGAATAGTAAAGCAACGCCCGATGAGGCGGAGGCAGAGTCAGAGGCGCAACTGGCGTTGCTGCTGGATGATGATGATGAGGGACAGCAGCAGCCAAAGCAGCACTTTAGCCTGGCCAAAATCCTAAAGGAAGAGCAGGCGACCAACAGCAGCAGCAAGCGCAAGCGACGCAAGCAGCTGAAGAAGTCGAAATCCAGTGAGGGGAAACAGCAGGAGGAGGATAACTTCCAAGTCAATGTAAATGATGAGCGCTTCAATGCCGTCTACAAGTCGCACGAGTTCAACATTGATCCCACGCACTCCAACTACAAGCCCACCAAGGGCATGCAGCAGCTAATTGGCGAGAAGCTGAAGCGACGCCATGACCAGCACGTACAGCAGGAGCCGGAGCAGCCAGCCAAGAAGCGTTCCAAGCAGCAGCTGGAGCAGAGCGCACTGGTGAAGAGCCTCAAAATGAAGATACAACAGCGGAAGGCGTAGAGTTAGACTACGGTTACAATTTATAGCTTACGACATGTAAAATATTACGATCTAGGAATAAATTTTAAAATGTCTTGAACACAAACAAACTCGAACTTAAACAGATCAAGGGATTACAGTTAACATAAATACTAATAGTCATAGTTAAAATATCGGTTATAGATCGTATGCGAAATGGAGGGATCGATGCAGATTAAATCGGGTAGGCAAATCCTCTGCTCCGGCTTGTAGACGACCATAAGTTCGCAGAGACGTGCCCAGATGGGTGCGTAGCGTCGCCGGATGACTTGACAGTCCAGCCTGGGCTGGGCCATCACCTTGACGACACAGCGAACTTGCTCGAAGGGATCGGTTGGTCGTAGAAGCGACAGAAACGGGTTGCGGCCAAGGCACAGTTCGTACAGCACTAGGCCCAGCGACCAGATGTCCGACTTGAAGTCACATTTGGCACCGCTCATTATCTCTGGCGCCATGTAGAGCGGTGTGCCGATCACCTGCCATGGCTGTTCGCTGGCCGGCACATGGACATTGGAGATGCCAAAGTCGGCGTATTTGACCCGATGATTCGCATCCAGCAGCATGTTCTCCGGCTTGATGTCGCGATGTATCACGTGGCGTATGTGCAGATACTCCAAGCCCAAGATCATGTCGCTAAAATAATGCAACAGCCGCTGCTCGTCCAGCAGCCCATTTGGAGTTTGACTAATTTTATGGATGACGTCGCGAATGGTGCCATTTGGCGCGTATTCCATGACAATGTTAACAGTGCCGGCGTGCAGGAAGGAGCGTATGAATTGCACTATATGCGGATGGCGCAGCTGCGAGATGATGTAGATCTAAGATGATGTAAGACAACTAGTCATTTCACTCAGAAACATATATATGCCTGTCTGTCTATTACCTCCTCTTTGATGAGTTGTAGTTCGATCTTGGGATTTCGGACAATGATGCGCTTTACGCACACTTTACGTTGTTTGTGACCATTGCGTTCCAGGCACAAAAAGACGCGCCCAAAAGAGCCTTCGCCCAGCACGCGCAAGGAACGAAGTTTGTCATCGCCCAAATCCATGGCACAACTTTTGCAAAACAATGCAGAACATTTTACAGTTACGTTTCAGATGTCGCGCGCAGTATCGATAGAACTTGTGCAGCTGTTATCGAACCGATTAGTTTTTGCTTTTGACAATTCATCAAATAATGCAAAATGAAATGTCTTAACGTTAAAAGTCAATGCTGTCAAATATTTTAATTGATATTTTAATTGCTGCTAATCTGCTTCTTTTTCTAACTAGCTCAACATTAGCTGCAACTGTTTTGGTTGCCAGTGCACCTTCGTGAGCAGAGAACCAGTCAAACCAGGAACTTAACTAAATCGAATTAAGCAGCTCATCACTAATGAGCTTCTTCACAGCTGCTCAGATGTAATCGGATAATCGATAGCGCATACAACAAGTGGCAGCTCTTGATAACGGCTTTTTGACTTAAATTTACCGACTTCCTGTGTTATGGGAAGAGGCTTGCAGTTATATAAACGCCTTAGCGCGCTTATTAAATTATTAATTAAAATGGTGTTTGCATCAGGCGAGTTTTACCATAGCGGCTACAGCTTGTTATGCAAATTTGTTGGCCCCACCGTATAGAAAAGTAGTTTACTTTTACTTTTGCACTGCACGCGGCGTTGCTGATTTGGCTGATGGAAGCATACTAACCCAAAGAAATGCAAACTATTGCACAGATACGGCATTGTAACAGTGAAAAGTAATAGCAGCGCCAATTGGCCGTTGTAGCGGGTTTAAACTTCGGTTTGAATCTACATTTCTTAACGTGTTTTCATTTTTTTTTTCATAAATTTTTATTTTGCATTTTCGTTTCTTTTTTTTTTTTTTTTTTGGGAAATTTTCGCAATTTAAAGCTTCCTGCGCCAAATACTACCATTCACCGCCTGATTATCTAATCGAAATGCATTTTAATTGCTATAACTTGTATTTAATGTGCATTTAAGTGATAATTGGAACACAGAGCGCAAAGATTGGGCAAGCATTTACATAAACATCGATTCATTAGTCATTAGGCATTTCGAACCTTTCACTACAAAAACCCTTCCATAGGCTGCAGCCTATTGCAGTGCCTATTGTCTAACGTATTCAAACATTAAAAACCTCACCATAATTAGCGACTGTCGATCATACACCAATTTCTTAAGCATTCGAAAATTTCACATTTACATTTGAGCTGTTTTTTTTTTTGTTTTTGGGTGCGGCTAGATGAACGAACGAGGAAGCAAATCGACGAAACTTGCAACAATTGTTATCGCTGCCGTTGCAAGCAGAATCACTCAATATACATATGGATATATATCTTCGACTGGCTAATCCGAACAGGAAGATTATCGGTCAGCAATGCAAAATGCCAAAACGAACTCGTTTTCGCAGCGTGTGGAAAGTCCCAGGCAGGATTTAAATGTTGTGGCTGTATCGATGTCACTCACTATCTGGCTAATTGGCTCAATTTCTACTATTTTCGATTCAATTTATTAATGTTATTTGATATTTATGTCTTTGTTTGTTTCTTCTTTCTTTTGCTAGCCGCTATCGTGCTGGCCAGTTGTTTATTATTTTTGTTTTTTTTTTATTATTATATTTTGTTCAATTACCTTGCACTTGCATTACATATTTGTATTTGCACCGCTCGACCGGTTAGTGTTGGCGGCGGTGGTTAACCCGCCGCCAACCACACTCACACACACACACACCACAATTGACAACAGGCTTTTGATGGAAAAGCGCTTGCTTCACGTGACGGCTAGGCGGCGTATACGTAATAATTTTTAATTGTATGACTTTCGCACGCATGTGTGTGTGTGAGAGAGTGTGTGCAACAACAACAACAACGAAAACAGCTAACGACAACTTATCTTATATGCCATTAACGACATCGACTCTGACTTCAATTTCAGACGCTGTTGTTGTTGCCCATTTTGAAGTTCGTTGCCGCAGCTACTCAATTGTTGTCATGGTTGTTGCTTGCTGCTTGTTGCTTGTTGCTTGTTGGTTGTTGCTTGTGTTGCACATTTCACTAGCTCGCAGCCAGTTCGTATCGGCGCGCACACATCATTTTTTCGGGTATAAATCGAATCTGGTCTCAACGGCTAAGCCACATTCAGCTCAGCAACGTCAAGGAGTCTACAGCTCCAGCCAGCACCACCCAAAAAAACTTTATAGCCCTATTAATTTTTTTTTTCCGAGTGTTAAAGTCGTGTTTTTATTTTTGTTTTGTGCGTGTTTGTGTAAAGCCGAAAACAATAAACAAAATGCTGAAATTTGTTGTAAGCCAAAAAAACATTTTTTTGATCAAATATAAAAAATAACTCAAGGATTACATAAAGCAGGATTATAAAGGATTATAAAATTATAAGCTATATGAAATCTGTAATCCTTGTGTTATATCCTAATTGGTAACAAGTTAATGCCGTTATTAATTTCTTGTTGTTGTTGTTGTTGTGTGTGTCTTTGCCTTAGCTTCCGTGCCTGGCTCTGTTGGCTCTTGGCAGCGCGCTGAAAATTCACGATTACGAACATGAGGAGCACGCCAAATACGAACCGGAACACGAGGAGACCGAGGTGCATCATGAGGTGGATCACAAGCACGCCACATCGCATCAGAGCGTCAAGTTCCATCATTATCATGCGGTGCCCGTCTACATCAAGCACGAGGATCAGCATCTGATCAAGAAGCCCATCGAGATTGGCGGTACCAAGCAGAAGCTGAAGATCCTCCATCCCAAGACCGAACACAATCACAACCACGGCCTGGTGCTGGAGAGCCACAGCGAGTCGCATCTGCACGAGCATGGCCACTACGAGGAGCCAGTGCATCATTCCGAGCACTACGAGCACTATGCGCACCACGAATAGGCGTCGCCTCAGCAAAATTCTCTTCATAAATCCAATTTTTTTTGCCAAATAATTTTAAATATTTTCTCTTATCAGTTGAGAGCCAATTGCATATTTCAATATGTACTTAATTTTAAGGCTTTGTTTTTTTATACCTATTTCTATTTGTGAAATAAAATTTTGCCCAGAGTATTATTGAACACAATTTGAGTTGAGTATGAATATGGAATGGCTAAAAATTTAATTTCAGATTGTAAGATAAAAATTACAGTAAACTGATATACCCTTTATATAGGGTATACCCTGTTCATTCCATAAATATTTTTATATATTATAAGCAAATAAAGAAACTTGGTTAAAAAATATCTTTAAAGAATTTTGTTTAGAATGAAATGAATAAAGATAAAGATAAAGATCTAAAAATGATCTAAAAGCTCTCAGTAAAAAGCTCTCATAAAAGACATATGCCTACATATATATGTCAGTAAATATATACAAAATTTGTTGATATGCTAGTTAGAAGACTCAAGACTCAATGATTAAAGCAAGTAAATTCATATCTATATCAAGTATTTGCTGTGGCTGTGGTTGAGTCATTTATAAAGCTACAAACTAACTAAAGCTCTAGCTAACGTTAAGATTTCTGTGAAAGCTGCTTAAAAGTTCGTTAGCAAATATACATAAATTTTAATATATTACTTTCACTTTTAATATATATTTGCTTAAAGAGCTTTTAAGCAGCTTGCACAGCTCAGCAGCTTTCGCAGTAAGCTTAATGTTAGCTAAAGCTCTACTTAGCTTTTCTTCTCTACAAAATAACTTTAAATATATAATTGCTTAAGCAGCTTTAAAAGCTGAGTTGTGAGGCGCTTAAAGTACTGTTAGTTGTAAAGAAGCTGGTGAGCTTAACAAGCTTTTAAACAGTTTTTAAAGTTTTCAAAAATACTGTTACTATACAATTAGCTGCTTAGCTTAACAAGTTGCTCAGCAGCTTGCAAAGCTTTCTCCGAACTTTAAGCTCTCAAAGTTGCTTGTCTAGAGCTTTTAGTGCATATACCTTCCAAATTTCAATTCACCAGCTTTTGCTTTAGTTGAGCTTTAATCAGTTAGTTACTCCAGAGCTTTGCTTTGTTTATATATATTTTTTATTGTATTCCTTTTTCTAGCTTAATGCAGCTGTTGTTGCAACTGCAACCCCTCTCTGCTACCCCGCCCCCACACGAACAGCAACTGGCTATTAAATAAATAATTTGTAATAGCAAACTATAAATAGCTAAGCAAAAAAAAAAAAAAACAAAAACAAAAAAATAAAATGAAAAAAAAAAAAAACAACAACAACGGAATATCTTTGCGGTATTAAAAACAATTTTTCATATAATAAACTAAATAACAGACTATTTCTTGGGTGGCGGTCGCAGCGCCAGATTGGCCTCCAGATCCTTCAGTTTGCCGCCCACGCCTATTGTGCCGCCCAGGCCGGAGGAGCCGGCGTTGCTGCGCAATAGCTTCTTGCCCGGCGCGCTGCCAGCGCCTGGATGCGGAGCACCGCCTCGCTTGCCACGCTTGCCTGCCGGACTGTTGCCCGAGCTGGCTGAGCCAGCGCCGCGGAGCAGCTGCGTCTTGTAGGTGTGCTGATAGCCATAGCCCTCGGGATTGTTGTTGAACTTGGGACTGTAACTGTCGTATTCCAGACTGCTCGAGCTGCTGCCGCTGGCCTTGTAGCCGCCACTGCTGGCGGGCTTGCCATGGGCCAGGCGCATCGATTGCTCCCAGCTCTCACGCTCCTCCTCGTACTTGGCGGACAGCGGCTCCTTCTTCAGCACATACTGATAGGGCAGCGGATAGCCCTCCTCGCTGCCATCACTGCCAATGCCACTGGGCAGTTCGCGGTTCTTCTCGCCCAGCTCGATGCTGCTGGCAGCTGGCTCCGCAAAGTAGCCGGAGTAGCCTTTGTAGTCCGCATGGAGATCGGCGGCTGCTTTGAGCTTGTGTCGATACTCTTGAGCCTGAATGGAGTGGATGTTGCTGGCGCTGTTGCCGCTGCTGCTGCTGCCGCGCAGCTTCTCACCCTTGTAGGGCAACGAGTTGATGTCGTGATAGATCTCTGAGTTGAAATATAGCTTTTGTGGCTTGCTTGTGACGCGCTGTTCCTCTTGTTCGCGCTCTGGCGTGGTGACCACATGCGACAAGTCGAACTCCTCGATGTTCTTGAGAGCGGCGCCATGATCAAAGTGCTCTGCACTGCTCTTCAACGGCAGGGTATACGGCTTCGATACAGTCTTCACGGTGGCTGTTTGCAGTGGCGCCCGCGTCTTGATCTTATAGATGAACTCCACATTCGGAGCCAGTGAGTCGGCGCCAATATCTGGCGCTTGGTAGGCAGTTTCCGTCTCGGATTGATAGCGCTGGGCCTTGGTCAGTCCATGGGAGTTTTGCTTGCTCAGCTGATGATGCTGGCCATGGTATTGGCCATGTTGCTGCTGCTGCTGTATAGACTGCGCCGGCTGGCGACCCTGAACAGTCGATGGCGGACTGCTGTACTTGGGACGCACCGTGCTGCTGCTATAGCGCTTCTCCTCGCTGGCTATGGAGCTGCTAGAGCCGCTGGAGTTGGGCAGCGACAGCAGCTTGTAGTAGGTCTTGGTGGCTGGTGGTGCTAGCTCCTGTGGTGTAGTTATTATCTTGCCTTCGGCTTCCAGCTCCTTCATGTACTTGATGACAGACTTTTCAATTTGTTTCATGATTTCGGCCTTGGGTATTTCTGTGGACGCCGAGACGCGCACGTTCTCCTCCGCCTCGTCCTCCAGGTTGCGATAGACTTGCGGCTGCTGCTGCTGCTGCGGTGCTGGATAGCTATAGTACTTTGTGCGATAGAGTCGTTCGATATCGCCATTAGCTGGATCAGCCTGGCTGGGTGTCTCGTAAAGATCATAGTTGCGTGGCACCGACTCCTTCTCATAGACGGGCGCTGGAGCGGCTGAGGAGGTTTCACTGGTTATGGACTCTGCTGAGTGTTGATGTGGCTGATGTTGTTGTTGTTGGTGCTGCTGTTGCTGTTGTTGTTGCTGTTGTTGCTGTTGTTGCTGCTGTTGTTGTTGTTGCTGCTGTTGCGGCTGTTGTTGCTGTCGCTGCTGTTCGGCTAGGAGCAGCGCCTGTTGCTGCACAAGCTGCGCCTGCAGCTCTGCCTGCATTTGTGCCTCCAGCAGCGCCGCCTGCGCTTGAGCCTGAGCCTGCGCCTTGGCATGCTTTGCCTGCTCCTGGTCCAGTTTCTGCTGATGTTGCTGTTGCAGCAGTTGCTGCTGCTGCTGCTGTTGCTGTTGCTGCTGCTGCTCGGAGCTGACGCTGAAACTCGAACTGGAACTGGAACTAGAGCTGGGAATATAGGGACGTTGAGTGTTGGCCACGCTGCGCAGTGGCGTCTGCTGTTCCTTGTGCCTTGAGCCATAGGCCAGTTTCATGGCATTAGCCACATACTCGGCTGCCGTCTCTGAGTCCTCCAGTATGGCCGTCTTCTCGTGCCTCACATCAGCAGCAGCAGCTCCAACGGACTCGGCGGTTGTGCTCATGCCACTGCCGTAGTAAGCATTGAGCTTGCCCTGCGGCGGCAATGATGACGTCTCATGCTCGGGTCGTATTAGATTTAGCTCGAGTTGTCCGTAGGTATAGTCTGAGTGAGAGAGAGGGAGAGAGGGAGGGAGAGGGGATGAGAGATTAGCAATTGGTATTAGCTCTTTGTTGTGGCAGCTGCTCAATTCATCAAGGAGATTTTCAGTTGCCCGAAAGGTAGTACAGTGTGCATACGTTATAATGACTCAGTTTCATTAATATGGAATTGAGGAAGAATGGAAAGACTTAAGTATTCTACTCAAGCAGAGGTTTCCCCTGAAGCTTTCTCAGTTAAGACTAAAACGTGAATGCTTATTCACCTGTGTTCGCTTCCTTGGTCCTGGTATGCATTGGCGCGCCACGTCTCGGATAATTGCGTCCATGTCCTTCGGCGCGAGCTGCGGCCTGGGCCAGCTGGTCGGGCACAGCGCTGCGCTCACTCGACTCTTCCACATTTGTCTTAGCTATGGGTCGGCGGCTCATGCGAGGCAGCGACTGTGCCTCACACACGCTCAGCTGCAAGCTGAACTGCAAGTGCAAGTGGGAGAGAGAGAGAGTGAGTTAGCAATAGAGCGAGAGAGAGAGAGAGAGAGAGTGAGAGGGAGAGTGAGTGCGAGCAAATGGGAGCAGCAGCAGCAATTAAATGGTAATTGTTTTGGTGTTTGATGTCGTTCAGCGTCAATTGGCGGGCATGTGAATGCAAAGTGCACATTCAGTTGGCCATTTGCTTTTGTTAATGGCCAGTTGGACGCTCACCAATACACATATATATATATTTATAACAAATATATATATATATATTTCGTAATTAAACTAATTAAAGTTAACCAATTCGCTTTCGCCGTTTTTCACATTGAGAGCGGATCATGACGCTGCCGCTGCCTCTGTTCGACGCCTCCACGGTCTTATGATTGGCGTGGCGCTTGAGCTGCGTCCGCTGCAAGTTCATTGGCCCAAGCCAAGTTTGGCGCTCTTTTGCGCCCCAACATGAAATGTTTTCGGCACGCAATTTTGTTGTGATTGAAGTTGTTTTCCAATTTGCTGACTGCTCAGTGCCTGGCGGCGATTACTGGCGTCTCTTATTGAATATTTAATGTCAGTTGTTGATTTACTTAGCTCAATCTAATTGATAATTAAACTAGTTTTTTGACGAGCTAAATGGGATGCAGTTGGGATAATGTTAATATAACTGAATTATGCAAGGGTTTTTTTTAGCTAGGCATAGATTTTTTAAGTTTCTTAATTATATATAAATTATTTTTAAATTTTTTGTTGATTTTTTTGACTGAAGTATACTTGATTAGTCTTGGCTGTTTTTGTCAATAGGAAATTTAGTTTGAGTATTGATGCAATGTCTAATGGTGTATGATACTAAGATATAAGTCAAGAATAACATAGCCATAATACATTTTCCATGTGTTCAGGGTATAAAATATTGTAAAAAAAATTAAAAATATGTGAATAAATAAATATCTATATAGATTTTTATATTTTTTTGTTGTATATATATATATATATTTATTCTAAAAAAATATTTTTGCTTACATGTATACCTTTTATATATGTATATACCTTATGTATATAGATATATAAATATATTTATTTTTATTTTTATTTTTTTATATGAAAAAATCTATAAGACAAGGAATTTCGGCTTGTTCAACATTAAATATTTCCAATGTTTAGATTTAGATCTTATCTAATATGGAGCTTTTCATTTCTATTGAATCCGTGTTTCTACGTCTACTAACTTGATTATTTTGTAGCAATTTGGGAAGACTAAGAGCTATTGAAATTTTGCCTGGCTTCTATGCTTCTTTCTAATACTTTGTGTAAAAGTCTTTCAACTTCAATATATTGTTTTTCAAACTATACTAGATTTGATGACACAAGAGCTCTAAGTACTAAGTACATATTCATTTATGTTTATATATAAAATATATAAATATATTAAATATATATAAAATATTTACATATTTATATATATAAAAAATATATAAATAGTCTGCTAAGCTACGTGTATAACTCTGGTATATAGGAAAAATTACTGATTGTTTTTAAATATATTATAATTATGCTATAATATACTTCAAAAATATGTATATTTCTTATATATATTCCAACTTCATATAACTCTTATATGGCCAAAAAAAAAAGCGCTTAATTTGATTAGAGTTATTGAGTCAAAACTTCGAAGTATCATCACAACTAACGTAGTTTCCGGATAATTATTCATATCATGTTCAAAATTTTACTTTCATTTGGTTTTATAACTTTGCATGCAATGAATGTTCCAAAGGCTTCTTCTGTTTTGCCTTTTTTGATATTATAATTTTCACTTATATGTATTTTTAATTAATCAAAAAAATCACTTGAAACTTATGGCACAAACACATGAAAAAAAACGTCGATCCTTGGCTGTCGCACTACTTACAATCAGCATGAACGCGGCCAGGCAGAGGCAGAGGCACAGGTGCAGGCTCTTGGTGGACCGACAACGCGTTGCCATAGCGAACATCATTGCGCGTCAGTTACTGGATTTGAATTGTTTGCGCCGAGCTGGTGTGGCGAGGCTTTTATAATGACGTTTACCGGCACAGCGGAAAATTTATGCGAATGTGTGCGCCAAAGAAAGCACAGAAATGCGCCAGAGAAAGATATATGGGGGGAGAGAGATAGAGAGAGACTGAGACTGAGTGTGTGTGTGAGTGAGGGAGAGGAAAATTTGTGCTGGCACGGAGACATTCGCTTTGGAGGCAATAGGCAGCTGTGCGGCGATTTCAACGCCATCAACAGATTCAAACATTCAAATTGTAACGGCTACTTAACGCACTGCGTATGCGTGATATGTTCGCCTATCACAATTAGCCATAACGCATACGCCGGGTGGGACGCGTGCGCAGCTGCCGCACACAAATCAAATGTCAAATGCCAAACTGGTTCCAGCCAACAACAGTTTCGATTTCGTTTTGGCCAATTAAGCCATAAGCTGTACAAACACAAAAAACACACACTCACACACACACACAAACACACATACGTGCAGTGCAACGGCAGTGAAAATGCGGTTCAATGAAATGATTGCTTGCAGCCTGTCATTGTTGTGGCTCTGAATAGGAGGAAAGTCAGCTGGAAGTTAAGAGTAGCTGCTGCTGCTGGCTGACACACTCAAATGTTCAATTATAATTAAGCTGTAAATAGTTAAGGCAGCCGATAAGCACTTTGCATAGTTGTCATTTGATTATTGTATCTAATTAGCTAACGATGGAGTACTGAGTTTGAATATATGTAGATATTTCTATCTATGAAGAACTGAGATTGAGTATTTGCAGATATTTATGTATATTTAAAAGGCAGAAAAGTATTGTCTTTATATAAGATTTATAGTACGAACTTCACTTTTGGCAATACTCGTCTAAAATTTCAGTTCGAATTCAGGGTCTTTAACTGTGTTTTCTTTGCACTATATTAAATTGCTGCTTGAATTCGAAAACTCTAAACTAAGTTTAAGCGAAATAAATTCTTTTTTCTCTTTCTTTATTTCTCCCTCTGCTTTAGTCTATCTCTCTTTAATTTTAATTTTATTTTTTTTAATTATTTTATTCTTTGCGAAGTTTAAGCGAAATAAATTATTTTTTCTCTCTCTTTATTTCCAACTCTGCTTTAGCCATTTTTACTACGCTTTTCTTATCTCTCTTTAATTTAAATTTAATTTTTTAAAATTATTTTATTCTTTACTTATGATTGCTTTTAAAATTCTTTAAAAAATATTCTAAAAATTTTTCATTAACTCATTCTAATTGTATAACTGACTATATTTGACTGTGAATCGGGACAGAGCTGTCCAGTCGGGCATATAAAATACCTCTATTGGGTTGCTGATGTTATTCAGGCACCTTTTCTCTGTATTTATTTGGGGCTATATAATGTGATCTATGGTTTAGTTTAACTTTTTGTAGACACTCGCTTTGTCAACGTATTTAAAAATAAATAAATAAATAATTGTCTCTAGAAACGTCTTGGCCTAGTGCTTACCTAAGTCTTGGCTTAGAGCTTATCTAAGTCGTGGGTTAGGCTTACCTAAGTCTTGGCTTAGAGCTTACCCAAGTATTGAGATGGACTTAGCTATAAAGCATATACTTAAAGCTCTTAACTTAACTCCAAAAAAGAAGACTTTGCTTATAACTCGAATTCACTTTAACTATAAATTACATACTTGAAAGAAAGATTGTAAATTTGTTTTGAATAAACAATTTCTTGTCATGATCAAATACAAATATTCACTCAACTCTATACTAATTAGTTAAGGATCTGTTTATAGTTTTTTCAATTATAAACATAGTTCAGCTATTCAAAATATTTGTGTTGTCTAAAAATCTTGTAACGAATGCAAGTTATTAGCCATTAAACACTTTACAGCTATAATGGATTGACCAGATAAAAGCGCAATCAGCTCTAAGCAGCTCTGGCCGCAGCACATCTCAAGCACAACGAGCCCAAAAAGAAAAGAAAAAAAAAACAAAAATTGGATTTTCTTTGCATTGTTTTTGTTTGGATCGCTTGGTCTGTGCGCTTTAAGGTTTCAGTTTCATTTGCTTCATGGCCACTGATTAAGTGCATTGTAATTAACAGAGAGAAAAGAGTTGAGCAAAATTTATGAGGATATTTATCAGACTGTTTGGATTGCAGCTATTGCTGCTGGTGCAGCAGCATTAACTGGATTTATATATATATATATATATATATATAGTTAAAGATTTCAATTTTGATTGTGGTCAATATAAATAAGCTGGCTAATTAATTTTGCTTTTGGCTGTTGAAATGGGTTCATTGTTCATTGTGGTCCATCGCCCAGTCGACAGTTTTTACTTTGATTTATATTTGTGATATTCTGGCAACAAGCATTTGCCACACTTAACAGCTAAAACAATATTTCAATGCAACAACAAAAAAAAAAAAAAACAATAACAATATTCGCATGTCGGCAAACTAAAAACGGGACGGCACAACTGGGCATGCCACATGTGAAGATCAACAACCTTGCCTTGCCAATGCGAATATACGTGAATGCGATGCAAGCGCGTTATAGCGCCAACAACTGCTGCAGTGGCAGTGGCTCCAGCGGCAGCAGCAGCAGCAACGGCCAGCGACGTGACGCTGCTGGCGACAATGCACAGTGATTTCAATTTTTGGTTTTCTTAAGTCATTTGTATACAAGCAATATATATGCAATATAGCGCATTCTCCACATTTCACATTGATTTTTATATAACAATTATATTATTATATATATTAATATTATATATTAATCATTTGAGCTATAGTTTTATAATTTTCTATTAAAAGTTGCCTTATTCTTCTTAAAATAAAATAAAATTAAGTTCTCTATGATTTCAGCAAATATTAAAAGAATTTTGTATAGCTGCTTAAGACTCAGCAATGTCAGCTAATAGAGCTTTCGCTTAGTATTAGATATGGCAAAAAAAATGGTTTATATGAAATAAAGCAAATTTATTTCAATGAAAGAAATAGTATATAAATTAATAAAATAAAAAATAATTAAATTAATTCTTTTATTTTATTTATTAAATAAGTAGTATTTAAATTTTTTCCATATTTTATTTATTAAATAAATAATATTTAAGTTCTTTCTATATTTTATTCATTAAATATTAAAAATATAATATTCAAAATTTTATCTTTATTATATTTATTAAATAAAAAATAATTAAATTATTTCATTATTTTATTTATTAAATAAATAATATTTAAATTTTTTTTCTATATTTTATTTATTAAGTATATAATAATTAAATTCTTTCTTTATTTCATTTATTAAATAAATAATATACAATTTTTTTCTATATTTTATTTATTAAATAAATAATATTTAAGTTTTTCCTATATTTTATTTATTAAATTAATAATATATATTTTTTTTCTATATTTTATTTATTAAATGTATAACAATTAAATTGTTTCAATATTTTATAATTAGCTAATAATTAAATTTATTCCTTTATTTTGTTTATTAAATAAATAGTATTTAAATTTTTTTCCATATTTTTTTTATTAAATATATAACAATTAAATTGTTTCTATATTTTATTTATTAAATAAAAAATATATAATTTTTTCGATATTTTATTTATTAAATAAATAATATTTAAATTTGTTTCTTTTTTTTATTTTTTAAATAAATAATAATTAAATAAACTATTTATTTTATTTATTATATTAATTATAAAATAAAATCTTATAATCAGGCTAAATCAACATATATAATACCCTTAATGTTAGGCAAATTCCTCTAGTCCCTTAATGTCATGAATATCAAAACTTTTCTGTCAGCTAATCATTGTTGTTGCAGATATTTGGTCTTATTATTATTATTCCACTTGAATAAGCTTAAAATGTTCCTAACTGTTAAAAAATTTAATGTATCCTCTTTTCCTCCTGTACAACTCCTCTTGCACCACTGTGCAGCAACGGCGCTTGCAACGCTTGGACAATGTTGGAAAATGTTACGTGTTTCGGGCTGACGCTTAAGTTATTAATTTGCCGCTGCTGACGAGCAAGTGAGTGAATTGTAGCTCTTGTTGTTGTTGTTGTTGTTGTTGCAGTGTTTTATGGGTCCATTGTTATGGCAGCATTTAGATCATTATACAGTTTATGGGCTTTTGCAGGCCTATTATTGTCTTAAGCATTTGACTTTTCTTTTGGGGTCTGTAGTGTTGTCGCCAAGGAAGTGCTTATGGCTCATAACACTCATGCTGATGATGATGATACAAAATACTGAGAGTTGAGGCTAAACATTTCACCTCAAGGTTCCATATGCATTGTGAGAAACTTAGGCCCTGACCACCTACCTGGCCAGGGTAGGGCTGGGCAGTGCCCGATATCTTGGCCGTCTGCCCGTGCAGTGGCCAACGTGACGGCAATGGCCAATCGATCCACTTTGGGAGTAAAACTTTCAATTTCGATGGCTTTCGTGCGCGCGCCGCACCGTGTGCCTGGCATGCGAAGAGGCCAGCGAATCTGTATCCAATTGAACGGCTATTGGAATTGCAGCAGTTGCATCTGCCCGATAGACATCTGGAAGTGCAACAAATTTCGCGTGCGCGGAAGTTGCTGTCGCCTCTTGTTTGCAAATGTTGCACATTTCGAGTGTGTATTTTTGCTTCAATAATGTTTCGTCGACTGGAAAGTCGGGATGCAGCCATAGCCAAAGCCGCAGCTACAGCCATAGCCACAGCTACAGCTAAAGCCGCAGACGTTGCCGCATTTGCATAGGAAAAATTATAAAAATTGGTACAATTTGCCGTCCATTACGGCAGCTGATTATGCTAATTGTTTGCTTACATACTTGGCTTTTACGTAAACTCATTTAAGCGATGTGGCAACAGGCTAAACAGGCACCACGAACAACGCACATAAATTACCCATTGAAGTGGGTGAAAGTTGACCAGCTAGGTTAATTAATAAGAAGACTAAATATTGTTATATATTGGTGCTATAATATGGATGAAAATCAGAGTAAAGTTTAGGTTCTTGGAATATTTGAAGTGAATTGAAAACGAAGTGGATTCGATGTTACATGAAAGAGTCGCTGGTCAAAAGGGAAGAATTTCAGCTGCTTCAGTGGCGGAGGAGCTATGGCAGCTATTGATAACTTTTATATATGTCGTATATATTAGGAAATAATTGAAATAAAATATTGATAAATTATTGGCAGTTATCGAAAACTAATGTTGCTCTCAGCTACAACTTTTGGCTAAGTAAATCTGCAAATGTGCTCTAGTCTGAACATAATGCTACGTCTACTACTAGGAAGCTCTACAAAAGCATGTTTATAGTGTTAACAAAGTCATCATAGTACAATAGAGTGTTTTATTATTATCATAGTCATCATAGTACAATAGAGTCTTTTATTATTATTATTTATTAAGCTTTATTTTCCTTAAAAATTTGTTACATTCATATAAAGCTTATGGTATAAAGTAATTTTTTACAGAAGCTAGCTGATTGCTTTTACACTGAGATATTTCTTATTCTATAGTTATGTAATGGAATCTTGAAAAATAAATACAAATACGTCTGGCTTATGTCGCAGAGACTTAGACTTAACTTAACTTAACTTAGAAATGATTAAACTCAAAACAAAATGAAAACCAAGCTAAAGACTATCAAGAAGCTAAACTATAAAATCACATATAAGCCAGGTGAACACAATATGCAAAGATAAGTTTTAAAAAACTGCATTGGGTGCTGAGAGCTTCCAGCAAACTATCCTATTGATAACAAAGCCATCAATTACAAGGCTATAATCTTCCCAAGCTTTCTATACTGTGAATGCCTCTATTGGAGCTCTGTGGTGCGATCTCCCAACAACAAAACTCAAATTTTGAAAAGAAAAACGTTACGAAGTTGAACTGGAGCTGGTGGAACTCAATGCTACAAAGGCATCTAGCGATTCCTACAGTCGCAGCACTGATAGGGCGACACAGCTTCAGATGCGCAGATAGACTGACAGCGCCTGTAAACCAGCTCGCAGCTAAACAGGCTAACTATAAGAAAAGGCAATGGCTGAAAGGATTATTTACATGTCCTGAACCACAGGCCAATCTGATGAATATTGCAGCATAGTATAGAATAAGGAATAAAGCTGTTATGTTCAGATTGGAGCTGTATATATGCTGGCTTACAGGACCACACAGTAGCTAAGGCTTGAGCTAAATGGACTAAAGAGTCAAAAACAATAAGCTGGAATAAATTGTTTTAAGCCAAAGAACATGCTCATCTAGTATTCAATACCTTAACAGCTTGGTGAATTACCCAACTTGGGTGAACTACCCAAACGGTCACACTTAAAGTTAAGCTCCTCACTGAAAAGCTCCCTCAGCGGCGTAAGCGAAACTTTGGATTGGTTTGTTAATTGAGTTTCGTTGCTATTTTTTTCATTCGGTATTTTGTATTTCCTGTTGGTTTCGGCAGCTGATTTGCGTGTCTGGCCAGTTGCTTAAATTTGTATTTTGTATTTTGTATTTTCTGTGTGTAACATGCATTTAAAACTTTGTTGGCATTTAACACCGCAGCAATGCAAACAATCCACAAAAAATCAAAAAAAAAAAAAAATAAGAGAAATGCCGAATTAATTTTCAATTGATATTATTGTGTGTTGTTGAGCTTTATTGGTTTCATGCGTGTCTTCCGGGTGATCGTTGCGAATTGCATAATATACTTGAATTTAGCGCTGAATATTCCGCATTAAATATGTGTTAAATGCGCCAGCGATGCACTTGCCACACCACATGCATGCCACAAGCGTGGCAACAAAAAATGTGGCATGCTTTTAGGCGGCGCTTTAATTGCAGCATAATTCATATGTTAACTGAGAGAAAGCCTGCAGTTAATGCCAATGCATATATGTGTAGCTACATATGGAAATAGCTGGACTGGTGAATACCCTGTACGATGTGTACGTAGTATATTAAGAGGCATGGCATGAAGCTGAGCAGTGATGGATGATGGATGATGAGAAGAAGTGGAATATAGCATGGAAGTCAAAGCTAAACTAGGGAATATTTTTTTAAAGCCATAGCTACTCAAGGAAAACGTCTTTAGCTATTAAGAAGAAGTAGGTAATACACACATAATCAGTTGGACTAGTGAATACCCTGTACGATGTATACGTAGGGTATCAAGATACAGGGCATGAAGCGCAGCACTGCTTTGGATGATGGATAATGGATGATGAGAAGAAGAGGTATATAGTATGGAGGTGAAAGCTAAACTATGGAATACCCTGTTAAAATCATAGCTAGCCAAGGAAAACGCCATTAGATATTAAGAAGAAGTAGACAGTACACATACAAATAGTTGGACTAGGGAATACCCTGTACGATGTATAAGTAGTGTATCAAGATCCAAGGCATGAAGCTGAGCACTGATTTGGATGATGAGAAAGAGAGGCATATAGTATGGAGGCGAATGCTGAACAAAAATATTGGTAGTCAAGGAACAATTCCTGGAACTGAACACGCCTTAAGATACACATAGAAACAGCTGAACTAGTGAATACCCTGTAGGATGTATACCCTGTACCTAGTATATCAATATGGAAGGCATGAAGCTGAGTAATTCTTTTAAGAGGTATACAATATATAGATGAAAGCTGAACTAGGGAATACCTTGTTGAAATCATAGCTAGGAACATACCTTTAGATATTAAAAAGAAATGCAAACTTGAGCTTTTCCTTGGATACTGATCAAGGTATATAATACTTTAACGAATTCTGAACTATGGAATACCCTGTTAAAACCATAGTTAATCAAGGCAAACGCCTTAGATATAAATAGCTGGACTAGGGAATACCCCTAACTAAACCCAAAATGCAAAGCATAAAGCTAAGCTTTGCTTTGGATACTGATAAAGGTATACAATACTTAAACGAGTTCTGAACTATGGAATACGCAGTGGAATACCATAGCTAGTCGAAAAGCATGCCATGAAGCTGAAGACGCCTTTAGATATTGAGAACAAGTATGAAATATTCATAAAAATATTTGGATTGGGAATACCTTGAGTTCTTTAAACAATATTTTAAACATCAAACACAAGCACTTCGTTGGATGCTCAGAAGAAGAAGTAAGCAATAGAAATAGGCATTGAACTGACTGAACTGGAGCGGAAGTTTGCTTCAAACGATAACCAAGAAGCTAGGCATGAGACTGAACACTTGCTTGCATCAGATATATATAAGAAATATCGGGTATATTGGCTTTTTATGTCCGGAATTAAGTTAAAATTACCTAATTTGTATGTACAGTCTCTTGTCTACCTAAAGTTTATTGTTCAGATGGGTTCAAGGTCTAACTACTCTTTCTATTACAGATTACTGCAGTTGCTTCTAGTTTCAGAGTCACCAAACCTTTAAGCCATAAGTTTCATTTCCTTCCATCAAAATTGGTATTAGGCATGCCAAGATCTTCAAGCATGAACACTTGTCAACCGTAAAAACAACACATTAGATACGATAACTTACGCCTTATATATATAATATATATATAATATACATAGCTCTAAATGATAAAAAAACTGCCCTCCTTTATTTCACATTTGTTTATTCGTGCAAAAATATATAAATTCAAAAGCACATATTACATATTACAAGCTAATTATTGCACATATTTAACACGATTTGTTGTTGTTAGCAATACGCAAAGGAAAAACTAAAAACAAACAAAAAAAAACAAAAAAAAAAAAACAAAATTAATTAAATGGATTTACAATAATAAAACAACTGGCATGAGCATGAAGGTGAGCGTAAAAGTAAAAGAAGATGAATTCGAATTTGATGAAGATCAGACAAGGAGCTGTTTTTCTCAATCTCCCTTGAAGCTGAACCGATTGGCTGGCTGGCTGGCTGGCTGGCTATCCTGGTTATTCAACCCGAGGCCAAGCACACAAAATAAATACTAATCATAGTTTCCTTTCGACAACAACAATTTGATTTTTATACAATAATATTAACAAATAGCTGCAGCTGAGTTGAGTTAACCCTCCAGCAGCTGCGTCGTCTTGTACTCCACCGCAGAGCCCATCTCGGCGCCCAGCTTCTCGCGCACGTATTCACGTATCTGCTGCAGCTGGTGATCTGGCGTGCGATCCGCCTTGGCTGCCCGCTTGCCTGGGCGCTGCTGATGCGACATCTTCAGGCCGTGGGCGTGGTAGTTGTAGGGCGGCTGTGTAATGGTCATGGGCTCGGCGGCCTCATGAGATGGCTGATAGTCGGCGGCTGTGGTAGCCACATCTGTGTGCCCACTCTCCGCCTGCTGCTGCTGCTGATGTGAATGCTGCTGCGGATGCTGTTGCTGCTCCTCAGCGTATGGCCGTATGGAGGGCAGCGTATACATGCTGGATGCGTAGTCGGCCCCGCTGCTCTGCGCATTAAAGATGACCTTGGTGTGTGTGGGTCGTGGATTGTTCTCGGTGATGGGCAGTTCGTGATCGTGGCCAGTTGGCTCGGCTTCCGGTGCCGTGGGCGGATCCTGTTCGGGCACATAAATGGGCTGCTGTTGCTGTTGCTGCTGGTGCTGATGATGCGCAGCCTCTGAGGGCTCAGCGTATTGCGTCTGTGGTGCCATGGCAATTAGATAGAGCTGTGGCTGATAGCTGCTCTCGTACTGCGCCTGCTGCTGCGGCTGGGCGTAGTAGTATTGCGGCTGCTGGTGGTAGCCGCTGGGCGCATAGTAGCTCTCTGGAGCGGGCTGCTCGTACTGCGGTGCCTGGGCCACCTGCTGATGGCGTCCCTTGTAGCTCTGGTAGACATCATCAATGGGCGCGTACTGTATGGGCGGCGGCGTGGCTGCCACCTGATGGGCATAGCTGACATCCGGATGATAGTGGGCCTGTTCGTGCTGCTCGGGCGTGGCATAGGGCTGTGGTGCCAGCTCCTCGGCCTGATGCTGTTTGCGCTGCTCGGCCTCCTGCAGCAGCTGCAGATACTGGGCGGCACGTATCTCCAGATATTGCTGCAGCAGCGTTTGCAGATGTGCCGCATATTTGGCCGGGCCGGGTATACGCAGCACTATTACGGGCTCTTGGTAACCGCCGGCATCGCCGCCCGCACCGCTTGTCTCATGATGCGGCTGTGGCAAGTCAATCTGAGGCTGCTCCGCATGCGCGTGCTGCTCAGCGCCCGTCTGGTGGGTTTCATAGCTGGTCTGTGGCTTCAGCTCATAGGAATAGGAGGGCTCAATGGTCACGCTGGTCACCTGCTGATGCTGGATGGGCTGCTGTTGGGCCTGTGTGGTGCCCGGCTGTTCGTAGTCCGCCGACGAGTAGCCAGTATAAACATCAGGTGACTCCGTTGCGGGTATATCATGTTGCGAGTACGGGTAAAACATAAACTTGGGCGGCGTATAGTCGTATCCCTGGTGAGCATAGCCATAGCTGTAACGAAACGGAACTTTAGTATGTCTGGTCAACAAAGTTGGTCAACAAAGTATGATAGGTCAACAAAGTAGTCTATAAGTCTTAAGCCCTGTTCCAGTTTTCACTTTCGATATGAATTCTTGGCAGCTCATTTAAATACCCGTTTACGTTCTCTTTTAGCCATAAGCTTGCTTTTGAACTTGTAAAAGTCAGTTGCGGAAGTGGGAATGGGATTTTAATCACAGATAATTGTAACTTGCATTGCATTCTTTGCTATTTATAGAAGACTATTATGACAGCACCTTCACTATGGAGGCAAGGCCATTTAAATAAAGTAAGACTCTGATTGAGTTGTTGTTTAAGTTGAAATGCATTTCAGATTATAGAAGGAGAAGGTGGAGGAGAGCAAAAGGACAGAATGGAGAATGAATATTTAGCAAGAGAGAAGGCTTCAATCTACTTTCACATTGGAAGACTTTTGCTTCATAAGGATAGCTCAACTCCCATTCGAGAATAGCAGTTAAGCCCATATTACTTCCCAGCTTTATCACATCGATCTTACACATTGTAAACAGTAGCAAAAAAAAACAAAAAAGCTTTTGTAAACTGGTTCCCCAGAGCAACACCCAACTGTGGCTACATTCGACAAGTCACTGACCCCAGTTCGCCGTCGATGGTGCGCTTGCTGTTCTTGCCGCCGCCACTGCTGCTGGTTGAATTCTCACGCTCCACTTTGATCTTGATCTTGTTGCCGTGCAGCTTGAACTGTTTGTCCAGCTCCTTGATGAACTCCAAATCATCTGCGGGCAAATTTCCAAAGCTGGCAGTCAGCGAAGGTGTCTTGGTCGTTGATGTCGTCGATTTGGTTGGTATCTTAACACGTGGCTTGCTCGGCTTCGTTGTGGCCGGGCTAGTGCCAGTCGAGGATGCAGAGGTCAACGCTGCGGTGCCGGGCGTCTTGGTTGGTCGCTTCTTCAACGTCGTTACCTTCTTCGGATAGCCGCTGGCCGAAGATTTCGTTGGCGTCTCTGGCTGGCCCAGGGCGCTGGACAAGCATAGTCCCGCGCAAAGCGTACACTGCAATGGCAAATAGAAGGATGCAAAAATGTTAAAAAGATTCAATGCATAATCATATATGGATGTGTGTAAGTGTGAGCAGAGCCACGAATGTCTAAAGACTCGACGATGCTGATGCTTTTGTTTGCTGCCACCTTTGTCTCAGCTTTGGGCTCAAGGTGAGGCGCCAGCTAGACAATCGAACGTTGTCGCTGCGATTGCGCCAAAAGCTCTTTTGTTTTTGTGCTCTTGGCTATCGAATGGTCTCGATACAAAAACCCAGCCAGCTAAAATCATTAAAAATCAAAGCGACTCTTTAAGCACCGGTAATAAAAGCAACAAACACTTTTACAGCTCACACACACACACAGACATACGTATTTCACATTTGACATTTCGTCGTCGATTCAAGAAAGTGATTGTGCCGAAGAAGTCCGGCTGCAGCCTGAATGCCAGCAGGAAAAATACATTTGGCAAAGTTCGTGTCCTAAGTCTTTTGTTTTATGTGCATAAATAAGCTTGCAGCATGGGCTGTATTGGTAAATAATATTGTTGACTCAATAGTTGCTGGTTGTAAAAGCTTTGCTTAGGCCTTGCAATATTTTGTCAAGTTCGTGTCCTTAGTCTTTTGTTTGTCAAAATTATATAAGCTTTTGGCTTACATAATAGATGGCGCTTTGTCAGCTGACTATGATGAGGTATTGAAAGGGAATTTAGTATATATATATAAATATATTTTTGGAATATATAAAAGATATAAGCAATGTGTAAACTGAAGTATATATAAATATATTTTTGGAATATATAAAAGATATAGATATACTAAATAATTTCAATGAGCTTTGAGTACATCTTTCTCAGCAAAAAGTTAGTTTTTCATTAAGAAAACATGATTTTCATATACTCTTAGTCTCATTTATTAATCATATTTCAACTAGTAGATCTCATGGCTCTGTCGCATGGCATGACTCTTTGACTTTGCTTTGTTTATTCTTGGAAAACTTGAATAACTATTTCGTTGCACACTTTGCTCAGCTCATTTCAACACTTTGCATGTGCTTAAGTGTCCGACAGCCCGTGCGCCATAAGACTCACATTTTTTTAATTGCATTTTGTCACTCAATTACAGCGACGATAAATTCGAAACTGGGACAGTGTGCCAACTGTAAGACTCCCGGACTCAAAATACATAATTTAATAGCGCTCAGTGCGTTGCCGACATTTTGCAATTGTTTGTGTTTGTATGTGTGTGTGTGTGTGTGTTGTTGTTGTTGTTGTTGTTGCTGCTGCTTTAAGCAGGAAGACTGTTTAGCTGACTTTCGTTCACCTGCTGCACGGGCGCACCTGCGACTCAACAACAGCTCCAAAAAAAAAAGTAAAATACTCAAAAAAAAAAGAAGCAAAAAAAATAGCAGAAATAATTTCTGTCAAATGCTAGCATTGTGGTTGGGGCATGTTCATAGCTGGGAGGGGGCGGGCGGTCGCTGGCGAGGAAGTCGACGAGTTTCGCTAACATGCGAATTTATGTGATCTTTGTTGTTATGTTACCCGCTTTTATATAATGCGTCCAGCAGCAGCAGCTCCCATCTCCTCCCCCCCCCGCCTAGCCGCCTGTCAGCTTGGCTAGCATTGATTTATTTTTTTGGTGGCAAGAAAATTTACGAAAAAAAAAAAACCGTTTGTGTAATAATTTAATTAAATTAATGTTGCTGTTGTTATTGTTGTTGTTGTTATTGTTGTTGTTGTTGTTGTTGCTGTTGTTGCTGCCTTTCACTTTGCAGAATGTGACAACGAAATTGTGTCAAGCAGCTCAGGCAGAACATTGTGAAGCGCAAACGGCACAAGAAATTCCAGCAAAGGCTTTTTTGGCATGCCATGGCAATGTGTGCGGGGTCGTGAGTCGTGAGCCGCTTGTCACGACACGCGTGCATCTCTAGTCTGACCGTCGAAAGAAATTATAGCTGCTGGCGCTACGCAACGCGTGCAAATTAGCTTCAGCCACGTTTTGTTGTTGCTTTACCGTTTGCCGCCGCTGCTCAGTGATGCAACAAAAGGCATAAAAAAAAACAAAAACAAAAACAAAACAAACAAAACCATAACAATAAAATGTAAATTAAACAACAATAAAGCAAGTAGTTAGGCAGCTGCCAGCAGACGTCAAAGCTTAGTCCTGAGCCTGTTGTGCTTGAGCCTAGCTCAGCTCTGAGTACTTTATGTAACCGCAAACGTTGCAAGCGCGCCGCCAGAAACGAGTTCTGCATGCCATGCCACATAGCAAAAATGTTGTCGCATTTGCGTAAATACTGTTTGTGGCTAAGTTAGTTTGGCAATCGAATCCAATCCAGTTGGTAGATCTGCCTAATAAACGTTGATAGCCAACGACTCGGGCCAATTAGCGCATAGATATGAGCGCTGCAGCTGGAACTATCTGATGGCTCGAACGGCGTGTGGCAGACGTTGCTATTGGCTGTTGTTGTTGTTGTTGTTGACGAGGCCAGTACCGCAGGCGTTTTAGCCAACTTCAAAATTGTACGTTTAAGAGACAAGGGCAAGGGCGGCCAGCCACAGCTCGAGAGGTTGAAAGGTCAGCCAAGCATTGAGATTAAATCTGGCAGCTATGACGAGCTGTAAATGGAATTGAGCTGTTGTTGTTGTTGTTGTTGTTGTTATAGTCTTGCAGCGGAAATGATGCTGCGTGGAGACATCTTAAGGCGCAGAGGTATATCTAATTGATAGATTTGAACACTCGAGTCGACAAAGTCGACAGCTATGTCTATTGATCTTTCAGGCAGTTTTTTATATGATATATGATTATATTTTTATTAATTTCCAAGCTGTCATAGAAAAAGCCTATTAAAAATATCTTACAAAATTATATAACAAAAAAATTATATATCTTATATTATTTGGCAAGTCTCCGCAGTTTGATTTTGATTACTTTTTTATGTTTCTTTTTTTTTTTTTAGATTACAAAATACAAATGCAAAATTGTTTGCTATAAAAATCTGTTTATATAAATATATATATCTTTAAATCTTTGGTAATCTCTTTGATTAACTGAAATAGTCAAGTCATGTATTTGTGTAACATAAACAACTCGAGCAGCTAAATTGTTGTTGTTGGCATAGAGGCTGTGGCTGCAGGATCAGTGAACTGCCATCAAAGACCGGCTAAGCTAAGTGCCATGAACTGGCCATACACACACACACACACACACACACACAGACAGACACACAGACACAGAGAGCTGTAAACTCCCACTGTGAGCACTTTCTATGACAGTCATTACGTGGCATTGCCCCGCATAGTCCGCGCCCCTTGTTAAACAAAAGTGAAACACATCTTGCAGCTGGCCAAGCCGGCTGAGTCAGTGGCTCAGTGGCTGCTATGTAAATTAATTGAGCAGCCAACGGATGACAGCACCGGAATGGCAGGAAGCGTTACGCCTTCAACCCGAACTTTCGAAACACACAAATCGAAAGACTTCTAAAGGAAAACTCAAGCAGCTAACAAGTGTTTATATTTTCATAGTCAAATATTGAGCTTAGGTTTCGTCAATTAGGAAGGGTTTGTCAATGGGTTTGGGCTGGGCTAGCCTCTGCTGCTTCCGCATTGGGCTGGCCATGATTATGCAAGTGTGGATGGGCTGGTGCTTCCTGTTCGTATAATACATACCAATATCAATGCTAATCTCATTGTTTCCAAAGATGTTTTGCTCGTATTTGCCTTCAGACAATGCACATTTAAATATTAATTTTTCACACAAACACTTCAAGTTGATGTTGATGCTGTTGTATATATATATATGTAGATCTGTATATCAGTACGTATCTTATAGATTGTATTTGCTTCAATTGGCTGGCTACTTCACTAGTTTCACGTTTTAATTACTTTTTGCGCACAGTTACACTTGCTAAATGCAAGCAAAACAAAAAATGGAAAAAAAAAAACAACCAGAGATCACACTCTTAAGGAAAACAGCAAAAAAAAAAACAATGTTTACAAGATGCTGGAAAATTGTGGGAAACTTGATCGTTGGGTGCCAGCGCTCGACGTTGGTTGCGGCGTTCAAAACTCGCGCGACTAACTGTGGCTGGCGCTGGCGAAGCGCTTGGTTTTTATGCCCAACCACAGCAGCAGCAGCCGTCGCCGTCGTCGCCGCCGCAGCAGCAGCAGCCACAGCAGCAGCAACGTCTTCGTTGCAGCAAGTCCAAGTCACTTGGCCAGTCAGTCAGCCAGCGGGAGCGTGCGGAACGAGCAGTGGACGAGTTCACTAGCAATGACACCGCACGTGTGTGTGTGTGTGAGTGTATGTGTGTGCGTGTGTGTGAAGGTGTAGGTTGCCATACGCTGCTGCAACAATAAGCAAATGCAATGATACACAAATTTTCAGATTCGTTTCAATGTTAAAATACTTGTTTTACGTTACACTTTTTGCCAAGTTCTTCAGCCACAAAATGGCTGACATGATATCTGTTTATATATATATATATATATATATATATATATATATATATATATATATTGTAATGCTAGCATATGAAAAACCTAGTCTTCAACTTAATAACACTTAAGGCTGCCAATGTAACGAGGGTAAAGTTAATGAACAAAGTACATGATGCAGAGCAATTGATCGATGAAACAAGTTTGATCCCTAAATGAAATGATGTGAGTGAAATAAATTAATGGAAATCCTTTTTTATTGTGTGCTTAATTATAATTATTAATTATATGCATGCTTTTGATACAAATTTCAATAAGGAAACAATACTTTTGCTTAAAACTTTAATTTTCAAATTTATTTTATTTATTTCTTTGTCTTTAAAAGTTATATAAACTTTAGGAGTGGTCATAAATGTAATATCTAAAATGGTAAATAAATTTATTTATTTTTTATATTAATATTTTTAAAGTAATACTTTAATTAAGATTTGTTTTTTGACAAAAAAAAAATAAATAAAAAGATAAATAAAAATAAAATAAATTAATTAATATCATCAAACATTACGTATACGTCACGCAAGCGTCAATACTTTCCAGTAAGATCCATCTCTGAACACTTTAAGCTTCAAGCAAATGAGTCTTTTGAGATGAAAGAATATGAATGTTTTGAATACATTTGGATAATACCTGTTCAAGCATGAAGTGTTTGGTTCACTAAAGAAGGGATTGTTTTCGGCGAATGCAGATTCTTATAACGAAGTGCTGGCCCCTCGGGAAAAAGTGAAAGCATGAACAGGGCAGCTACAACCATCTGCCATGGGAGAATACGGCAATATAGATAGCTTAAGGGATGCTTATTTGTTAGAAGAATGTTTCTATTAGATAAGAATTTTAAATAAAAAGCTATGGTTCTTTCGAGCGACGATCAGTTCAGCAAAGATAGCTATAGCTCAAACATGCCTATCTAGCATTGAAATCAGAAATCAGCACCTAAGGTCTGGGACATGTATTAAATGCTTTTATTTAGTAAGTAATATTCATACGCTCTCTCATTTATGACTTAAAAGAGTTTCATTCATGTACTCTATACAAGAATAAAATCTGTAAAAAAATCAAAAATAATATTGAATTCTAAAGCGCACTGAAATAATCATTCCACGTTCCCAAACTTTTCTGATCAAATGAATAACTATTAAAAGAATTAATGGAACGACCTTGCCTATTATTTCCTCGCCTTTCATTTTACGAAATTTCTTTTTTTAGAAAGAAAAAACTATTTGTGATCAAACATTTGTTTCGCCCAAGTTTCAAGTTCAAAGTCATAAAAAAAAACAAAACTGGCGCAACGCTCGCTGATGCACGCGATTCAATCTGGGATACCTTTCATTTTAGATGAATACATTTTTGATGCTTATTATTTTTGGCCATTACGATCTCTATGGCTGGCACAAAGGCAGCCCCAGCGCGACTGACTGACTGCGTCACAAAACGCCGATCGAAATGTCATTTGCATAAAGACAATTGCGAACCGAGCCGCGATCTTCGCTCGGCTGCTCCACAACTAGAGTGGCAATTTAATTGGCGCATTAAGAGATCTGGGATTGGGTTTGGGTTTGGGTTTCGGTTTGGGATATTCGAGATTTGCATTTGGATTTGGGTACGGCGCCTTGGGTTTGTGTGTGAAAAAAGAAATGGCATAACAAAGGCGGCTAAATGCAAACATTCAACTGTTTTTTTGTCAGTTTTGTAATCCAATTCGGTCAAAACAACATCAGCAGCAGCAAAAACAAAAACAAAGACAAAAAATGAGCAACAACAGCTTAACGCGATAACGATAATGGCAATAAAATATTTTAAAAGGGTAAAAAGAAAGAGAAAAACTAAAATACATTTCAAAGAAATACGAATATCACGCGCCCCGTCGCAATCAACAATCGCCAATCGGTTGCATTGTCTGAAAGTTTATGTTTTATCTCTGTTTCTGTTTTCTTTTATCCCTCTCTCTCTCTCTCTCTCTCTCTCTCTCTCTCTCTCTCGCTCACTCTTTTCGAGTTGGAGTTTTTGCCCTGATCGCATCGATAGGCAAATAAACAGCAATTGAGATGTCGGCCAGCAAGTGGGCTGCCCTCTTGCCACATAGCCATAAAGTACTCCCCACATGTCCCATAGCGACATCAGTCACTCGGTCAGCTGGTCACTATTATTATCATTATCATTATTATTAGCATGATTATTTATTGTGCTTTTACCTCTTGGCCGAAGATGCGTTCAAAGTCATCGGTCCCATATAATAATATGAAATGTCATAATAATCGGCAATGATAATGCAGCTTACTCGCCCATTTGCAGAAGGTTAACGTGGGCTTTGTCCATGCAGCTTAAAACGTTAGTCAGCAGTCAAAGGAAGTTGGCGGTCTTTAGTAGCGACTAATGGTTACCCTAACCTAAAGGGCATATACATAGCTGAAGATTTGATTTCAATTTGAATTTTCTTTTGGTTTTTTAACTTTAATTTCTACTCTTATTAGAATAGATTACTTTGTAGAAAGTCTCAGCTATGGAGCATGAATATCAAATTAACCAACTCAACCAGACTTTTGTGTTACTGTTCGTATTTCAATAAAATGTTCAGCATATGATCTACATATTCTATCGAATATTAATTAATTTAATAAAAAGCCAAATTCTTACACATATTGGTTATATTTCCAACTGAACATTAATATAAAGAATTTGTTAAAATTTGGAGCAGTTAATCAAAATATAACAAAAATCAAAATTGTATAAGATATAGATAAAACCAAATATAAATTTTGAAGACTCTAGCTTTACAGATGTACGAGATATAGTTGAATAACTGAAGTTCCGATTATATTAAAACATGAAAAGTTATCGATAGCTCAAAAGAAACTCGATCTGTGCGTGCTATTAAGGGATCACAAACAACATGTCGGCCACACGGGCGGACGCACAGACGGACAGACGGACGGACGGACGGACAGACAGACAGACAGACAGACAGACAGACAGACAGACAGACAGACAGACTGACGGACACGACTAGATCGAACTCTGCTGGTCATCTTGAGCAACAATCTATACATTTTCTGGGATCTGCCACGCCTCCTTCTGCCAGTTACATGCATATAAGCCATAGCACATATACCCCATCGAAATAGGGTATACAAATAAATAATATAAAATAGCATAGTAAATAAAAGGAAAAATAAGTTTTTATTGTACAGCGACAACAATCGACCTGCATTCGATTCAATTCGATTCGAAGGTGAGTTCCCTATTATGCTTATGAGCATGCATTTGAATACTATGGAGCATCTGGAGCGAGCCCTTGGGCAGTGCAAGGTCAACTGACATAGTGTCCGGAGGCGTCTAACTATCTAACTACCCGCCAGGCATCTCAGATAAATATATATATCACAAATTGTTTATGCATTGCTCGTCCATCCACAAATGTAAATTAAAATAATTGCGAGCAACGAAATTCGCCAGCTAAAGCTCATGAATACTGCGAAAGTTAAGCTATGGAAATGGACGCCCATTTAAAGTAGTTAGTTTCACTAAATGTCGAACACTTTGTTAAATAAGTAATTCAATTAGCTGCAAATTAGTTGGGTTTGGAAGAAAAGATAATGGGTTAGTTGCGCTGCAAAAACTCGTTTTCACTCCGCCTGTGCTGTGGCCTGTTGAAACCGGGCAATTTAGATGGTAGCTTAAATGTTATTTTGATAGCGAGGAACACTTATATCACATGATTGGAAAGTACATTTACATTTTAAGTGGAGTGTTGTCTACTTAGCTGTGGGCTCTACTTGTTGTACATACGAATTTCGAATCAGCAAAAAAGGGGGAAGACTCTCTGTCTCTCTTGCTATCTGCATGTAGCAGGGAATTTGTATAATTATAATTATCTTGTAAGGCATCTTATAATGAGACTAGTTAATGAATAGTATCTAGCTTTAAGAGAAGAATATATAGTGAAATTTGTCTGCAATGAGAGTAGACTGTGAAAGAAGTGAGTTGAGTAGTCTATAAGAGTAAGCACAGATACTATTGAATGTATGAGAATCGCAGAGAAAGGTCAGACAGTCTACAATGCGAGCAGACTATGATAAAAGTGAGCTGAGTAGTCCATAGGAGTGGCCAGAGATACTTTGCATAAGATTTTTATTATAATTGAACTTAATGAGAATCGCAGAGAAAGGTCAGTCAGTCTACAATAAGAGCAGACTATGAAAGAAGTGAGTTGAGTAGTCCGTAGGAGTGGACAGAAATATTTTAATACGATTTGTATTATAATTGAACTTAATGAGAATCGCAGAGAAAGGTCGGATTGCTAATTACCTATCGATACTATCGATAAGTTAAGTGTGTTAAAAGCAGGAAATGACAGAGGTACAAAGGCAATGCTAATGCCATACAGTCCAGTTAACTACCTACTTATTATAAACATGGTCTTTAAAGAGCTGATGAGCGGAAGCTGGGCAGTCGGAACATCCTCCATCTTCATATATATTTTCGGAAATAATTGGTTGGCAGGCAAACCGCAACAGACGATGCAACAATTGGGCCCTCAACAGTGGCGCAGCTAGCAGCTAGCAGTCAGTGTTGTGGCAGCTTCATTAACAGCCAAAATGCGACCTCTTGATGCCACAGTTTTTGTTGTTGCGCCTCTTAATGCTGCTGCTGATGCTGCTGCTGCTGGTGCAGTTGGCAGCGACTGTGCAACGCTTCCTACTTGCATAAATTGCACAGTTGCCGACTTTCAAATATAACAACAAACACACTGCCATACAAATCATAATTTTGCAGCATCGCCTCGCAATGATGCGATGCGCCGAGACGTCGACTGCGACTTGGGTGCAGCAGCTATGCAACTTGGCAGCTTTGATGGCGTCTGCTGATGCGGCCGGTGTAATTGTTTGTTATTGGTGGCTCCTCGGTTTATGGACGCGATTACATCAGCAGCGGGCACATCGCGTATAGCGCTAAAGTCACATCTTCCATTTGGATTGTCGTCAGATTCGATTGGCTTCGCCTCGCTTTAAATGGCCTGGACATGGTGCTTGGCGCATGTTATGTGAGCACAGAGCAGAGAGCAAACAACAACAACAACAACATACGCTATTCGAGTTCAACTGTGACATATGCGAGTGTTGGATAGACATTTGTCTGCAGATATATATACATATGTATGTGCGATCGTCGGCTAACAGACATATGTAAGATTTGATAAGCTGAAAGTTTGTTTGTGATATTATATATACTTACTTAAATACAGCAGTTATATAGCTAACTAATACTTTTCTTATTCAAATGCGTTTCAGATCCAAAAGCTGCTTAAAGCAGAGCCTTATTCAAAGTCTATATTTGAAGTTAACATTATTATGGTAACTGCTCTTGGAATCTCTAATCATATGTATACTAACAGCCGATCATATATTGTATATCATATTGCTTATCATGTGATTGGGAAACAAACAGAGTTCTATAGCCTCTGCAGTCAGCAAGGACAAGTAAGCTAATATTCTGCTAATATTCTGCTAATATAAGCAGCAGCTGCTGCTTGCTTTCGGTCTGGATTTAAGCTCATAGTCTAGCCTTAAGCTCGTAGTCTTTAAGTAAGTTTAACTTTAAGATTGGATTGACACTTTCACACAATCAGAATAAAAGCTTGCTTGAATTGTCATGTTTGATAGTTTAGTTTAACAAGTTTCAACTGGAATCTTAAGAGTCAGTAATTAATTTAAATTTAATTTATACACACAAGAAGTGTTTGCAATTCATAGTTCCTTAAACTCGCCCTTAATATAATTATTATAAAAAAATACTAAAAACTTTTCTTGTGATTTATTTTAAATAACTTCAATAAGTTTTTAGTATCTCATCTACCAACTGGACCCATCAAATACATCTATATACATTCATAAAATCTCTAATCAACGATAAATTGTCAACACAAAATCATTTAACAACTTGAGCTTCACTGCGTGCTTTAATAAATAATAAAAACATATATAATTACAAATAAAAAAAAAATCTTTTACACATATATAGCTAGAATTGCAATTGCTAAGCTAATGTGGCGCCAGCTGCTTGTCCAGGGACTTCTTGACGATGCGACTGCGCGACTCAGGCGCCTTTGCCAGCTGCGAGTCGCGCTTGAAGACTCTCAGGCTGGGCACAGCATAGGCCAGCGTATGGCGCTGCAGTGAACGCGGCGTTTGGTGCTGCTGATACAGACGCAACACCTCCCAGCTGGGTATGTACGATTCCAGCAACGACTTGGAATCACGTCCGGCGAATAGATCCGGGGTCAGGTCTGGCTGTGATGGCCGGAAGGGCTTCGCATAGCTGGCTGCGTAGCCAGACGGTGGTCTTCTCGTCGTAATGCTGACAAAGCTGGGCGGATAGGGCAGCGGAATGCGGGCAGCGGGCGCATAATTGCGCTGAGCCACAGGGGCATAGGCGAACTGCTTGGACTGCGGCAGCAGTAGCGGAAGCGACACTGGGCTGCCATGGGAACTGAGGCTGGGACGCAACGACGGCGCTGACGGCTGCTGCTGCAAGTAAGCGTAAGGTGGTCGCTGTGGACGCGCTATGGGTCTGGGTATGGGGCGTGGCAACAATGTTGTGGGAGCAGGCAGCGCATTGCCGTTCAGATATTGCACGCCATTTAGCTGAAGCTGCAGGTCCAGATCAAAGGGCACAATGGGTTGTATAAATCGCGTTTGTGTCTTCGTTGCTGCTGTTGTTGTTGGCGTTGCTGCAGTCGAGGACTGTATGGGTGAGCTGAGAGAGACAGAGAGAGAGAGAGAGAGAGAAAGTATGTGAGAGAGAGACAGCGTAAGCAAGACGTGACTTAACGAGCTGCGTTTATCTAATCTCTGCTACTTATTATGGCAATCGATGCTGCCATTTGTCGGAAGCCAACGGCGGCAACAGTCGTGAGTGAAACTGACCGTTTCAACACCCACCCACCCACAAGCTAACAGCTATCTATCACAAATTGGGCCTCTTAAATTAGATTCGCTCTAATGCTGGTTGCATTCGCCTAAATGTGTCTTTAAGGGCCATTTGATTAACACAGCAATTTTCGCTCATTTTCAGCCGATTCGCCAATTCAATTGACAAACAGGCAATTTGGCTGACAACCAAAGGCTGGAAAACCACAATTCAATGGCCACTTCTGTTTTTTTTCCCCCTTTTTTTAGAGATTTTTAGTCTTGTTTGCGGTTTGCTTAAGACTTTAAATCACTTATAAGCTCTAACAAAAGAACTATGCTGTTAGGCATTGTATGATTTGTAGTATTTGGAAAGTCACCACAAATTGCTAATAAATGTCAAGTGCTTCAGACTTCAATGCCTAGCGGATGCTTGAATCAATATTTCCGCAGAGTCTGATGAAATATTTCTGAGGAATACAATAAAACTTTGTCTACAAAGTAAGAATGAAAGTATATTTCATAGAAATATTTCAGCTTCCCTAAACTGTTGGCTTACAAAGCTCACCAAATCCCAAATTACTAGTTCATAATTTCAAATTTGAAAGAGTTTGCTAAGGTGAACTGTGATTTCTATCATCTATCTATACTGATTCTATATTGATTCTATTGATTCTATATTGATTCTATTGATCTATATTGATTCTATATCTAAAATTTGGCAGAGATTCGATAAACAAATCAAGCTCTTAACTTCTTTACCAACAATCTCTCTTTGCGCAACTTCATATCCAAGACTTCACTAAGCAAGAGCTTAAAGCTTTCAAAGTGCTTTCTTCAACAACAGTAAGCTTAAAGCTACGAAAGCTTCCTGCTGTTGCTGTCTCAGCTTGTAAAGTTTGTGTCTTTACTTTAACTTAGACACACGCCAAAAGCTTTAAAGCTCCATTCACTTACCCATTGGCATCGTGTAGCAGCAGATAGCCACCTGCCGCCAGCTGGTCGGGCAATGCGTAGCCGGCGCTCAGCTGCTGATGCTGCTGCTGCAGCTGACGCAAGCGTTCCACCTGCTCCAGCTTGGCGGCGTCATGGACGTAGCTGGGCGGCACGCTGGCCGCTATGCTGGGATGCCACTCGTAGTGTGTGGGCAGCAATGGCAGACGATTGAGATCGAAACGCTGCTCCTGCTCACGCTCCAGATCCTCGAGACTCAGCTGAAGTGGCGTGCTGTCATCGTCATAGCCGTGTGGTGGGCGCTGCAGCGCTGCTTGCGCTGCGGGCACAACAGCCAGCAGAGCCCAGAGCAGAGGAAGCTGTCTCTGTAGAAGCAAAGAAAAGAAGATGTTTAACAGGGGATTCACAAAGCAAATGGAATGGGACAGGTATACGCAAGTCTGTTGTTGTCGGACACTAAGCAATTGCGGTGAAAGGTTTACGCTTTACTAGTTGCCTTTCGCTAAAAATATGGCCAGTGCCACGCCCACCTGCGACCAGTGATGCATTTAATTGAGATTTTATTCGGCCAGCTTGACGAATAATAATAACAATATATTAACTGTGAAATTGGCTTTACAGGTGGGCGGGAGCCAGTTGAGCCAGCTGAGCTATTGGGGGTGGCCAGACGAGCAGCTGGCAAAACGGCAAAACGGCACAAGGCCAAGCCAAGAGCCACTGATAAGCTGAGCCTTTCTAAATCGCTGTTAGTCCAAACTAACGGCCATTTGTCACGAAGCACTCAAACGCAACGCCAACTCTAAACGGCCCCGATTGCAACATTCCTGCTGCATTCAACGAGATTCAACGTGAGACGGTCTCAAATTGAACCGAAAACTGCACTCGTCTCGCCAGCCAACCAACAAAAATTGCATTTTGTGCAATACCCAATGATGCCACATTCAAAAAATAAAAAATAAGAAAAAAATGCCACAAGATTGTACAAGAAATCCGTTCATAAGACTTTGAAAAACTAGTTGCAATTTTTGGCCAAACGGCTGCACAGCATTCGCTATGAGCTAGCTCAAGCCGTCAGTGCCATCGTGACCATTATCATAGATGCGTGCGCCAGTTTGGCGCTGCTCTCTAATTATTTTGTTGGCCACGGCGGCTGGTAATGATCGCTCGCAGGTCACATACATACGCGACGCTTCGATGCAAATGCAGCTTGATTGATGACAGCTCGGCTAATGGAGCTGATGGACTGCCAATTGCCAACGCTTAAGTGCGTAATTTGCGCGCCTTTGTTTGGCCCCCAGCAAAACTAACAAAAAATCAGAAAAAAATCTGAAAAAATCACTAAAATCAAAAGACTTAAAAGACAAACTTGCGCTGGCAAAGAACTCCACTCTGAGGGCGCTGGCAATCAATCATACTTCTGTGTCATTCACAAATGTCAGCATGACTGCTGGGCGGCCCAAGAGCGCGAGGGCGAGTTGACCTATGCTCAGCCGATGAATGAACTTTGCTCTTAACTTTAGGAATCAGTGCAATTGGAGGTTAACTATAATGAGAGCCTAGAAATATGGTTAGGCTAGTTTTTATGTTGTAATATTCTGTTGTTTTCTTCATAGCAGATATAGTTCGATGATCTATGATTAGTGATTAGGCATCAGTTGATAGGCCTTGAGTAGTTCAGTATCTTAGATCTAAACCTTACTTCTGGACTATCTGCTAGATTACTTAGGCAAACCAGATTAACATATTGAACAGTTTGAGAATTATGTTTTATCACTTTGATCTCTGACTCTTTTCAGAACTAATTCAATTATAATCTTAATATAATACTCTCCTATATCAATATATGTTTAACGACATTGAATATACATAAACCTAATATATTCTGAAATCTTTGCTAGAATATCTCAGCTGAAAGACAAATCTTTACTTTATTCATTTGTAATCAAATTTCTTGTATTAAGTAATATTTAGCTCAGCGAAAAGTCTTCTTAAGCCAATCACCCCATTCACCCGAACTTAAGCTCTTTACGCACCATTTCAGCACTTTGCACAATTTGAGCTTCAAGATTTTGCCAAGTCTTTGGCCTTATTAAGCACGAAGTTTGTTAAAAGAGACTCGATCAATCACTTTGGTTATATTTTAAAGCGGATGTTCCTTAACAACCAAAATTAAATTTCCAACGCACTGCCGACACTCACAAAAGTAACCAGAGAAAAACACACAAAAAAACAAACAAATAAATAAACAAATGCGACGCAATTTGAAACGGAACCGAAACCAAACAACGTAGCGTAGCAATTGCGACTGCGACAGAGCGAAGCGTTAACGGTGCGTTTTATACCAAGAGCCAACTTGGCTAACACAGAAACGGCCGTGCAGTTCTGCAGGCATAGTCAAAGCCCAACAAGTGGACGCATTGTTGCTGCCTGGTCAACACAGCGAGAGAGAGAGAGAGAGAGAGAGAGAGAGACGGACAGAGACGGACAGAGATGGAGATCAAGAGAGAGGCAGTTCGAGAGAGAGACAGGGCAATAAACGTCTAGCAATGCAGATGGGAGTCGCGACAGCGCTAAAGGATTGCAGCTGAAACTGAGCCGAGCCAAGCCAAGCCAAGCCCACAAATGCGAAACAAAAGGCGCCTAAGAGCGCCAAGTGCGCGCAATTAATTGAAATGGAAAGTGCGGGCAAGCACAGCCGCCGCTCGGAAATTTCAAATTGAAATCATTTCAAATTCGAACACCGCCCCAAAACTTAATAAAAAGTAAGAAAAAAAAAAGCCAACACTAACAATATGCAAAGTCAAGCCATCAAAGCTAATTTACGCATTTAAAAGTGTTATAACAGCCAGAGCCAATATGCCCTTTCACCACCCCTACACCTGCTCAGCGACAGAGCAACGAGAGCATCTCGAACATGACCATTAATTGAACTATATTCAAGTGTTGTTGTTGTTGTTGTTGTTAACCGTTCACTTCCGCCACGAAGCGCAGGCGAAGGCAGTCATCCCAGTCATAGCAAGTGGGCCTAATCAGTTCCATCCATATCCAGAGCACAGCTTACAAATTCCATTACGTTGGCCCCACAAGACGCACTGGGCACGCCGTGGGGCGTCGTCAACGCCATTAGAGCTCGAAAGTAAATTGTGGCAGCATATGTACATCGATGTGGCATGTAATGCTTATAGATTTTCTGCCGCATTCAATAACATTTTCGGCTATAGCAGGAGCTGTTGTACACTAACATTGAGTAAAGGTTTGGGCAGGTGTGTCTTGGCAGAGTTTGTAATTGTAATTGAATGACAAACAGAGATTTGGCTTGAAGTATGTTAGCCAGAAGGAAAAGATTGAGATGGGCATAAGATTATAAGAAAAAGATTAAGATATGATTAAGATTCAATATATATATATAGAAAAAGTGTTTAATCTTTTACTGTCAAGAAAGTATTGCTTAACGATCTTAGCATTCGAGTAGATTCAGAGTAAGTTCATGACCCTCTTAAAGGTGTTCTTTAGTTAAGTTATACAAATTAAAATATATATATAGATATTTGAAATATATATTAAGATATGATTAAGATCAAATATGTTTATAAATATATAGAAAAAATGTTTCATCTTTTAATGTCAAGAAAATGTTATTTGATGATCTTAGCATTCGAGTAGATGCAGATTAATTTCTTGACCCTCTTAAAGCAGTTCTTTAGTTAAGTTATACCAATTAAAACATATATATATAGATATTAGAAATATATACATATATATTTCAAACTAGTTTTTCAATATCTCTTCTCAGTTAGGGCATTTACGAGCTGTGTGTTTGAAGCTATTTTGAATTGCCTGTCGGCACTCGGTTCACATAATGCCGCAAGTGAAAGAAGGTCTGTTCGATCGCTATAATTGAGCGCAAGATGGAGTGGTAATGAAAGCCTCGTGCAAGCTAAAATTCAAGCCAAATGAATTTGTCAAAATGCGACAATTAGACAGTTGAGAGCAAGTATTGGCCTGGCTCTAACGCTTGGGGCATCTGGCTGACTGACGCAACTTCAAGGTTGACAACGTAATGGCTGCTGACACACATGTGTGTGTTTGTGTGTGTGTGTGTGTGTACAAGTGCATGTGTTGGTCATGTTAACAATTTGACTGTTCCGGGCGGGCGTGAAATTTGTTGTTTTACTTTCACTGAAACTAAGCAGCCCAGAGACAATGGAAATTCATTCTGTTAGGCTGTTGGCTGCTGATTGTTGGCTTAAGACGACCTTGCTCCGAGTCATCTTAGTTTGTTTGTTTACTTTGTTGGGCCTAAAGGCAATGTTGGGCATGTTGTAATAGACTCTGTAATATTTATAATGTTGCATTAATGTCTGGAAGAGGCGGGCTATGTAAATATCGATGTGAACATTGCAATATTTAAGTTTTTGTTGAGGTTAAGAGTTTTGTTTATCGTTATATGGGAAGAAAATGAATGAAATTCCGAAACTAACAGAAGATATACTAAGTCTTATTGAATCAGACTGTAAGAATGTTAGACTAGAACTATTATTATTTTAATGACATCTCTATCTTTTCAGATTTTTCGCCATACATCATATTTCCAGAGATATAGGAGTATACATAGCTTCAGCTCCAGCTCCACTAAATTTAACTCCCTATTAATCTTTCATTAAACATGCTTTATTCGGCTATTGAAATAACAAGTGTTAAGTGTCAGAGTTAAATTTAATTATAAAAAAAAAAGTTAACAAAAAAAAACAAAAGACTTAAGCAACAAACTTGAATTAGCAGCTTATGTCCTAGTTCTGATATACAACTGATTCTGTGGATGCGATGCACCCGCGGCCGATCCATCATGACCAACGCCCGCTGGCAAATACTCATTCATATTCAGGCTAAATGTGGGCGGAAAATTCTTCTCCTTTGCCTCGCGATTGATGCGATAGCTGCTGCGATAGGCGGCAACGGGCGAGATGGCATTGGCATAGCCCTGAAGGCCGGCAGCTGAGTAGTGTAGGCCCGTGACGCCCGTGTTGGCGGGCAGCGCACTCAGTTGCACACCACGTGCACCATAGTCGGGTGTGACGGCCATGTTGGGCGTCAGCGCGGGCACCGGCCCCTGTACGCCGCCCGTTGCCGCCGACGTCAAATACGGACTGATGGGCACAATGATGGGACGCGTCGGTATCAGCTGCAGATACTGCACAGTGCCACTGCCATCCTGCAGCGTCTGCGCCGGCAGATACTGCATCAGCATGGGCGTGCTGGGCAGATTGGCAATGGTGGGGCTGTCGCCCAGACTGGCGCTCTGCATGGGCGAAAAGTTTGTCTCCATTTCGGGCAGCTTGTAGGAGGGCTTGAAGCCGACTTCAGTCGACGGCTGCACCTGTGCCGTGCCCATGTTATCGTAGTTGGTGGCAAAAGCACTTAGCGAGTTAAGATGCGCATCCTGGCCATTAGAGTTCGCCTTAAGTAGCTGTTGCTGCTGCTGCTGCTGTTGTTGTTGTTGTTGTTGCTGTTGCTGCTGCTGCTGCGCTTGGACGCTGTTAACGGATTTGCTCGCTTTGTTGGCTATCTCAGGACTTGATACGGGTAATGCGTGTAGCAAAGGCAACACGAGCAGCTGCACGAGCAGCAATGAGCAAAGGAATCGACGTTGGCACAGCATCTGAAATGTGCAAGAGTTAAGCGGGTGTAGTAACAAAACATAATCAATGAGATATTGCTGAGGAAGTTTAGATATAAATGCCATGAGAGTTTGTTGTGGTTGATCTGAACTGTAAAGCATTCAAGCTTTAAGCATTCTACATGAAACTGTGGAAACTTGAAATTGAAACTGGAAAATGTTTATATGAATCTTATTGATGAACATTATAACTAGTTTTAATTCATTTCTTATAGTCTGTGTAAAAATCCAACCAGTTTCGTTACTATGAATATTACGTCCATTTGTACAAACAAAACTGCTTCACTGTGAACAAAACGTTTTGAAAATTTTGTTAATTCATCAATTTGGGAATATTTCACTTGCTCTGACTACACAGAGAGAGACACAGAGAGAGAGAGGGAGAAAGAAAGACACGGCTTCACGTTTGTTTTGTTAATTAATAATTTTTGTTTCAAGTCCAAGTTAGCAAGCTAGTAACTCCCAATGGGGGCAACCAGGTAATTAGGTAGCCTGTTCTGTTTAAACTTTTTGGCCAGGTTAATTGCCATACAAATGGCATAAAAACAAGCCACCAAAATTACTTAACAAAATTCCATGAATGGGCGTAACAATCTTATTTTAAAGTTCACTTTCACTGGCTTGTTTGCTGCTTGCTTTTATTTTCCATTTAATTTGTAGCCTTACAACAATTATGCTTATTCATATAAGCGCAAATATTTGTTCAAAACAATAGTAAAATAATAAAAAAAAAAAATAGATAAAATATAGCAGTAAACGCTTCACCTCTGCTATGATTTTGGAGTTTGCTTTGACACACGTTAAGGCGCGTTTGTTGTTGAGAAATAAAATGAATTTGGTATTTGATGTTGGCAAAACACTTGCACTTCTGCTGCAGCCCACGACTGACTGTTAGGCGACGCGGTTTGATTAACGTCACGGACGCCGACGAAGCTACTTATATACCCCAGCCGAATAGTAGGCGCTGTTGGTGCAGCGGCGTGCTGCAGCTGGGGACATGGGAGGAAGCTGCCGATTTTCCTCAATCGCCATTAAAAGCCGTTTAACTGTAGCATGCCACAAGTTGCAGCCAAAAGCTGTTTGCTACTTACTTACGAGCTATTGCATGTTTTCTGGTGCTGCCGCCGCTGCTGCCGCCGCTGCTGCGTGGAAACCAAAACATTATCACAGCTGCCCATTCTGTGCGCATTGTTGCATGTGCAACATACCACAGTTTAAGTCATGTTCAAGTCAAGTTCAAGTTTAATGCGAGCATTGCTATAACTAGGCATACTCTCTGCGGACATTCCACAGCTTTCATAATATGTTTGAGCTAATAATTTATAGAGAAATTAATGAGATAATGAAATTTCATACTCATACATCCATCTCAATTATGATAATCTTATCACATCAGATCGACGCCTCTACCCCAACACTTGCAGAGTATCTGGCCGTATGGCAAGCTCACCTGCTGCATTCTGTCTGCTTTTGGCTTTTGGTTCCGTCTTCCGAAACACGACGAGCGGAGAAGTGCAGCAGCCCACAATTAGGCGCTAGCTGCGGATGTTTTCCGCATTGCCTCCTGGCCATGATACGCTCAAACGGGTTTCTTTGTGGCAGCAACGCCGAACACTGAACACCGAACACCGGTTGGCTCAAAGCTAAAGCAAACAAACTACAACAAAAAATAGCTTTTCCAATTTGGTTTAGCAGCAGCAAAACAACAAAACATGGCAAGGTCGTAAGAAAATTACATTAGTTTTTCAAGCCAGCCATGCCTAAGCGGGGCTAGCAGAAATTCTGAACTTGAGTTTAGGAGTTATAAACATAGCTCGAAGCTGGCGAAATGTAGTGAACAAATTGTGATAACTGTATTTTATCAGATGGCCAGGAAGTGTGTTAGTGAACCTAAGGCTAAAGCTTACTCAACCCAGCAAGGGATTACAGCTCAGCTTTAGCATATATTCTAATAAGAAGCGATAACTCTGGATGAATTACTTTGTTTTTATTTCTAATACAATTTTGGTCTTACAATCTCGGTATATGTTTGGTCATGTAGCTCATCCAAATTTCAAGCACATTTATTTGCATATCTATTGTCGAACGGAACCGATACGCTCAGCTGGCAAAGCTTTGCATGCTGTCTTGGCAGCGAAGCGCCGTGTTGCGCTGCAAGCTCGACGGGCCGAAGGCCAAGTGACAAATATTGCTCTTGACAGAACGTGAGACGTTCGTCTGCCAATTGGTATAGTCCAGGCGCAGCCGGGCGGGCAGCGCGGTGGCCCACACTGTGAACCATAGCAGGCAGGCACCAATAATGCTGGTGGTGATGCCCAGTAGCCAGTACTCGCAGTTGACAAAGGTGTACTCCTCAATGGCTAGCTGTTGCAGTATGCCGACAATCGCACAGTGGCAGAGCGCTTCGATGCGACACCACAGCTTGGTCAGCATCAGATCCAGTGTGAGCAGGCAGATGCCCATCTCGAGGGTGAGGCGGCACAGAGACGAGCAGTTGCTGCACCATTGCGGAAATATGTGCACCACCTGCAGCACGGCCCCAATGCTTGCCACGAACAGCCAGCTACCTAGAAGGGGTGCCGGGGAGCAGCGGGCCAGCAGAAAGTAGTACGAGATGCCCATGACCGAATGCAGCAGTATGGCCATGGTCAGTGCTGAGAGTGAGAGTCGTTCCATTTCTGAGCTTCTGGATGGCACTTGCTACAACCTCGACAATACTCTCCCTCTCACACGCTCCCTTACCCACTCTCTCTCTTCCACTCTCTGTATTGGGCCAGTTCCTTGGCTTTAATTTTGATTGAGCTAACAGATCTACATATAAATACTATATACGCATAAAAAACAATTTCCACTACACGTCTAACTGGCTTTAAAATCAAGGCATTGTTTTTCCTCATTTCGTACAGTTTGATTAGTCGACTGTTTACTTTCATTTTTATGCTGCTCAGCTGTCAAAGCTTAATCTGTGAACCAAACTCAATTGATGTTTTGGTCGCGTTCATTGCATACTTTGCGCTATATCAACAAATAGTGTGTGTTATGGGAATGGAACTCTCTGGAAATGCAGTAAACAACATGTTTACAAGGAAGCTTGAAATGTATCACGCTTAAAAAGATCACTGGGTTTTCCTTGGTATATGAGGATCAGGGACATCGAAGCTCTGGCTCAACTCAGCCTCTCCCAGTGTCTCTACCAATGGCTTTGCTCTGGCTCAACTCAGCCTCTGCCAGTGTCTCTGTCAATGGCTCTGCCAATAGCTCTGCTCTGGCTCAACTCAGCCTCTGCCAGTGTCTCTGTCAATGGCTCTGCCTATAGCTCTGCTCTGGCTCAACTCAGCCTCTGCCAGTGTCTCTACCAATGGCTTTGCTCTGGCTCAACTCAGCCTCTGCCAGTGGCTTTGCCCATGGCTCTGCTCTGGCTCAACCCAGCCTCTGCCAGTGGCTCTGCCTATGGCCCTGCTCTGGCTCTGCCCATGGCTCTGCTCTGGCTCAACTTAGGCTCTGCCAGTGGCTCTACCAATGGCTTTGCTCTGGTTCAACTCAGCCTCTGCCAGTGGCTCTGCCTATGGCTCTGCTCTGGCTCTGCCCATGGCTCTGCTCTGGCTCAACTTAGGCTCTGCCAGTGGCTCTGCCTATGGCCCTGCTCTGGCTCTGCCCATGGCTCTGCTCTGGCTCAACTTAGGCTCTGCCAGTGGCTTTGTCTATGGCTCTGCTCTGCCAGTGGCTCTGCTATGGCTCTGCCGATGATTCTGCTCTGGCTCAACTCAGCCTCTGCCAGTGTCTCTGCCTACGGCTCTGCTCGGCCAGTGGCTCTGCCGATGGTTCTGCTCTGGCTCAACTCTGACTCTGCCTACGGCTCTGCTCTGCCAGTGGCTCTGTTCTGGCTCTGCCGATAGCTCTGCTCTGGCTCAACTCAGCCTCTGCCAGTGTCTCTGCCTACGGCTCTGCTCTGCCAGTGGCTCTGCTATGGCTCTGCTCTGGCTCAACCCAGCCTCTGCCAGTGGCTCTGCCTATGGCCCTGCTCTGGCTCTGCCCATGGCTCTGCTCTGGCTCAACTCAGCCTCTGCCAGTGGCTCTGTCTATGGCTCTGCCAATAGCTCTGCCTATGGCTCAACTCAGCCTCTGCCAGTGTCTCTGCCTATGGCTCTGCTCTGGCTCTGCCCATGGCTCTGCTCTGGCTCAACTTAGGCTCTGCCAGTGGCTCTGCCTATGGCCCTGCTCTGGCTCTGCCCATGGCTCTGCTCTGGCTCAACCCAGCCTCTGCCAGTGGCTCTGCCTATGGCCCTGCTCTGGCTCTGCCCATGGCTCTGCTCTGGCTCAACTCAGCCTCTGCCAGTGGCTCTGTCTATGGCTCTGCCAGTGGCTCTGTCTATGGCTCTGCCAATAGCTCTGCCTATGGCTCAACTCAGCCTCTGCCAGTGTCTCCGCCTATGGCTCTGCTCTGGCTCTGCTTATGGCTCTGCTCTGGCTCAACTCACCCTCTGCCAGTGGCTCTGCCCATGGCTCTGCTCTGGCTCAACTTAGGCTCTGCCAGTGGCTCTGCCTATAGCTCTGCCAATAGCTCTGCTCTGGCTCAACTCAGCCTCAGCCAGTGTCTCTACCAATGGCTTTGTTCTGGCTCAACTCAGCCTCTGCCAGTGGCTCTGCCTATGGCTCTGCCAATAGCTCTGCTCTGGCTCAACTCAGCCTCTGCCAGTGTCTCTGCCAGTGTCTCTGCCTACGGCTCTGCTCTGCCAGTGGCTCTGCTATGGCTCAGCTCAGGCTCCGCCAGTGGCTCTGCCGATGGCTCTGCTCTGGCTCAACTTAGCCTCTGCCAGTGGCTCTGCCAATAGCTCTGCTCTGGCTCAACTCAGCCTCTGCCAGTGTCTCTGCCTATGGCTTTGCTCTGGCTCAACTCAGCCTCTGGCAGTGTCTCTACCTATGGCTCTGCCAATAGCTCTGCTCTGGCTCAACTCAGCCTCTGTCAGTGGCTCTACCTATGGCTCTGCCAATAGTTCTGCTCTGGCTCAACTCAGCCTCTGTCAGTGGCTCTGCCTATGGCTCTGCCAATAGCTCTGCTCTGGCTCAACTCAGCCTCTGCCAGTGTCTCTGCCTATGGCTTTGCTCTGGCTCAACTCAGCCTCTGGCAGTGTCTCTACCTATGGCTTTGCCAATAGTTCTGCTCTGGCTCAACTCAGCCTCTGTCAGTGGCTCTGTCTGTGGCTCAGCCAATAGCTCTGCTCTGGCTCAACTCAGCCTCTGTCAGTGCCTCTGCCAATAGCTCTGCTCTGGCTCAACTCAGCCTCTGCCAGTTTGCCAGATTGCATACTTTGCGGCATATGAATTAAAGACTAAAACTATCAAAGCTCAAAGCAGACAATTACTTTAACATGAATTTACACCAGGTAGAGATAATCAGCTTGGCAGACATTGTTCTACAAATCAATATCACAAGCTCTGCCTGCTATTTACCATGTCTCTAATGAATGACGACAATAGCTATAGGTAAGCTAGATAACATTGATATCAGAGGTAAGAGCCAAAGATAATAATAGCAATAACATGAAGGAAATGGCGTTTGCTTTATGATAACTTTATGGTGAGCTATAAATATTTTATTGCCCCAATTACAGCTGACTGCAAATCGCATATTAATTGTTGCAACCTAGCTGGCTGCTGCAACAGCCAGGTAATGAATGAATGACAGCCTGATATATGAAAGCTTTTGGTCAGATGAAACTTTTGAGACTGCGTCTCAGTGGCTTTGCTGTCAAGTAATTCGTCAAGATGCTTTGTGCTTTGCTTTGTTATCTAGTTAAGTGTGCATCTGCCTGGCTCTCTGACTGTCTGTCTGTCCGTCTGTCTGTCTGTGCTCCTTGGATGCCTTTTATGTCAACTGCATTTTTCGCTGCTGTTGCCGTATTTCTTTCATTTTTTTTTTGTACTGGTTTAAGCCACTTAATGGATTTATTTCCCTTCTTTTTTTTGGCTTAGATGCGGGCGCTGAAGTTGAAAGCGCTATTCACGCACAGTTTTCTTGCAGCTTCCATTCACAAAGAGTTGCAATTCATCAAATCTCGTTAGCCTCGGCTTTTATAGAATATCTTCAGATGCTTTTGCTATTATTTTCGGGTTTTTACTTCTATGGCGAGCACTTTATTCAAGTGAAAAGACGCCACGCCCAGCAGCAGCTGTGGGGCGTGGCTATAGACATGAGTGTGTGTGTGTCTAATGCGAGTGCAGCGTGTTTCGACTTCCTTTTTAAAGCTAAAGGGCGTCGCTTAAGGTATTCATCTTTCGTGCACCCAACTGACAGCTGAAATGCAGTCTAACAAATGTGCTTCGAATAACCGATATCAATTTGTGGCCATAAACGAAATATATCCGGCAAACGAAGAGAATTCTCGGTGTGATTGATGAACTAACTCAGGCAATGTTCAGATTTCATTGTAAGCTTAGCTATAAGACTTGAGTTTGTCCATAGACTAAGTATTTTGGCATTGTCTTTGAGTGTTTGTACAACATTAAGTTCAAGTCATATGAAATCTTTAAGAGCTCTTATCAAAAAGATATGATAGTTTTGCTCAAGAACATTTCAATATAAAGTTAAGTGTTCTTGGTAATTCCCTTAGATCGAACTGAAAATATATGTGGGAGATATATGATGGCGGCAAACTTGAAGTAATCCACTTCGTTTACTAATTTCAACTGCTGCCAGATGGCCACTCATTTGGGTAAAAGGCAAACACTGCGCACCCAAAGTGCATTCAATTAACAATTTTCGGGCTGCGAGTGGTGCAAAAGTTTCGGCCCACTGCGTGGATAGCGTTTTGTGGCAGGCTTTTAATCAAAAACTTGCAACCAAAGTGCCAGACAAGTTTTTCGGCCAAGTTTGCCACAGCGCTGGCAAAACTTCTCAGATTGTGACGTCTACAAAAGTCAAATCGTGCTGTGCCGCTCACATGCTGGCAGCAATCAGTCTGACTTTAGCCAAGAAAAAAGTGCCAGCTGAGCTCTGCTTAAGTATGGCGAAGACTCAATGCTCTTGTGGGGCCAGCTTAAATATTATCAGCTCCGAAATTTTCAATAAAAATCAAGCACATAGAGCTACTCACTCATATTCGTGCTCAAACAAAACATTTCAATTAATAGAAGAATACTTCTCAGCTTAGAACGCTCGAAGGCTAGTGGAAACAAGTGAAACAACTTTTTGTTACCATTCACAAAACTGTTTTTCGAAACAAAAGACGCATAAATTCGGTCTCTATGCTAAGCAGTTAACGTGCAAATTCCATAATATCCAGAGCAAAAGTGTATAAACAGATGGAGACTTAGCCAATGCCATGAACTGAATGCAGTAAATTGCCTGGCTGCAAATTCAAAGCGTGCCCGAGCTCTGTCTACCTTTTACGCCCGCATGCTGCAAAAGTTGGCCCTGGCACTTGGGCAGCATTCGAATGAGAGCAAAAATGCAGCAGCGCCACGCCCGCCGCCGCCCACTGTTTACGTAACACAGTCAACGGCAACATCCCTGCCATTTAGCAAAAGTAATTAAGCGTCGATGGCTTTCATTTGTGTTACTTTTCTGGGCAATTAAGGCAAAAAGTTTGCAGTTTTGCAGTGCGGCGTAAAATTTTCATAGTTAATTGTAGCCCATAAGCCCGAGCAGATCCAGCTCCAGTGCCAGCTCCTGGCCCGTACTCAGCTATGATGGCGAGGCTGTCGAGGTGTGTGTGTGTCTGTGTGTGTTTGTATGTGCCAATGTTCGCGTCAATCGTCTGGGCATAAAACTTTTCCACTCGCTGGCAAGTGGTAAATGTTGTAGTTGTTTTTCCACGTATTTTCCATGGCACTAAAATCGATTGTGTGGCTGTTTTTAATGGCGCCGCAGCTCATCAGCAGCCGCAACAGCCACAGGTGTCTGCTGTGGATCTTACAATACCCTAACCGAAGTGTCAAAATGTTTATTGCTTTAAAGTAATATGAATAAGTAAGGAAAGCTCGAGTCGGGGCTGCCCGACTAAGAGATACCTTGAAGAGTTTGTAAGCATAAGCTGATATAAAGAATTTAATCAAATTTTGAGTAACCGGTATCCAAAATATAACAAAAATCAAAATTGTATAAAATACACATGAAATTAAGTACAAAATTTCGAGACTCTAGCGTCAGAGGCGAACGAGATATAATTTTATAGCTGAATTTCGATAACGTTCTTAGTTGATATCTTTAAATAAAAACATTCGGACAGACGAACGAACAGACGAACGGATAGGCGGATGGACGGACGAACGGATAGGCGTACGGACGGACGGACGGACGGATAGACGGACGGACGGACAGACGAACGGACAGACGGATGGACGGACGGACGGACGGACAGACGAACGGATAGGCGGACGGACGGACAGACGGAGAGTTGGACAGACTTACAGACAGACAGACAAACAGACAGATAGACAGAATATACTTTATGGGGTCTGCCACGCCTTCTTCTGATTGTTGCATACTTATTAATCAAATCATTATACCCTTCTTTTCCATATTCAATGGTATGAAAAACGTATTTAAAATTTGGAGTGGCGCAGTGACATGAGCTGATCGTGATAGTGTCGCTTCTTATTTTAACCTATTCTAGTTCTACAATTAATTAAATATATTGATTGGTAGCACGCCAGCTGACGGAATCATAGATTTTATACTTATCGCGTAAACAGGAAGACAGATAAGCAGTACAAAGAAAAAAGTAATGTGCAATACTATTTCACACCTTGTGGAAGTCGATTCGTATTTTACGATTTCCAGCTAATATTGGCTTTAACCTTTTTGATAGCAGTTGGAAAACCGTAAGTTTGCTGCTTAAGTGGCACATTGAGTGACCGGATTGAAGTCAATATAATGTCGATAGAGTAGAGCTAAGCCTAGTTGAAATTCCCCATAATTTTATTTTTATTTTTATGGGTACTCGCGTAATTTACATTGCATTTATGCGATTACCGCATCATTCGAAAGTAACTTAAGTTTTCTCGCTCGCTTGCTAACCGTATCCGGGGCATACTGCCACAGGCAGCAACAGAGATGGCAACAACAGCAACAACAGCAACAGCAACAGCATTCGTGGCAGCAGCAACAATTCGCCCACTTGCTGCACCCACCGCCCATCGCCCTGTCAGTCCTCAACCCTTCGCACACGGGCAACGCGATACGCAAAAAATGTTTCTCATTAAAAAGTTGTTTCACAATTTTATTATCCGCCCGTCGCTGTTGTCTCCGGCGTGGACCGTGGTCGCTTTGCAGGTATGCCGCCATTGTCGCAAGCCCTGGTGACAATGTCAATAAAGCAAACTTCGGACCTCGCAAAAAACGTTAATCCCAAAGGTAACCCACCCCTCACCCTACGGCAGCAACAGCAGCAGCAGCGACATCATCAAATTATTTTTAAATTACTTGTAAAAATAGGGCAGCGAAAAGTTATAATAGCACACGGAACATAAGGAATAAAGGAAGTGCAACAGGCGTTGATCGACTTGCAAATACCCTTTAGACAAACTTATTTGAAAGTATATAGAATGTTTCGAATATTTAACAAATATTTATAATGTTTGCTTGCAGTTGAAATAGAGTTGGAGAAGGAAAGTATATAGTATATGAGTTCATATTGAAAGCAGGTGCTTAGGGCTTTTGCAGTCTATATAAAATCTGTCTCCTGTTATGTTTTTGCACACAGTTATGCCGTGGTTTCCCATTGTTTTCACTTAGCCAGCTGTCAAAGAAACGTACGTATGACACCTTATCAATTGTGCAAAAACAGAGCGTAATTGTAGTCATTGATAATTATTATTTTGCAATGACATGATGTCCCAAATAATGTCTTCGATCTTTTAATAAGTTTTGAAAATCCGATTGTCAAAATAAAAGAAAAAAAAAAGATCAAGATATTACAATTTACTAATTTCTTTTAAGCTGTAAATCTCAAAAAAACTGATAATCCTTAGCCATTTCGGACTATAGCCAGTCTACTGTATCCATAATTTGATTAAAATTGAATCGATTTATGCTTTGATTGAGATAGTTTTTGTTTCAAATATTCCAACTGCATCTAGATTTGATCAAATCAAATAAAGTTTTTTCTGTATAAAGTAGTTCAGAGAGTGTCAACTTTCAAGAAGCTGCATAAATTTTCAAATCAAATCTCTTTACTAATTCTACATTCAAATTTTATTTAGAAATCTTTTAATTTCTCAAATGATTATTTACCAAGAATTTCAAAAGTTTTTGCCAACATTTCGTTAACAATTTGTTTTATTTCATTCTACACAGAAAATAGAAAGAACTGGGCTAAAATTACTTAGCTTCTTTAAAAGTTCAGCTGCTTCCATATATGATAATATTATCTAAGCTCGCCAGCTTATCAGCAACTGCCCATTTATCAGCACTTTAATCGCCTCGAGGGCAACCAATCGCAATCGATTTGCGGGAGAGTAAGATTTTTTGGGAAAGTTAAAAGAGCGCAGGCCGTGGAGAAATAGTTCAGGCAATCTTCTGTCAAAAATTGTGAATAAATCAATAAGAGAAACAAATGAGTTTTATTCACATATTTAATTTATTAGTTCGAAATATAAAATGAAAAATTGACTGAGCCAATTGCTAGATAACAGTTATCTTATCAAACTAAATGACCAAATATATTTTACAGTTAAGCATGCGTATGCGATATATTTTAAGACAGCTGACAGTAATTAAGGTATTGATTGATATTTGATTGATATGTCAGTGTCAGTACGAAAGCATTGAAAGTATTTCACTGCAGTTCTCTGGTCACTGCACTATCTATTAGAGTATTACAGCACAACTTGTTTCAAATAACTTTTGAAAGCAATGTCATGTTCGAAGCAGACCCAACTAAAACAAAATATAGTTATATATATATATATATTTTAATGACTGACGCACTGACGCAAAAGCTTTTGTACATGGCGAGGAATGGAAACGGAACCCTAGAATGGGGTCAAACTGAATGCAGCACAGGGTTTAACAACACATACATATGTTACTCTTGAATGATTGATTAAATGTTAGTACTACTACGACTATATATGTTAGCATTAATTATGAAATGCACTAGTTGTAGACGGTGAAGTTTGCTGCGTATCTCTATGGCTGTCCGTTCCAACTCTAGTGTAGGGCACTGCGCACTGTTCATTTTGCAATTAGCGCTTGATTGATGTGATTGATATCTTTACCAGATTGCACGAATTCCAGATAAATTGAAACTGTCCGTACACGTTTGAGAGTTATCAAATTTTATGGCTACTGTTCACAAACGAATTGTTAATTATTGAATTATAATATATTATATTTTTATTATTATTTATTATAAATTTTTTATGAATTTGTATACTCATAAAGACAGTAAGTAAAAGTTTTAATAGGCTTAAAATTAAAGTTAAATAATGCAGATATTATATTTCGCACTAATAAATTCTCTGACACTAACAAAAAAAATATTTTATTTAAAAAACTTCTGTTTGATCCTCAAAAAATGCAGAGAAAACTACTACAAAAATATTTAAAAATATCTAAATTTTTAAAATAATTAATTTAAATTTTTAAATAATTAAAGTTATTTAATTTAAAATTTTTTTAAAATATTTACTATATTTTTTAAGTTTTTATTAATGTTCTCCTCAAGCTTTAAAAACCCATCCGTAGCCTTTACTTGCTGAACCTGTTGTAAGGCACATATCATTTATAACATATATCAACAAATATATATATATATATATATATATATATATATATATATATATATATATATATATATATATATATATATATTTGCAAAGAGTCCTTACTATTTGGCAAGTCAGCGTACATTCGTCATTCGTCATATTGCAATTACAGTTTCGCTGTAACAGTCTAATTAGGCAACAAATTAACGGCAGCTAGAATAATATTGATAAAAACTCGGGCAGGAGGTAAAATACTTCGTCGCTGGGTGTTTCGTTCAGTGCGATAGATAAAGCGGACGTGTGCCGGACTCGGCGGTCGGCGGTCGGCGTTGAGAATGCCGCACAATTAGTTTGGCCGCAATGACAACAAGAGGTAGAAGTAGTTTCGTCAAGCTGACGCTGCTTGCGGCGTTTGTGATATTCGTGCTGTGGATAATGCTGACGGCGCTGCGCAGCACGGATGTGAGCCAGCGGCAGCAGATCCAACTGAATGTGGAACGGATGCAGCGACCGAGACCTTCGCCAGTGATGGTGCCGCCAATTGAGATTATCGAGGAGCCGTTTGATGACGAACTGGTGCAGCAACTGGAACACGAACTGCCCGAGGTAGACTATGGCTTCTGGACACGCTATGCCAAGCCGAAAAAATATCGCAAAAATAGCACATGCGCCCAGTATCCAGATCCACTGGAGCTGCAGCTCCACAACACCTACTGGCAGACGTTCATCAATGCGAACGTGACGTTTCGTCTGTATGCCGCCTACATGGATATGCGTCCGGGCGTCAAGCTGCCATTCGGTCTGGTGCGTATTCTGGCCACGGCAAATCAAATCAAGTCCGAGTTCCCGCCCACGCACTGCCAGCTGTGGTATGCCGACCACAAGGAGCCCATCATGACGCGGGTCAGCGAGTATGTGAGTGTGTGGATTTATGAATGGGGCCATCCGGCGCGGCTCAGTTATCCGCATCTGCTCAGCTGCCCCGTGCCCGACTTACCACTCAGTCTGCGGCACACTACGCCGCGCGTCGTCTCACTTGTCAGCGACATTTGTGACCGCGCCAGCAATTCGCTACGCGTGCACTATGATCGCTCTCCAGTTGCTAATACCACAGTGAAGCCGAGCCCCAGCTCCAGCTCCTTGACCAACTCCAGCTCCCATATTCAATCTAGACCCAGTGCTGCAACTAGCAAAAATGCCACCGTCAAATTGAACTTTGGCGTCTGCGTTAAGGCCTTCGATTTCCCGTATGTGGATCTGTCGGCACGCCTGATCGAGTGGTTCGAGCTGCAGCGCCTGTTGGGCGCCTCGCGCATCTACGCCTACATTTACGATGTGCATCCAGCGGTGCAGCGGGTGTTGGATTACTATCAGCGCATCGATTTTCTGGAGCTGCGTCCGTTGACAATGGCCAACGGCATGCCACGTCTACGCCACTATCAACACCAACTGCTGAAGCATCGTCGTCTACCTAAGCGGCTCAACGAGCTGATACCCTACAATGATTGCTTCTATAGGAATATGTACCGGCATGACTATATGCTCAATGTGGACATCGATGAGGTGATAATGCCTTTGGGCGCGCTGAACACCTGGCAAGACGTTGTCGACGCCGACGACAACGAAACGAAAAAGAAATGTCCGAACGGCCATGTCTCGCTGTGCTTCATCAATACGTACTTCATCAAGACGGTGCCCGAGGCGCTCAACCACGAGCAGCTGGAGGCCGACGAGCTATACGTACTGCAGCACACATTGCGTCATCGCAACTATTCGCTGCCCAATCGGGCAACCAAGTGCTTTCACAACACTCTCTACTCGGTGACACTGCACAATCATTATACGCTCAAGTGGCTGCCTGGCGGTTGCTATCAGCGCACCCTCAGCACTCAGCTGGCCCAGATGCAGCACTATCGCGAGCCAGATCTGAAGTACGAGCTGTCCGAGGCGGTCGAGGATCGCAGCGTTTGGAAATATGCCACCGAGCTGCGTGCGGCTGTGGAGCATGCGTGGTTGCATCTAAACGATGCTCAGGAGCAAATTGCCAACATGGAGGAGCAGAGTGCGCTAGATGAGCTGCCGGAGCATGAAACGGATCTAGAGCTGGCGCAAGAGCAGCATCAAATGCTGGAACAAACGCAGACAGCAAATGCAACGCATTGATTTTGAATTCGAATAGCTTAAGTCCTTTTTTTTTTTTCTTAGTAGATAAACACACTATTTATTTTAATCATAATAATAATAATTAAACGTAGTTCTCGGAAATATACTCAGGAGCTTTAACTAAATCTGATGTTTAACTCCAACTGAACTGAGGTAGCTTTCAAGGCAACTATACTTGGATAGAACTGTAACTCTCGGCCTGTTCCCTCGGATTTGGGGCCAAAAAATGACCGACTCGAGTTTCAAATTCAAAGTGATATGATTGCAATAGAGAGATGATGAGAGAGAGAGAGAGAGAGAGATCTTACAACTTCATCTTTTCAACATTCTCTTTCAGTTTCTTTTACTTATAATAATTCAATATCTGGCAGCTTTGAAGCATTTTGACTTTGTTTTTTAGTCTATTGAATAATTTATTATCTTACTTATTTGAAATATTACATATATTATGTATATAGAAGAGTTCAAGCCAAACATATTTTGTTTTCATATTCATTCATCCAGTAACTAAGTTAAATTTGCTTTGTTGTCCTTCTATACACAACCAGAGACCTGGAATTTGGAATATGCATTCGCATACACTAGCCCTGCTATAAAATATATAATAATATAGTAATAATATAGTAAATTTATATACACCCATGGCAAATCGGTCTAGAGTTAACTAGATTACTGCTTGATCTGCTCTACAAATATCTATTTATATACATCTAAGGATGTATATATCAAAGGATGAGGCTGAAACACTCTTACTTATTTTTATACCCTGAACCCATTGAAAATGGGAAATCAGGGTATAATGTTTTTGTGGAAATGTATGTAACAGGCAGAAGGAGACATCGCAGACCCCATAAAGTATATATATTCTTGATCAGCTCGATGAGCTGAGTTGAAATAGCCCTGTCCGTCTGTCCGTCCGTCCGTCCGTCCGTGTGAACGCAGCAATCTCGTAAACCACAAAAGCTAGAGATCTGAAATTTTCAGTATATACTCGTGTGTATCCTACGCAGTACGAGTTTTTTTTAGATTTTCGATAACTCATCCCGTTGCCTTATTATCGATAAAAATCGATAACTTTTCTTCGGTTAAGCATACCGTAAGAGCTAGAGACTTCAAATTTTCTGTGTAGATCCGTGTAATGAATGCGAAGATTTTGTAATTTTTGGATTTTGGATGCCACGCCCCCTTCGCCCCCAATTTGCAAAATTCGTATTTCAAATACTAGAGACTTGTGCTTTGGCAAATACATACATATGAATGACATGATTACGCTGCGCAAGTTTGATTAAGAAAGTCCATCCACAAAAAAAGTTATTAAACATTTAATTTCCCATACAATAGGCATTTGCAGCCCGAGCGCAGTCGCTGCGCTGACTGCGCAGTCAGCAGAGCGCGTGCATATGCGTGCGTGCGTATGCATGTGTGTGTGTGTGTGTCGCTCGCAATATTTGTATACGTTAAATAAGAATATAATGTTTTGAAGATTGGCTCTTCGCAGGGTTCAGGGTATCTCGTAGTCGAGCCGTCTCGACTAGAGCACTCTTACTTGTTATACCCTGAACCCATTGAAATTGGGACATCAAGGTATAATGTTTTTGTTAAAATGTATGTAACAGGCAGAAGTAGGCGTGGCAGTCGATATAGCCATGTCTATCTGTCCGTTCGTCTGTCCGTCTGGCCGTCTAGCCGTCCAGCCGTTCACTCGTCGATCAATATACACTAAACAAGATATTTGCATATTTAAACTTAACTTTATATTGCTTAATATTTATAAACTAGAGAAGATAACAGTTAAAATAGAATGTATATTAAAATAACTTCCACATCTATATTTTACCAATCATACCCCAATATAGCCACAGCGCAAGTCTATTTTAATAAAATTTCTCATCAATTTTTAGTCATGCAGAATGTATTTTCCCAGTCAGACTGTCAGCGACGCCTCTTGAACATTGGCACACAACAAGAATGAGTAGTTTGATAACCGCCAGATACCCTGACTAGTGCAGGGGCATGCCTATCACATATACCCATCAAAGTCTCTAATCGCTCAAAGGGGTATGTTGTACTGGGCAGTCATCACTCGATCGTGTGGTATCCCTATTTGATTTAAGCGAGCAGCACAAAAGTATGCAATGATTTTTTGACTGAGTGAGTCAGCTATGGCTGTGGAGTCTTATCTATCGGCTAGAGTGCTGCTAATACGACTCGAAGCAAGTTTACTGAATCATCAACTAGATGTAGTACTTTAGGAGTTTAAATTGAAGTCTTAACTTTCGCATGAGTAAGCCATAAGCCAATTATATTCTGATGATTTGGATTTCGATTTGATAAGTAAATACTTTCCGCTTGAGTGCATTACTTCTTTCTATATATCAAATATGTATTGATGTCTGATATGATTTGGTTATATTTGCTGATGATTAAGCGATCGTTCGATCACGTCTATTATGTAGACGATTGCCTGCGCAGCTTACCGCAAGTCTGGAATACCAATGGCATGATTGGAAGGGTGGAATGCTTGGTTCACATATCGTAATTGTTTGTTTATTATAGGCAATAAATAAAGTTGTCATTAAATTACAAAGTACCGCACATAAGTATTCAAACAAAAACAAAAAAAAATATATATCGATAAACGCGTACGTAAAAAAAGAAAAAAATACTTGCAGGAAACGTTATCACTACTCTCATTATTGCTGATAAGAAAAAAAAAAATTAATGATATATATTTATATGATTATCAATGGAAATAAGGAATACTTTAAACATTTTATCGAAGCTAACGCAATTCTGAGCATGATGAATTCTAAATGCTAGCCTAGTTACGCAGCAGGAAGGCGCCCAGCGTCAGGGCCAGGGTGCCGCCGAGGGTCGTGACCAATGAGCCGGCGCCGCCTCCAGTGTGATTGCCGCTGGCCAACAGAACGGGACGCTCGTTGGCACGGGCATCCATCCACGCCTTGCAGTCGGTCTCGTTCTTCACGAAGCGAAAGATCGATTGGACAATGTTGGCGGGCGTGATCTCGGCGCACTGCTCCAGATGATGCAGCACACAGCCCTCGAAGCTCTGCAGGTCGACACAGTGTGTGGGCGAGAAGAGCAGCTCGGGACGGCTCATCAGATCGGGCACTTGGCCATCCTTGGGTATATACTGATGGAATGATCTGTTCAGGCAGTTGCTGATGCTCTCTCTGTTCGCCTCCAGGCACTCTGGTCCCTGTTCGGCCACAAACAGTGCAATCTGATCGCCACCGCGAGAGCAGGCAAAGTTCAGCAAGGAAGAGCCTAGACGCATCATGGTGGCCTGTTGACGCAGCTCCTCGACATTCAGGCAGGGCTTCACCTTGGCATTAAACTCGCGCACACAACCCTCGGCCTCGGGCGCACGCGTGCAGTACTTGTGGAAAACGGTGTCCAGCTCGCCAATTGGTCGGGCTTCTTCCATCTCGGCCTGCAAGGCTGTCAGATTGGCCACTCCGCTAAGGCAGGCGCCCAGCTTACTGGCCGCATCCTCGATTTCCTTGTACAGCGTTGCATTATCTGTGCCGGTCGCCTTCTTGCACTTCTCGCGATAGACGCGCTTAATATCATCTGAGAAGGAAGAGCAGCAAATCATGAAATATTACCTATTCTATTATGTCACAGGCTCGGGGGACTCTACTTACCCATGCTGACGTTCGTGTTGCGAAACTCGGGCGGCAGAAACTGAGCCGAAACGCTCTCCAGCTGACTCGAGGTCAGCTTCTGTGGACTAGGACTGGCGCGCACCTCCAGCAACAGGGCGCCCAAGGCGGCCAGCAGGCACACAGCGATCAGAGCGTATTTGTTCATGTCGGCTTCTTTGAGTATGCGATCAGTTATTGGTGAAGCTATATCTATGTATGCTGTTGCGGCTTCCGTTGCCTCCGTACAGCGCGCGTTGCTACGAGTGAATGAGAGCGGCTGGCGTTCAAAAGCGCGAGCAACTGCGATTCGATTGTGTACAGTGGGGCGTGGCGTTTCAAACGATGTGCGAAATAACTAAATTGCCGACGCTATCAGGGCAACAATCTATGCGCATAACACTACTTAACAGTTGCAATTCGTTGTTGTCGATAAGAGGGCTTGTGCTCTATGTATGCAAAATATACATGATCCTACGCTATCGATCGTTTTGCTTATCGATAACTGTGCCACTTTTATAGTGTAGTCTGATATCGATAACTCTTGAGTTGTTCTTTAACCGTTCTTTGATATATTCAAAATGACTTTTCTTTTTGCACACTTTCGCTTTAACTAAAAGCACTTCTTATCAACAATTCAAAAGCTGCATATAGATATGATAACAATTGCGAGCTCTTTGGGACACTGTGCCGCAGCGTTGGCGGCATTTCGAGCAGCTGTAATCAGCACAGTGACATAATTTACTTTTTAGTACGCTGCAAATTTTGCAACATTGGCCCAGGTGGGCAAAGGGTAATGTCGTCTGACGACTGACGACTGATTTACACAGTCTCAGGTACATATCTACATTGATATGTGCCGATATATGTTTATCATTTGTGTATGTGTGTGTTTATGTATTTGACTTCTCCATAAGCTGTTTGCTTATCTTATCTGATGGCTGTCCATAATGTTTCTTTGAACGCTCACTGCATTATCGATGTATATAACCGATCCGTTTAGTAACAGTAACGGAATGCTCTAAAATAAACTGATAACTGATAGCTGTTAGCTGATAGCTGATTATCAACTATCACGAAAAACCAATACTACAAACAGTCTCATCGTCGGCCTCGAGCGTTCGATTGCAGCTTTAGCGAAATTTTCATACGTTTTTCATGCTCAACGCTCAATGTTGTTCTACAGTTTCACAGTTCATTATAATTGCTGTTTATGCTGCCGTTTTTTGTTGTTTTTATTCTTTTCAGCTGTTTTTATGTTATTTAATATGACTTGGGTATTTCTTAATAATTTTTACTACCAGAACAATTAATGCTTTTCGCAGCGGTTTTGCCAGCAAACACTCAAACTGAATTTGTAGAAAGGGAGGGAGAGGGAGAAGCTTGAAAAACGATAAGTCTATATAAACCACGTACGACGCAACAATAAAGTATATAATTTTTTGCGTCTGTGACGAACTGCCTTAACACTTTAGACCCCGTAGAACCTTACTCATAAGAGGGAACTTAATCATTTATATTAATATACATAAAAGGCAATAATCGTATATATTTAAATAAAAAGATGTTTGCTTAACCTTTAACCGCCATAAGGCCTAATTGCTAATCATCTCAGTTAAAGCTCACTCATATTTAGCTATAATAGTCTACTATTAGCTTGTGTACTGAGCAAGTCAAGCTTGAATCCAATTAGCCGATCTTAAGTGCATATTTTATTTATAAGTAGTATGCTATATATTAATACACATATCCATATACAAATGAATGTGTGTGTGAGTGTGTGTGTATCGCTCTCTCAGATGTGCGAGCTTAGCTTGAGCCCTGCCTGGGGCAAAAGCTCAAGTTCATGAACGGAAACCGGTTGGACAAAGCGACTGAGCGAATACTAAACGACATTCAACGTTTTACAGGCGATCAAAGTTCGTCGGAGCATTTGCTACGTAATGACTGCGATAAGCTTTATCGCCCCATTGCTCTCTATATGAATGAATATAACCGGGAAGTGTGAAACGGGTTGCGGAATGCCCCCAGGGCAAAGTACGAACAACTAATTTGACGCTCATCGTCTTGAGGCTAGGCATTCGAGAGCTTTGCTCATCTCAGATTTGATGCATGCATTAAAGGGTATTAACTAGCACATCAACTAGACATCTGTGAGCATGAGTAAGGGTGAGAAGCCACAGAAAAAGGTAGTGGAACAGTGGGACAGCGGCGCAGTGTATTATGTGCGTGCTTTGAGTCTATAATATTTTTTTTGTTTCCAATAACAGATGCTTCTCAGAAGTTGAGATCACAGAATGAGATATAACTTATAAAGGGCAAGGCAACTGATTTTTATGTCTTTTAAAGTGCAGCATGCGTGAAAATTAACAAAAATTCAGTTTGGCTGGATATGATCATGTTTAGCTTTGACTATGGCCTTCAGACGATCAAGCTGCCCGAATGTGACTTGTGGACAAAAGCTTTCCTCAGTGTCTCAAGGCTGGTATATTGAAATGAATGAAATGAATCTGTTACCCTACGAGTACCAAGTCCTGTCTAGCACGAAGATATCATAATCCAAAGCTGCAGTCATGCTCATGGTCTGCTCTGCCTTGTACTAAGAGTTAGGTATCCCTCCCTTGATTACCTAAAACGCAATACGCCAAAGACAGCTTTTACAACAATTACATCACTTGCAATATAATAACAACACAAAAATGTATGCAAAAGTCGTATAATATTTAATCTTATCACAGTTCAGATATGTTTTTGTGGCAAAGCAAATAGAATTGATAGCTAAAAGCGAGTGAGTTAGGCGGGTGTGTTCGACTTGTACATATAGACTTTTCATACATATATATATATATATATATATGTATATATTTATATAAAAACACAAATATAGAGCTGTATTGACTGCCAATGTTTCAATAGGAAATATGAAATTGTTAAGTGAAGTATTTCAAAGGCTCTCACATACTTTTCAGCATCAACAAAAAAAAAAAACATATGAGTATTTTAATATTTTTGTTACCAAATAGTTATTTGACATGCAAATTCATTCAGAAAGAATTACAATTAAAAATCAATCATCAACTCGCACATGATATGCATACATATATATATATATATATATATATTTGTTTTTTATTTCTGCATGAAATTGAATTTTATTTTTCCTGCTTGTTTTCAAGCATTCATGTGAATCAGCTTAGGGTATATTTATTTATTTTAAACAACGTTGCGAATTGTTTTCGCTTCAGTTTATGCAATTAGTCATCAAACTCTTTTTCTTACATGCACACATGCACACATGCTCACATGCACACATGCACACATGCACGCATGCACGCTCTCCCGCTCACAGCTCGGCGGCTCTCATTGTTGTCTTTCTCTGATTAGTATCTAGTTGCTGGCACACAATAAACACATAGCATACTTTTAGGGGAAGCTGAAACGGATAGACACACCGCGGAAACGCCGCGAGCGAGCGCATGGCGCGCATTGTGTATACGCAGCGTATTGGCCCAGTTAGTGGATTTGTTATGAATGGAAGCAGCATGCCAGCTGCCGCCCCCGCCCCGCCCCCCATAAGCAGCTCACTCGCTGGCTTCCCTAATTGTGAGCCGGCAATAAGCTAAATACTGTATATTTGCAAATTCAGCTTTGAGGCATATGCAGGTATGCATGCAGGTGCACGGTGCGCACAGCGAGCACATTGCAGGTGATGATTAAATTTCTGAATTTCATATGCTGTCAATGCCAGCAGCTGCACAGCTTGCATGTAATCATCTCTCAGTGTGTGTGTGTGTGTGTGTGTATTTGGTTGCATCAAAGAAAGCATGAAGTCTTTGTGACTGTTGTGTGCTTCGCTTTCCAATTAGGCTAACAAACATAATGAGTTATTAACAAAACTAATAATAATAATAGTAATGATAGTAGAAGTAATAATAATAAGAGTAATAAGCAAATAAGTTTATGCTTGCTTGTTGTGGGCGTGCCACCATGCCACCTACCCCAACAACAGCAACAAGAACAACATAGGGCCATGGTATGTTTTTAAATGAAATTAAGCTAATTTAGGAAACTGCCAACGTGTCGTCGTGCCCTTCCTGGCCGGAACCTGTCGACATACTCGTCCTGACCGTAGTTTAATTCAATGCAGGGCCACAGCACACATCACGACCTCATCTGCGCGCGCGTGTGTGTGTGGGCTGTCTGTCTGTTAGCTATTTGAAGCACATGCTACCTGTCCGTGCGTTCGCTCGCTCGCTCGTTCGCTCGCTCGTTTGTCCGCCCGTGCTGGTCTGTGTATTGTAATTTATTATCCTGCATGGCAAAAGGGATTTTCATCAATTAATCATGCTGACGATTCAGCTGCAGTTGGACAACCAGAACAACACACTGCTGGGCTGGCCTCACATTTAATCGGCCGAGAGTTGACCCAAAGATGAGTCCATGGCTATGGCCACATACGAAATCTGCCCGTAGTTAAATTACGGCTATTAACTCTTTTACGTTATTTACGTTCAATATTTGGAGCATTTTAGAGTGGAAGCTGGATGCAGCAACTCATTAAGATGGCTATCTCACTTAGAAGGCGACTTCCGCCTAGCTAGCCTAGATATTAAGTAGATGCTGATGAGCGTCTACGGATGAGATATACGGACTCTCTTTCCAACAGAGATTTATATTCATATGCTTATGTATATGAAAGTGTCTTAGGACTGCTTCGAGTATATTCAAAAGATATCAATCACCGCTCCAAGTGAACTGCAAATCAGAGCAGACCTTTCGATTTGAATTTTGAATAGCTTCAGCTCTGGCTTCTGGCAGCGTCCCAACAAGAAAATCCACCTACGCCCTCGGCCCTAGCCGGCTATGTAGGTGACTGTGCATGACCCGGCTGCTTGGAGTGCGGGCATTAAAGTGATTTATGGACTGGCCAGGCACACTGCCAAAGAGGCCGCCACGCATAGTAGACGTGTGCCTGTGTGAGTGAATCTAACTATTTCCAGCCAGAACTGTTGCTGTTCTTTTGTGTTCAGCTTTAAATGCATCTTTGGGCAGTTCTCGGTTACGTTTGCATCAATTATTAAGCTGGCCAATGCCTGACCGCCTGCTGTATGAACAGAGTCAAATTTGACTTAGTTCTTCGATTAGTTTATTATGCAAAATTTAATTTGAATAAACAAGCAATCAATTGCAGGGGCACAAGGGCAGAGGGACGAAGGATATGTGTGTGTGTGTGTGTGTGTGTGGGTGGTGCTGGGCGCTTATAGAATGCTTAGCCATTTGTATTAGCTGCAAAGACCATAAACGACTTGATTGACTGCGCTTTAGTCATGGTTGCATGCGTGTGCATGTGTTAGTGTGTTTACCTGGCTATGGCATTGACGTTTACGTTTGAAAGGTGCAGCCATAGCCTGTTTGAGCGCTAAGCTGCACAAGGAGCATGGCCACGAATCAAGTTGCCCGATCCGGCCGGAACTTGGCTGCCTTGGCCAGCCCAGCATTTCCAGCTAATAAGCTGACAAAAGCTTTGGCCATGGCCCTTTCAGAATTTCCCATGCAATTTATTTTCAATTTTCTTTAGTTTTTGTTTTCAGGTTAAACATTAAATTCTTTTTTTTTTTTCTCCTCTCTCTAGGTAAACAACAAGCATTGATTGTCATTGAGCTATATATATATATATTTATATATATATCAATTACATTTGGCCATTTGTTCGCAATTTATGTTGTCCTAATTAGTCAAACTGCAATTAGGAAATTCAACAACAAATGAAATGTAATTGAAACCGAACAAGCTAACTGAAGCCAACTGATTTGTTGAAATAAATGCACTTAAATAATACAACAAATTTAATGAATAAACAATTAGCAAATCATAGAATTTTTAATTTATATAATTTATATAATTAATGGTAATTGCATAAATTAAATTGAAAACTAATCAAAAGTTTCCAATTCAATTTAAAAAGAGTTTAATTTATGATATTTTAGTAAAGAAGCTTAACTAATTATATTTTGAGGTAATAGAATATGGGTGTTCAGAAAATGTATTTAACAGGCAGTAGGAGGCGTGGCAGATTCCCATAAAGTATATGCATTCTTAGTCAGGCTGATTCGATCTAGAATGCCATCAATATGGAAAATATATTACAAAAGTTATTCAACAATTAATTTCTTATGGTAAAGCCCATTAGCGCAGTCAGCAGAGCGACAATATTTTTGGTTGTGATTGTGGTTTGCTGAAAGGTCTCCGATTTGATAATGAATTTAGTTCGCTAATGGATTTGACTAGATCGAAAAAGCATTCTTGTGAGCAATTACCATTTTATAATGCCTAAATTCAATTGACTTTGGTCACCACAACAAACTTGTGGCAAAATATAAGCTCATAGGAAGAATTAGAAGAATTCTAGATTTCTCATCTGTTTGCTTAGAAATTTCTATGAATTTTGATATATTTTATAAACTATTTTTTTTCCATATTAAATAAACTGAGTTTTTTGGTATGAAATTCTGAGCTTGGCATATGCATCATAAATTGGAATAGTACAAGAAATGCTTAGATTTGTTTCTTGATTAAAGTTGTACATAGGTGGTTGGCTATGTGTGTTGAATGCTGGGAATATCAGCTCCTAGTCAGACAATCCCGACTATAACAGTCTTACCTGCTTTGTATTTAACCTGAAACGAAGACTTAATGACCTGCATGTTTAGCTGCAGCTATTCACATGAGAGAACTAGAGCTGCTTTACGAACCAAAAACATTTAACCTTTAGATATATATACCTTTATATATATATATACATATATATATATATATATATATATATATATATATATATATATATATATATATATATATATATATATATATACATGCTCCAGATAACATATGTTCCTATTCGAATTTACGAATTTATCTCGTATATATTTTCATATTTTTATCTGGCTTCTTAGCCAGCTTCGCAGCTTATTTAAACTATTAATTTGTGGGCGGCTGCTGCAACTCAAGGATTCAAGCTGCTCGTGTGGCAGCCACTGTTGTTGTTGCTGTTGTTGTTGCTGCGGCTTGTAGCAGCTAACGTCTGGTCTGCATTGTGATGTAATGTGACACCAGCTGCTTAATGTTTTGGTTAAAAGCATTTTAAGTGAAATGCAACACACACACACACAGAATGAGAAAAAGAGAGAGAGTGTGTGTGTGTGTGTGTGTGTGTGCTAGAAGTTGGCTTGCCATGAAAAGCACCTACAGGTTCAGTTTGCTATTTTGGGAAAACGCTGCTGCCATTGCAGGAGCACAATAACTCAGCGCCTTTTGCTGGCCGCAAGTACAAGGCACTGCCGCAGAGCCAGCAAACGCAAACGCAAACGCAAACTCATCAAGGCACACACACACAGACACACACACACACATACGCTGGCAATTTGCTTAAGCGAAAGGTTGCAACATATGAGCCAAAAAACGATGCAACAAGCAGCAACAGCAAAAGGATGCCAACGGCAGTGGTTAACGAACGATTGAGCAGGCGCTGAAATTGTATGAAGCCAGCTGAAGATTGGGTCTTTGATATAAGCAAGTTCGTGAGTATATCCAAGAGTTTCCTCTAGAGGTTGAATCTTAGATATAATATATAAGATATAAGATATAAGATATAAGATGTAAGATATAAGATATAAGATATAAGATATAAGATATAAGATATAAGATATAAGATATAAGATATAAGATATAAGATATAAGATATAAGATATAAGATATAAGATATAAGATATAAGATATAAGATATAAGATATAAGATATAAGATATAAGATATAAGATATAAGATATAAGATATAAGATATAAGATATAAGATATAAGATATAAGATATAAGATATAAGATATAAGATATAAGATATAAGATATAAGATATAAGATATAAGATATAAGATATAAGATATAAGATATAAGATATAAGATATAAGATATAAGATATAAGATATAAGATATAAGATATAAGATATAAGATATAAGATATAAGATATAAGATATAAGATATAAGATATAAGATATAAGATATAAGATATAAGATATAAGATATAAGATATAAGATATAAGATATAAGATATAAGATATAAGATATAAGATATAAGATATAAGATATAAGATATAAGATATAAGATATAAGATATAAGATATAAGATATAAGATATAAGATATAAGATATAAGATATAAGATATAAGATATAAGATATAAGATATAAGATATAAGATATAAGATATAAGATATAAGATATAAGATATAAGATATAAGATATAAGATATAAGATATAAGATATAAGATATAAGATATAAGATATAAGATATAAGATATAAGATATAAGATATAAGATATAAGATATAAGATATAAGATATAAGATATAAGATATAAGATATAAGATATAAGATATAAGATATAAGATATAAGATATAAGATATAAGATATAAGATATAAGATATAAGATATAAGATATAAGATATAAGATATAAGATATAGGATATAAGATATAAGATATAAGATATAAGATATAAGATATAAGATATAAGATATAAGATATAAGATATAAGATATAAGATATAAGATATAAGATATAAGATATAAGATATAAGATATAAGATATAAGATATAAGATATAAGATATAAGATATAAGATATAAGATATAAGATATAAGATATAAGATATAAGATATAAGATATAAGATATAAGATATAAGATATAAGATATAAGATATAAGATATAAGATATAAGATATAAGATATAAGATATAAGATATAAGATATAAGATATAAGATATAAGATATAAGATATAAGATATAAGATATAAGATATAAGATATAAGATATAAGATATAAGATATAAGATATAAGATATAAGATATAAGATATAAGATATAAGATATAAGATATAAGATATAAGATATAAGATATAAGATATAAGATATAAGATATAAGATATAAGATATAAGATATAAGATATAAGATATAAGATATAAGATATAAGATATAAGATATAAGATATAAGATATAAGATATAAGATATAAGATATAAGATATAAGATATAAGATATAAGATATAAGATTTAAGATATAAGATATAAGATATAAGATATAAGATATAAGATATAAGATATAAGATATAAGATATAAGATATAAGATATAAGATATAAGATATAAGATATAAGATATAAGATATAAGATATAAGATATAAGATATAAGATATAAGATATAAGATATAAGATATAAGATATAAGATATAAGATATAAGATATAAGATATAAGATATAAGATATAAGATATAAGATATAAGATATAAGATATAAGATATAAGATATAAGATATAAGATATAAGATATAAGATATAAGATATAAGATATAAGATATAAGATATAAGATATAAGATATAAGATATAAGATATAAGATATAAGATATAAGATATAAGATATAAGATATAAGATATAAGATATAAGATATAAGATATAAGATATAAGATATAAGATATAAGATATAAGATATAAGATATAAGATATAAGATATAAGATATAAGATATAAGATATAAGATATAAGATATAAGATATAAGATATAAGATATAAGATATAAGATATAAGATATAAGATATAAGATATAAGATATAAGATATAAGATATAAGATATAAGATATAAGATATAAGATATAAGAGTGAGTCTTAATATGAACAACAAAACATGAGCAGGCCGTGCTTCTGGCTACTAACAAGAGGTTCTGGTTATGTGTCCTGCTTAAGTCGCTTTGCCAAGAGCTGTGAATTGCAAGAGTAACTATCGTACTATAGTAATTAGTAGAAGAAACTATAAGTTCTATATAGTTAATGTTAAAATGCGAATATCGTGTCAAGCAATTAAATTCATTGAAATTAAAATTGGAAAAGTTTTTCAACAAGTTATTGAAGGCATTTGACCACTGTGCAGTGTACAAGGCGCAGCCAAGGCAGGATGTTGCATCGACAAAAAGTAGCGACTGCACAACATCATCATTCATTTGCGCTCAGGTGCGTTTTTGTGCGCACTTCTGAGTACACACACACACACACACACACACACACACACACACACACACACACACACACATAGTAAAGCTGGTTTCGTTTACCATTTAGTTGTGTTTGCGTTTGGTTTGTGGCGGCTGTTGCATACCTCCAGGCACTGTGCATTGCCAGACAGGCACTGCCAGTCAGCGCCTTAGGCCAGCAGCGAGTGACTCTGCCATGCATAACTCGCCAAACAACAATGCCAGGGACGCAGCACATTTGGCGGTTGTTTGTCATTCTTACAACTTATGCCACATTCCGCTCGGCTGACTGAGTCTCAGTCGCAGTCGCTGCTTTAGCTCTGCCCAGCCTTGACGTTAGCGCGAGCTTATTTACTTTTATTGGGCGCTGTCGAAAATATGTTGCCAACAACAGCGTTAGAATTCAGATCACCCGAAATTCCAGCTAAGCACATATTTAACCATTTATGAATCTAATTCAATAACAAAGACGGAAAGTTTCACAGTTGGCATCAGACTGACGTACATTGAATATAACCAAATATTTGTACTCAAGTCATTTGGGGTTATAAAAAAGTTGATCTATTTTCATATATATATATATATTTAGATATATATATTTTTAAATTGTGAACCAGATTCATATTTAAAAATAATTGTACGAATAATATGATAGCTTGTCGATCCAATAAAGTTCCAGTTGCTGCATAATCTACGCATGAGATGATGACTGAGGTAGATAAAGATCGTAGATTATGTAGTTTTTGGAAACCCTAAAAGACCCCAATCTACTCGTGAGCCATAAAAGTATAAAAAAAAAAAAACCTTAACCTAGCATATAAATGAGATACGGCTATCTATACCATTGAGATAGCCTTTTGTAATTGCCGCTCGTCGTCTTTGCGCCGCTGCTCCTCGGCAGTCAGCACTTGCTCGACGCTGGGCAGAAAGCCGAGCCTTTCATATTGGGCATAGACACGCTGCTGCAGCAGCGGCTGGTAGCGCCAGATGCTGTCATCGATGATGGGATCGATGAGGCGCGTCTTGTTGTCCGGCTCGCGATAATGCTGCAGCTGGGCGTACTGGATGGGCACGGATTTCGGTTCGCATTCACCGTTTTCCGCCCGAAAGATGGGAAAGTGATTGTGCAGCCCGATCACATAGCGTGTGGAGTGCAGGCACTTGGTGGCCGCATACCGATCACAGTGCTCGGCAACGCGTTCCACATGCTGCAGCATGTAGTAGAAGCTGGGCAGCTTCTTGTAGACCTTGGGCCGTTCGGGGTAGCGGGGAAAGTAGACATTGCGAAAGCAAAAGCTAGCCCACTCGTTGCACTTCCAGTTCTCCCTTTCGTAGTCGGGCACCTTGTAGGCCAGGTCGATTAGGTCCGTCCATTTGGTGACATTGCCCAGCGGCATGATGACCTCATCCACGTCGAACACACCAATGTAGTCGTACTTGTACATGTTGCGATAGAAGCAGTCGTTATAGGGTATCATTTCGTTCAGTATGCGATTGAAGCCGTCAGCATTCATGGCATAGTGACTGAAATGATGACCCGAGTGTGGCTCTCCGCGTGCCATGGACAAGGGCCGTACCTCGACAAAGCCAGGACTCTTTTCCATATAGTCGTTCAGTACTCGGGTCATGTTTGGATGGATCTGAGCATCATAGAAGACCACCTTGCCGGCGCCCAGCATGCGCACCAATTCCAGCCATTCGATTAGCCGCCAGGACATGTCCTTGTAGATAAAGTCCATGGCCTTGACGCAGATCATAAAGCGCAAAGGTTTCTTTTGCAGTTGTGTGTTATTCTTTTGCTCCGGCTGCTGTTGAGGAGCATCTGTGACAGCTGTACTCTTGTCGTCCGGCTCGTAAACGACACGCATCAGATTCCTGGCCTTGTCGCAGCGCTTCGTGACCAGCGACACCATTTCGGGCGCCTCCTGCAGTTTGGTGTCGTTAGTTTTGGGCAAACAGCAGCTGAGGAGCGTTGGATAGACATTGGTCGAGCCACCGCCCCAGAGCCAAATTATCTTGTAATCCGTGACCTTGACGACAACAGGCTCAATGCGATTCCTGAACCAGAGTTGACAAAAGGTTTCCGGATGCTGGACAACGTCACGCTTGCCATAGTGATTGATCATGGTTAGCACACGGACCAGTGGCGCCTCTTTCATCTTCTCTCTGTTGTCGTAGTATGCGCCAAAGATGTGATAAGTGAGATTAGCATTGTTCAAGGTTTGCCAATAGTCGTTGCTGAAATCAATGCCCAGGGCACTAGGCACTTTGCCGCATTTGGGATCGCCCAGGGGTCGATGGTATAGTTCCTCGAGCGGAAATGAGGGCATCTCCTTTCGTATCAGCGCCAGTCGCTGCTCCCAGCTGGGCTCTAGAATATGCCAAAGTTTAATTAACCATTATAACTCTGAGTCATTGTGACCTACCAGCGCTTTTGTCCACCAGCAGCTCGTCGATGAAGACGACACGCTGCGCCCGAATGTCCTCATTGGAGTTGTTGTAGCCAAAGAGTACGAGCACGATGAACAGCTTGATTGAGATGATCACAAAGAGTATTTTGATTAGGCGCACATGTCCCGCCTGCATAATGTTGGATAGATGTGAACTCAATTCCAATTCCAATTGTCGAGCTTCACGCTCAACGTTCGATGTTTGACCTACGACAGCTACTTAAGAACTGCAGTCGGCAGCTCCGCTCGGATCACGGTTAACTCTCAACCAAATTAAGTTTTGCAGCGCTTGGGTTGACGTAGCCGTCTTAACGTAATATTTGATAAAAATGTTTTCTGTTGGGCACAGGTAAACACAGCAACAACTGCACACCAATAGATATGTTTCTCATTTTTTTTTTATTTTTTTTTTTTTTTATTAACCATTACCGGCTGCTCTATCAGCGAGGTCTGTCGAAGCACTTAACTATTTCCAACCCACGTTATGCTTAGTTTTTTCCGCGTACTCTCCATTATCTTTTGTCCTAAACATTTATGCTACTCGCACGGAATATTTGCATTATCTTCTCTATTTTTCCTGTTTGTTTTGATAATTTTTGACAGTAACTTATGTGAAGTTCTTGGTTTTCTTTTATATGTTATATTGTAGAGCATATGTAGATATCTGAAGCGGGTTTTCCGCATGTGAGAATGTTTTTTGCCTTGTAAAGAATTTTAAATATTTTTTTTTAATTTTTAAATTGATTTTTGTAGTTTTCGCTTATATTAAAAACAATTAGCTATCAATTTGTAATATATTTAATATATATTTTCATATAAGAACTCTTTATTAACTCCAAGAGAGACAGAGATACATACCACAGCACTTGCTGCTGTTTTTACTGGAAGCTATCATACCTGATATGTTTTTTGTTTAAGTCTTCTATCTGGCACGTCTATTTGACCAGAGTCTTACTATCGTAACACTCTTTTTATGCAAATCGTTCAGCTGCCACTCACTCATAACTTCTACAGCTCGAGCATAAGCACGTTTTTTAGCAACTGCGATGTTCCATATCTGAGCCAAGCTACCAAACGCATGTCTGATTCCTGTAGCCGTCAATTGAAAGAGTATGACTCGTGTATATTCTCATAGAGTTCTACAAATTCTCAAATAGATTCCATAATGTCAAAAGTAGTTTAACGCTCAGTCGTAAGCAGTAAGCGCGTATTATAGTTATAGACAACAGCAACAATAATAACACTTGGACAAATAAAGGCGTCCACTTCGGGCGCTGTAAGTTAACAGTTAACGGCTCTGCTGTTGGGCCACTCTCTGTTGCATGCCCAACACCGACAAGTTGCGTGGCAAGCCATGCTGCTGCCTGCCAGTTGGCAGTTGCGTCTCGACGCGCACAGTTGTGTTGCATGCGGCTGCTGTGAAAGCTTGAGCGAGCCCCAAAAAACTGTTCAGATGCGATTAGATTGCTTACGTCTGATAACCCACATATGAAAATTGTTTATGGCAGAGCACAAAAAACTTGATATGCTCTTGTTTATTATCTAAATTGCTAGTTAGGCACTTGGAATGACAATAGCAAGCTTTATAGTCTTATTAATTATTCACTTCACTGAGAGTATTTCAATTCTGACAACTCTGTTGTAAGCATAAAGTCAGTTTTTAAGTAGAGAAGTTTTTATCTATGAGTATTGTTATTATTTGTATTAGTATTATTATTGTTTAAAGCATCTTTTTATTTGATATAAATGCGTTTTGCTTATGGTTACTTCAGAAAGTGCCTACATAGGGAAAACATCAGAAAACAGCTGCAGAGCAGAGCACAGATGGACAGAAGAAATGTTTGGTGAAGTCAAAGTAGAGACTTAAGCCACAGCAACAATGCTTGCAAAATAGTCTGTGACTTGGCCGAAAGGGACCTGGACGAAGGTATACGGCTGACAGTGCTTAGCTAGAGCACTTAGAAACCGGACTAAATACTGGTTCCAACATGGGAGGCAGCTCGGAAGCCAGTAATGCAGTCTAATAGTTAGAGTGAAGAGCGGACTGATGGTGCATAAAGCATTTTTATCTACCCCAAACTTAATTGTAATTTAATATTATAAATTATTATTATTATTATTATTATTTATAGTATTATATTTTTTAAATATTATTATATTATATATTATATACATTATTTATATATTATTATTATAATTTTTTTTATTTGATATAATTTGAATTTTATTATTCTAAATTCTTTTGCCTTATCAATTATTATTATTATTATTTATAGCATTATATTTTTAAAATATTATTATATTATATATTATATACTTTATTTATATATAGTTATTATAATTTTTAATTTAATAAAAAATTTAAAATTTAAATATTATTAGTCTAAACTCTTTTGCCTTATCAATTATTATTATTATTATTTTTAATATTATATTTTTTAAATATTATATACATTATTTATATATTATTATTATAACTTTTTATTTGATATAATTTGAGTTTTATTATTTGAAATTCTTTTGCCTTATTAATTAGTATTATTATTATTATTTATAGTATTATATTTTTTAAATATTATTATGTTAGATATTATATATATTACTTATATATTGTTATTATAATTTTTAATTTAATATAATTTTATTATTATTATTCTAAATACTTTTGCTTTATTAAACCTAGAGTTAGAGCATTTCTTGTCTACTTAAATAACAAAAAAAAAATATATATATATTCTTATAATTCGCTCGAAATATAAGTATCAAATTTATTTTTTTTATGCTTCTTGTGCAGCAATATTTGTAGAACAAACAAAGAATCGAGGATAAAACATGAAGCGTTCGTACTACAAATATTTGCCCGCGTCGCTCATCATTTTGCAGAGGAGTCTAACAACAATTTCTGTTTCATTTTGCTTTTTAATTTTTGTTGTTCTCTAAATAGAAATAATTAGACGAATTAAATGCATTTTGGCATAATGAATTGATTTTATAATTATGTATTATTAACGGCATGAAATGCGAATTTTTATTGATTTCAATTTACATATCAATTTGTTATTGTAATTGAATATATAAATATTCACATACATATATATTGAATATATTTATATATATATATATATATATATATATATATATATATATATATATATATATATATATATATATATATGTATAAAAATAATATTTATAATGTAATAATTGTTTCGCACTTTGGTTAGAGTGCTTAATATACTATTTATTTAATTACACATATTTATATTATTTGTTCTAATTTTCAATCAATTTTTCGCACGCATTAATATTTATGCACATATTAATTACAAGTTTCTCTTTTACTTCTAAACAATAATGAATATGGTATTCATAGAGTGTAATATATATATATATATATATGTGTTATATATATAAGTATTAGTTTAATAACTCAAAAGCAAATTGTCATGGAAAAGCAGAAAAAAAAACTAGAAAAAATTAGAGAAAAATAATTTTTAAATATAAAATTATATTTTATAATAACTTTTGCTGTCAAATTACATGAAATAAATTTAAAAATAATTGTTTAATAATATAAATATTAAATATATAAAATTATAATAAATATTTCAATGAACTTAACATTTATTTTGCCAAAAAAAAAAACAACTAAATACCCAAATATGGCTCTGCAAACAACTAATAACTAATAAGCCTCGACTATGAGCTTTACAAAAGTCCCTCCAACTAAATCGCATTCAAGTCCACATCTCCCACATCCACATCTCTATATGCTGCTTATTATACAATCATTTTAAAGCTAAATGATAAATAGTTGTTTGCTTTATATGTTTATGTTAAGCCCGGATAAGCTGGTGCTGTAAATGTCATCACTTCTGACTGTCCGAGCCTGATCCGTTTACCGCTGAACACTTAACGCCGTCATAAAGTGCCGCCAGGGCCAAGAGAAAATGCTAAAACATTGCACAACAGACATAAAGTGCGCAAAGAAGTGCGCAGCTTGTGCCAGATTTGCTTTTAAAAAGCGCGCTGGGATTGAAATTGGCTCCCAAGCCAAAGGCAGAGCGAGAGAGAAGCCCCAACCCAAACCCAAACCGAACTCAATCTTCCCCCCCAAAAAAACCCATCCCAATTCCCAGCAACAGTCGCTGGCCCAGAACCAGACCCAGACCCAGGCCCAGACTCAGACCCAGACCCAGACCTTCCAATTCCAAAGCAGCTCCTTAACTCGGTAGCAGTCACAGCGCACTTACAAATGCGCTTTTAACTTAAATGACAGTCCTAGGAGGGGCGCCGCCTGCAGCAGCAACAGCAGCAGCAGCAGCAGCTGTGAAGCTCCGTTGATACATGGCGGGGTCCCAGCAAAAATACGCACTGTTATTTTTTACTTTAGACATTTCACTGCTGCCGCCAGCCAGCCAGCCAGCCACCCACCCACGCGGGCCAACTGCCTCATGTATTACAACGATTTAATGTAAATATTGTATTAGTTGGGGGCCAAAGTGTTGAGTAAATTTATTGGCAGCACATAAATCGCTTTTCGAATGGACGAGGCGTTGGCGTTGGCGTTAGTATTGCTCTTTCTGTTGCTGTGCTGCTGTTGCTGTTTTCCACACCCACAGCCATTTGACAAAGTCACTGCCGTGTGCCGTGTGGCCACTTGCCAAATAACAAAAAATTGGTCAATCTCCCTAGGTAAATGGCATGCGGACGGGCAGCTCTACGTCAAGGATACGTTCAGAAGTGAACTTTGCTGTCAGACTTATGATTGTGCGTATGATAAAGGAGTGCAGCTAATCTTATAATTAGCATTGAGTTAACCAACAGTTAGCTTGGTTCAGAGCTGTACTTGGTGTGTTTAGGATATCTTTTGGTACTACAAGAAAGAATGTCATAAAAAGCGCTCTTATCTAAACGACTTATAAGATTAATAAGACAATAAACTGCAACAAATTGTTGATATATAAGTAACAAATGGAAATTCTTTTTCATTTTTTCTTTTTTTAAATGAAATATTTATTTATTGGTTAGCGTACTACTACCGTATAAGCAACTTAACCTAAACAGAATTTTTTTATACCCTGAACCCATTGAAAATGGGGAAATAGGGTATAATGGTTTTTTAAAATGTATGTAACAGGGAGAAGGCGGCGTGGCAGACCCCATAAAGTATATAAGTTCTTGATCAGGGCGACGAGCTGAGTCGACTTAGCCCTATCCGTCTGTCCGTATGTTTGAACGCGTCGATCTCAGAATCTATAAGAGTTAGAGACTTGACTTGTTATGTAGGTCCGTATATAGCATGCGCAGATCGAGTTTGTTTAAAAAAATCGATAAATTTGAACGTTTTAAAGTTATCGATTTAAAAAGGTTTCGAAAGTTATAAATTTATATCTCCCACATCTTAAGAGCTAGAGTTATATATGTTAAATAAGCAAAGAATGTTTGTAATATCGGCTCTTCGCAGGGTTCAGGGGATCTCCTAGTCGAGTATCGCCGACTAGAGCTTTCTTACTTGTTTTTACATATTTACATCTTAGGGCTATAGAACGTACTAAAATTGGATACATATTTTAGGGTAAGAAAGAGATTTTGTGTTGTAGTAAACACAGTTAGGTCTTATGAGATCATACATATACAATTTTTAGGTCAAGACTCGATCCAGCAAGTCTTGAGCGTGGTGACGTCTGAGTCTTCTCCTAGCATCGGTGCGGTGGCTAGCAGAGCTTTGAGCTGCAGTACCAAGGCGCTTGGCCAGGCTATTCAGCTGAGAGCTTAGTCTCGCAAGGTACTAAATGGAAATTCACTTTGACAACTGATATGCATTTCAGTTCAATTGCCGTAGTTCTTCTCAGACTAACCTAACGTTACCTTGTACAACTTATCAGATCTAGTCAACTTCTTCTTGGGCAACTTAGTTCCAGCTGGAACAACAAACATTTGCTCTAATGAAATACAATGTAAGAAATCATTGTTTCATTAGGGCTGCAGGTATTTCAATAGTATTTATGTATTCTATATTTTAATGAGCATACTTTTAGGTGCAGCAGATAATTAATAATTTTAATTGAAAATAAAGCAAGCCATGTCGCAACTAATTCAATTGCAGCCCAAACTTATGCCAAAATATATTTAGTTCTATATAAAAATGGGAGAAAAAAAGGAAAATAAAATGTAAATTCAATTATGTGTAATTAAAATTTTATATTCATATATTTGAACAGTTACTAAATAGTATGTGAGCCGTTGCGCAGCCAATGCTAATGCCCAAATCCAAATCCAAATCCAAATTCAAATTCAAATCCCTAAACACCAGTCCGCCCATAAATGAAATATTCAAATGCTGCTGACCTGTCTTCAAACTACTTTGAAATGCGGTTTACAATTTTTTTGGCTCAATTTTAAACCATGTTGCAGCTGTTGTTGTTGTTGTTGTTGTTGATATTGTTGTTGTTGTTGTTGTTATAGCTGCTGCGCCAATTTTAATTAACAAACAACATGGCTGGCTCGTGTTGTTTTGTTTTGTTCTGTTTTGTTTTGTTTTGTTGTGTTCTTTTTTTTTTTGTTATTTGTAGTTTTGATGTGTTCTATTTTGTTGCATGGCTGCCGCTGCGAGTCAACGCCTAGAGTTATGCACAGCGTGAAAGCGAGAAAGAGAGAGAGAGAGAGAGCGAGAGAGCACAGATGCTGCATTCTCTCTTTGTTTAAAGCTTGTTTTTAATAACTTCGACTAAACCTTCACATACTTATGAGCATGCTGAGTTATTTGTTTATTGAGTTGGCTTGCGGTATTTATTATACCCTGAACCCATTGAAAATGGGAAATCAGGGTATAATGTTTTTGTGAAATGTATGTAACAGGCAGAAGGAGACATCGCAGACCCCATAAAGTATATATATTCTTGATCAGCTCGATGAGCTGAGTTGAAATAGCCCTGTCCGTCTGTCCGTCCGTCCGTCCGTCCGTCCGTCCGTCCGTCCGTCCGTCCGTCCGTATGAACGCAGCGATCTCGTAAACCACAAAAGCTAGATATATGAAATTTTCAGAGAATACTCGTCTATAGCCTACGCAGTACGAGTTTTTTTTAGATTTTCGATAACTCATCCCGTTTCCTTATTATCGATAAAAATCGATAACTTTTCTTCGGTTAAGCATACCGTAAGAGCTAGAGACTCAAAATTTACTGTGTAGGTCCGTGTGATGAATGCGGAGATTTTGTAATTTTTAGATTTTAGATGCCACGCCCCCTTCGCCCCCAATTTGCAAAATTCGTATTTCAAATACTAGAGACTTGTGCTTTGGCAAATACACACAAATGAATGACATGATCATGTTGTGAAAGTTTGATCAAGAAAGTCCATCCACAAAAAAAGTTATTAAACATTTAATTTCCCATACAATAGGCATATTGCAGTCCGAGCGCAGTCGCCGCGTCAACTGCGCAGTCAGCAGAGCGCGTGCTTATGCGTGCGTGCGTATGCATGTGTGTGTGTGTGTGTGCGTTTCTCGCAATATTTGTATATGTAAAATAAGCATATAATGTTGGGAAGATTGGATCTTCGCAGGGTTCAGGGTATCTCGTAGTCGAACCGTCTCGACTACAGCACTCTTACTTGTTATACCCTGAACCCATTGAAAATGGGAAATCAGGGTATAATGTTTTTGTGGAAATGTATGTAACAGGCAGAAGGAGACATCGCAGACCCCATAAAGTATATATATTCTTGATCAGCTCGATGAGCTGAGTTGAAATAGCCCTGTCCGTCTGTCCGTCCGTCCGTCCGTCCGTCCGTCCGTCCGTCCGTCCGTCCGTCCGTCCGTCCGTCCGTCCGTCCGTCCGTGTGAACGCAGCGATCTCGTAAACCACAAAAGCTAGAGATCTGAAATTTTCAGTATATACTCGTGTGTATCCTACGCAGTACGAGTTTTTTTTAGATTTTCGATAACTCATCCCGTTTCCTTATTATCGATAAAAATCGATAACTTTTCTTCCGTTAAGCATACCGTAAGAGCTAGAGACTCCAATTTCACTGTGTAGATCCGTGTAATGAATGCAGACAATTTGTAATTTTTGGATTTTGGATGCCACGCCCCCTTCGCCCCCAATTTGCAAAATTCGTATTTCAAATACTAGAGACTTGTGCTTTGGCAAATATATACATATGAATGACATAATTATGCTGTGAAAGTTTGATTAAGAAAATCTATCCACAAAAAAAGTTATTAAACATTTAAACTCCCATATAATAGGTATATTGCAGCCCGAGCGCAGTCGCCGCTCTGACTGCGCAGTCAGCAGAGCGCGTGCTTATGCGTGCGTGTGTATGCATGTGTGTGTGTGTGTATGCGTTGCTCGCAATCTTTGTATATGTAAAAGAAGCATAGCATGTTGGAAAGATTGGCTCTTCGCAGGGTTCAGGGTATCTCGTAGTCGAGCCGTCTCGACTAGAGCACTCTTACTTGTTTTTTTTTGTTGCAACACTTTTTGCAATGCAATACATAAACATGGTTACAATTTATGCGCCCCGTCCGCCAGTTGTGCAACCGCATGCCCATGCCAAGGAGTCGGACTCCTGCAATGCCCCGCACAACCAACCAACCTAAGCAACAACTGTTGCCCTAGAAAGGCGCGGACTGCCAAACTAACTTCAAACTCGCAATATAAACACATAAATCCTGGGCACTGATACACACAGATTCCGTTAGACAAGAGCTGGGCGCATAGCAGTGGGCGTGGTCGTGGCCGCATGGAGGTCGTAGGTTGGAAAGCGCCAGCAGCAACTTTTGCGTAGCGACAACAGCCAAAAAAGTTGCCAGCAACAACAGCAACAACAACAGCAACAACAGCAACAACAACAACGGCAGTTGCATTCAAAAAATATTATTGGGGCGTTTTTGTGGGCGTGTTGGCATCGGTTAGCTCGGGCAATGTGGAAATCTGGCAAATGGAGAAGCGCTCGCAGCACCAGCAACGGCAACAGCAACAGCAACAGCAACAAAAAAAGTTACACCTTTCCCCCAGCTTAGGCTGCCTCTTAAATGATGAAGCGCTTAGTTTTTTATGCATGGAACTTGTTTTTTTCTATTTTATTTTATTTTTTAATACTCACAAAGGAAGTTTGTTATGCATGCAAAGAGGCGTAAGTTGAACTCGAGTGTAATATTAATAAAGACATTTTTAATTTAATTTGTTGACCAACATTTGTTGGTTGACTGTAGCATGAAGCAAGCTCAGAATATACCAGAGTATCTTAGCTGCTGGTTTCTTCTCTGAACTTGCAGAAAGGAGAACCAAGCGAGTGTCCTAGAGTTGGTTACAAAAAGTACTAGATTCTCACCTGGCTTAACATCTAGGCATTGCTGCCGAAAGATCTGAAGACTCAGACTCAGCCACCAATCTCAAGTCTTACTACATCGGATCTTGACTTAAAAGTCTTTCAAATATCCACTTGAACTTTAACTGTGATAGTTTATGCCCATAACTCTTGCTGCTCCTAAGTTATGCATATTTTAGGGATATATGGCAAAGATAAGTAAATATTAACTCTTTGACACATCAGATACTCAAAGGTAATATACCCATGATATCTTAAGAGCAACAATGAACTATTTGTCCACTTGAACTATAACTGTGATAGTTAATCCCTATAACTCTTGCTGCCCCTAAGTTATGTATTTTATACGGATATATAGCAAAGGTAAGTAAATAGAAATTCTTTAACACATCAGACATTCAAAGGTAATATACCCATGACAACTTAAGAGCAACAATGAACTATTTGTCCACTTGAACTTTAACTGTGATAGTTAATCCCCATAACTCTTTCTGCTCTTAAGTTATATAGAAATAGAAACACCAAGACCATAAGAAACACCAATCCAGCTTTTTTGTCTAGCAAAGGTAAGTAAATATAAACTCTTTGATACATCAGACACTCAAAGGCAATTTACACTTTACAGCTTAAGAGCAACAAGGAGCTATTTGTCACGGCTCTAGCCATGCAACAGAGACTGTTGCAAGGCATTTTCACTTGACACTAGCCCATTAGCTGACATTGGACAGCTGATGAACGCAAAGAACTAAGGCAAATGTTTCAAAATATGCATACTTAATAAGCTAAATTGAAATATACGTTAGTCTGTGCATATATATAGCTACTGCTTAATATTCTGTTATCGCATCTTTCGATATGCAACAGAATGTTGCAACTGTATTGGCATTTAACGGCACTGGATTTTGCTTCCATTTGGCCATTGCACAAATATTTGTCAGCCATGTCCTAGGATTTGTTGCCATGCCTTGGACTTTGACATTTTTCATTTATCCTTTTGCTGCCAAGGCTTTAGTGGATGTCGTTGTTGTTGTTGTTGTTGTTGTTGGTGTTGTTGGTGTTGTTGTTGGTGTTGATTTTGCTTGTTCGCCCAATAACCCCATTTAAACTTATGACAGCCGGAGCCAAATGAAACTTTGCTCTTTTGCTTTAGCTCAATAACACTCGACATGAGCAAACAAAAATGTTGCCATTAGTTAAAGTTGGCTTACTTTATCCCATTCCCACGGCCATTTCCTTCCGTTTGCCTTTTCTTCAGCTTTTTTCCTTCGTCTTCTTTTTTGGGGTCCGACCGAGTGCCATAATAAGTTTCGAGCGCAACTTTGCACAGTTTTTGAAGTGCAGCTAATAAGAAATTCGTGAAGTGTTGCTCCAGCGTGTCGGCCAAGTGTATTGAGTGTGTGTGTGTATATGTGTGAGTGTGAGTGTGCGTGTGCGTGTGCCTGTGCATGGGTGTGTGTGTGTGTAAATATTTATTTTGAAACTCGTCAAGTTTTGCGTGCGATTGGAATTGAAATTGGGCTTTGCCCAGGACTCGTTATCCAACTCAACATTCAGGAATGTACACGTCTCTCGTTCGGTCAGCTTTCAGCTTAAACCATTTGAGATACCCCTTGAAAAACATTGGCAGGGCTTAAGACACAGACATGGAATAAAGACACAGCATGTAAGATCTGAGTCGAAAGTGCTGTGACTAAGCTCAACTCAGAGTCTTGACAAGCTAAAGAACTCATCATCATACAGATAGCAATAAGTATAGGGTATATATAGATCGGCTCATCTAAGTGCTTTCTTGTACAGGGTACTTGTAGCTGGGATTCACTTAGCTCATGCTGTTTTACGTGTTCAATTCACTTAGTTTTAGTTTCTTAGTACAATTTAAACAGAACACAAAAAAAAAAATAAAACTTACGCAACGTTCAATGAGCTCACGTCTTTGTTGCTACTTTTCGATGGTCTGTAAGGGTATAATTACTGACACAAGTTTCGTATAGCTCATATATGCCAATCAAATTTAATGATTACACTACGAAAAACAGCGAGAAAAAAAACACAGGCAACTTTTTGCAGCACTTTTCGAGCAGGTGTCGAAGATAGAAAAAATTGAGAGTTTTTTTTTTGTTGCTTTCAATCTAACAAATTGCTGGGCGAACTGAGCTTAATAGAATTTTTAGCTTACATATAGACAAACAAAGTAGATATGATGCATTTGCTGTTGTTCTAGACTGCAATGAAGTAACTCTTCAGTTTGGCTCAAGTTTAAGACAAATTGAATGGAGTTCAAGTCTAAAGACTTGAAGGCCTTGTCTACAGACCCATCTCTAGTCTCACCTAGTCTACTAAATGACATCAATATTGACCACAAATCGAGTTTGCAATGGCATTAATATCATTGATGAACAGAGTAGCCCAAATCACTTTAACATACACATAACATACACATAACATACACATAACATACACATAACATACACATAACATACACATAACATACACATAACATAACACATAACTTTTACATTTTTAGGTAATTGAATCTTTGACTAGTTCTGTTATGTGAAAAGTGATATTCGATTTGTAGTTCTTAGTGTGCGGCGCTCGTGGAGTCAAATCACACAGTTCGCTTTCTAGAACAGAAATAACATCGTTCGCATGTTGTGATAATCCTAAAATCAAAAGCAACAAATTTGAATTTGGAGCAAAGTACAGAGGAACACAAAAACGGCAATTGAGATTAAGTTATTCGCAGGCAAAGGCAAGTTAACTATAAATCTATGGATTTTTGTGGTACATTGAATGAGTGGTGTTAATTGCTTATCTCTTTTTTTTATCATAGAGTTCAACGAAAGCGTGCATTATGTATCCATCTAACTTTTACAAGATGAAAAACTTTGCCAACCCAAAGACCATGTTTAAGTCGTGCTCAAACAATGAAGAGTTCTCCACGACGCCAGTGCAAAGCTGCTCGCCCACAGCCAAGAAGCCGAACAAGCCAGGCTCGACCAGTGGCCGTAGCGGCAGCGGCAGCAGCAGCAGCGCTAGCTATAAGAGCGTCATGAATGCAACTTGCTGCAGCGGTGGTAGTAGCGTTTGCTCACCAATATCCACGCCTCGCTCCGATCTGAGTGGCTGCACCACAGATGGCGGCTATATGACTCCATTGGCGCCCCTGGATCCATCTGGCTCGGATACAGTCAGCTTTGGTTTACCGGGCAGCGAAGGAGAGTCTATGCCAGCGGAACCGCACCATCCTTTAAATAGTGAATGGACGCTGTGGTATTTGGAGACAGATCGCAGCAAGAGCTGGGAGGAAATGCTGCACGAAGTGGCCAGCTTCAATACGGTCGAGAACTTCTGGAGCCTTATAAATCATATAAAGACGCCATCGGAGATTAAAATGGGCAGCGACTATTGTCTATTCAAGAAGGGAATACGCCCAATGTGGGAGGATGAGGCCAATGTGAAGGGCGGACGCTGGGTAATCACCCTCAACAAAGGGAATAAAAATGATTTGGATAACTTCTGGCTGGACACGATGCTCGTTTTAATCGGCGAAAGCTGTGAATATTCGCACGAGCTATGCGGCGCTGTCGTCAATATACGTGGCAAAAACAATAAGATCTCCATTTGGACAGCCAATGGCGGCAATGAGGCCGCCGCTCTCGAAATTGGCGGCAAGCTGCGCGAGGGCCTGCGCATGGAGAGCGCATATGTGCTGCAATATCAGCTACACAAGGACACCATGGCCAAGCAGGGTTCATTGGTCAAGACCATCTATACGCGTTGACTGTGCGGCTCAGTGCTACACTCCGACCACAAACAAACCCCCCCACCATCCCCCCCTAACAAACAACAAAAAGAAAATGAACAAAAATCAACAAAAAAAATTAAAAATTTAACACTTCTAATCATTATACAACCTCACCCGCACCAAAACAAATGTACCACATATATAGAACACTTCTATTGTCTAATTGGATGTCAGTCCTTCTAACAATCGATTACAACAAAAAAAAGAAAAGAAAACAAAATAATAACAAAAAAAAACAACACGCACACAAACACACATACACACATAAATAAACAACAACTGAAATGTTCAGTTTGTCATATCAAAATCGTCAGTCTAACAAGAAGGCAAATTCCATATGACGGCGACTAAATTCTCAGTTCATAACCGTAGTTCCGAGTTCATTTGAAATTTCCCCTTTGGCATAATCAAAATTAAATCCCAAATTGTAAAACTATCTCATAAAAATTCCATGTCGAACGCAGCAAATCTTCTATGTCAAGTACATATGTAGTTGGTAAAAAAAGAAAACTAAGGAATACAGAAAATAAATTATAATTAACTGGAAAAGAATTTTGATTTTGTATATGTTTATACAAATAGTAAAATATTTCTTTTATATAGGACAATGTATGCAGACGAGGTCTGTTCAAAAAGTATTGTCAGCAAGGGATTCTGTATCAATCTGAGGTCTGTTCAAAAAGTATTGCCAGCTAAGATTTCTGTATCAATCTGTATCTGTATTACTTCTTTCCATAGATCTGGATTCTGGATACATATGTAGTTGGTAAAAAAAGAAAACTAAGGAATACAGAAAATAAATTATAATTAACTGGAAAAGAATTTTGATTTTGATTGTGATTTTGATATGTTTATACAAATAGTAAAACATTTCTTTTATATAGGACAATGTATGTAGACGAGGTCTGTTCAAAAAGTATTGTCAGCAAGGGATTCTGTATCAATCTGAGGTCTGTTTAAAAAGTATTGCCAGCTAAGATTTCAGTATTAATCTGTATCTGTACTACTTATTCTGGATACATATGTAGTTGGTAAAAAGAAAACTAAGGAATACAGAAAATAAATTATAATTAACTGGAAATGAATTTTGATTTTGATTTTGATTTTGTATATGTTTATACAAATAGTAAAACACTTCTTTTATATAGGAAAATGTATGCATTCAAGGTCTGTTCAAAAAGTAATGCCAGCAAGGGATTCTGTATCAATCTGAGATTTGTTCAACAAGTATCGCCAGCTAAGATTTCTGTATCAATCTGTATCTGTACTACTTCTTTCCATAGATCTGGATTCTGGATACATATGTAGTTGGTAAAAAGAAAACTAAGGAATACAGAAAATAAATTATAATTAACTGGAAAAGAATTTTGATTTTAATTTTGATTTTGTATATGTGTATACAAATAGTAAAACATTTCTTTTATATAGGACAATGTATGCATACGAGGTCTGTTCAAAAAGTATTGTCAGCAAGGGATTCTGTATCAATCTGAGATTTGTTCAACAAGTATCGCCAGCTAAGATTTCAGTATTAATCTGTATCTGTATTACTTCATTCCATAAATCTGGATTCCCTTGCTCCCAAAACTGAAGAGGAGACAGAGATGGCATTGATGTAGGAGCTGAACAAGATTACAAATAATATATGTATACATATACTTCAGCAAAGAATTATGTATCAATCTGTATCTGTATTACTTCATTCCATAAATCTGGATTCCCTTCCTCCCTAAGCTGAAGAGGCCCATGAAGAGACGACGCCATGCTACAATTGAGGAGACAAAGATGGCATCGCAGTAGCAGCTGAACAAGATTACAAACGATAATTTTTTTTGTACTACTTCGGTGATTGGCACAAATGTAATTATTGGTATTACTTTGAATAGATATTCATGAAAAAAAAAAACAAACAATATTTGTAATATTTTTTAGCACAGATACAATTAAGTTAAGATTAGTTAAGATATAGGTACCAGAATTTGTTTATTTTGGTATTCAGAATACTAGACAGAAATCAGCTACTGAGAACAGCCACAAGGGCAATGCTAATTTCTACTTCTCTTCTTCTTAGACACAGATTGTCTAATGAGAAGTAGGAATTTGAATTGCCCTCGTGGCTGTTCTCAGTAGCTGATTTCTGTCTAGTATTCTGACTAGTATTCTGATGTTCTCCCCAAGTCCTTATCAGTTCTGAATTGTTTATTAATTGATATTGATAATTGTTATAGTTTAACATAACTGTTCAAGCAACTATAACTCTAACAAACATCCCTCTGACTTGGCACTAAAAACAAAAACCTTCGACCGTCTTAACTTGCAAATTCCAAGTGATTTCATCCCACACTCATCATGCTCTGCTTGTCTATGAAGAGCATGATGAGTGTGTGCGCTAACAGGCATTCGCTTACAACTTATTCTTATGACCACTCTCTTTCACTTTGCTTACCTTAAGTGCAGCAATTCAAATGCCTTAAAAAAAGAACTCGATTTGTAGTCGATACAATAAATGATACAAACTCCCTTTGTCATCCCAATCTCTCAATCATACTACTTGACTCATTGTCTACATGGGCTGATTCGTTTGGTAACAATCAAAAATTGCAATTACTTGATCTATATTTTATTGCTAAAGACCTAAAGACAATTTACTTGATCTATATTTGATTGCTGAACACCTCAATACTCATATCTATATAGAAGTACTCCTATTGTCATATGCATAGCCTGTCCCAGGCAATTGAAGGCTACTATTACTATAACTATTATCTTATTGTTATTAACTTCCATTATCAAATGACACAGATCATTCCGTATGCATTCCGTGTGCTCGCTCCACTATTTGTTCTGTCATTAAATTAGGTGAGCTCCCCACAGTTTTGTTTCAATGGAGGCAATGCATCTGCCTCCTCCACATGTGAGCAAATACATGGTAATACGAACATGGCCTGCCGCTTGGCTCGCTTTAGCTGTATTTTTGTTGTTGTTGTTGTTGTTGTTGTTGTTGTTGTTGTTGGTTATTTAGACTGGTTGGAACGGAACGGTTCGGGGCCACGTCGTTAGTTGGACTTATTTGGCGCACGGCGTCGCAAAAGTTGGCCCCGCTCAATTGTTTGATTTATTGACGTTTATTGGCAGTTGGCATTTTATTGTGACTATTTTTGTTACCGCATAGAACGAAGCGTCTGGCGGCGCGGGATCGGGTCAGGTGGTAACAGCCACCGCCACATGGTTTCTGCATGCTTACAACACGACCACCCCCCAATCCCACCCCCCCTGTCCACCATCCATCGTCTCCTTTTCCGCTATTGGCTTCGGTTATTGGCACTGGAGCAGCGACGACGACGACGACGACGTGCCGGCCACGGGTCACCCACAAGCCGTTGACCACTTTACTTCTATTTGATTGCTTTTTTTTGCCTCTCCCTCCCCCCTCTCTCTCTCTCTCTCTCTCTCTCTTATATATAGATTTTCTTGGTCTTTGTTCGTTGAGCAGCGTATTGTGTTATATATATATATATATATAGCGATTGTGCAACATTTCCATAAAAGCTTGCTCAAGAGTTATTGTTGTTAATGGTATTTAATTCAGTTAACTGTCAAATGCACATTAGCCAACTCTCAACCACCTTTGGCCTTAATCAACAGCCTTATACAATGCAGGCAATATCGAATTTCAGCTAACATAAATGTTGAATTAATAACACTAGCCAACAGGATTGAGTATCCAGAGAAACGCAATTCAGTTTGTTGAAGTTGAAATATTGATACTGAAATATTGAAATTGATATATATTAATTTTTAGTCTTAAGAACTTCCTCAGTTCTCAGATATATATATATATATTTCTTCATCTTATTAGCCATTATAGGCTACGAGTATGGCCCCCTTAATATCCACAACGGCTCGGTCAAAGGTCAAGGCGCAACGCCTTGTGTATTGCTGTAGCTGCGCCATAAATATATGAAAGCTTCTATGTTTGGGGCCGACCAGCTAGCAACATATTTGGCGTTGATTTATGGCATTTAATTTCATTTTATTGCATACGCAGGGGGTGGCAGTAAATTAGTTGTAATTGCGTCCTTGTCCAAAAAACCCAAAAAAAAAAAAAAAAAACGAAAAACCTGCCAGAAAATTGATTAAAAACACTTTAATCCAAATGCCAAGCTGCATAGCCAAATTGTGTTAGATCTAACATGGCCAAAGACGACAAACGATTTCAATATTTCATGCACGTATGCACACAGCCCGCCCGCCCTACTCATTCGGAATATTTGATAATAGTTAGAGTACTTCAGCTACCTTTTTGCTATAGACAAATGAGAGACTAAATTTCAAGCATTTGTTATTATGAAAGAAAGATTTTCGGGCAGTTTGAATATAAAGCTGAACTTTGGAGTTGTAGAAATCAGCTTTAGGGGAGTTGGTTCTAGAGGTAATTCTAATCCAATCTAATGTGTTGTAGAGGGAGGAGAAGTAGACTGAACTGTTAAGAATCTCTACTTGAAGAGGAAGAGGAGTAGACTGAACTGTTAAGCATCCCTACTTGAAGAGGAAGAGGAGTAGACTAAACTGTTAAGCATTCCTATTTGAAGGTCAACAAGAGGCAAAACTTTTTAAAATACATTTCAAATACTTTACACGATCAGTCACATAATTCATTGAAAGAAATTAAATCTAAATGGATATTTCCATATATATATATATACATATATATCCAAACATATATTAGAAGCTGCGGCATCAAGTAAAGCACAAACGTTGCCGATTTTAGTGTGCGGGAAAATCGAAAAATATGCAAAATAGCGCAGACAAAAAGGTGTAAAGTAAAAAAAACAGAGAGAGAGAATGGTAGAAGAAAAGCAAACCAGAAGAGCAAACCAACGAACCCAACACACACCCCCGCCCCCTACAATTTGAGCAATTGGCATTGGCACATCCTCACGGAAAATTTACCTGTACAACTACACCCCAGACAGTCGGCTAACGGGTCAGGTGGCTGGCGGCCCCACAGGTAGCATTTGTGTTGTAAAACGTCGATTTACATGCGTGTTATATATCCTGCCAGGGCGAGAGGGGGGTAGGGGGCGCTGGTGTTGGCAGTGGGTGGTAACAGACACGGTGCTGATGCCCAACGTATTTCAATTTATTTATTTTTATTTGCGTATGCAAAATAGTCGGCTTGATTTTGGTTAACACACACACGCACACATGCACACACGCACACACAAGTACTCACAGCATGAAAGTGCTTTTCCATTTGCGAAAGCGTGTGGATGGAGCTATGCGTGGGCGTAAGTTAGAACCCTGTGAAAGGGTGAAAGTCTTTACTATCTTAAAGCAGCAGCATTGAGTTTTAAAGAAAGTGTACGGAGTGTATTAGGTTTATAATTTATCATATATATATATACTTGTATATATATTAATGATTAAAAGCAACAGATGTGTCTATCTATATATATGTGAAATTAAAGTAATAAGAAAGCTTGCTGCTGCTGGCGGACTTGCTACTTGAAGATGAAGTTAGAAGTCCATTAGAATTATTATTAATTAATATAGTTTATATATAAAAGACTATAGCTCTTCTATAGAAGACTTTAACAGAGGCTTTCCATAAGCTTTAGTAATATATAAATCTTATAGTCCAGTTTGCGTTATTCTCATAAGCAGTATTTAACAACTTTTTATGCTAGCTTATTTTCAAAATTTTTAAAAAAATATTTGCTGAATTGATAAAGAAGTCAACTTTGTTTAATTTTGAAAAGAGTAAAACGAAATACAAAAGCAAAACATTTTAGGACTATAGCTCGAATGATATAGAAAATATTCAGCTCTAAGGCAGAACGCGAAGCGTGCGATATGCTGATGATGCATAAGTTGAATCAAATTTTCTTGTACGAAAAATTTTTTCAAATTTTGTTATACTTTTTTCATTAAAGAACATAATGAATTATTAGAGTTTGTTAATCAAGCACTTTTGATACCTTTATCATAGAAACTTACAGCAAATAAAGTTCTGTAAGATATTGAATTAAAACTAGGCCAGCGCACTTAGAGGCTAAAGGTAAAACCTAAAGCTCTTGCAATCTCATTCAAGTATTACAAATATCTGTATTCTCAACAGTGAGAATGTAAATCTTTCCAAATCTCTTAACTCATATTAATCCCATATCTCCCATATCCCATATATTATCTCTCATATTTACTTAAAGCATTCTCTTACACTTATAGTTCTGTTGCCATCAACTCTCACAGCTCACAGCTCACAGTTCGCAATTGGCAAGTGCTGCTGCCCGTCCCAAAGCAACATTAATCAATTGTTGGATAACAGTGCTGCCCGTACTATATGCTATATGCGGGAGTCGAGACAAGCTATTAGAGCGACAGATTGACTGAGCGTAGCATTTGGCATACGTCAAACAGGCAATGCAATATTGAAATAGCTTCCGCTTGAGGCCCAGCGCTGACTTTATGCCTTGGACGCAGCGCCGACTCGGACACTGGCTAATTATGTGGCTCGAGCGCACAGCATGTTAATGTATGAAAATTGGATGTATTGGGTCGTTGTTCGAGACTACATTGACTTAGTCCTGCCACTGACGCTGCCGCTGCCATTGCCATTACCATTACCATTACCATTGCCTTGCCTTGCCTTGCCTGGCCTCTTAAATACGTAATGACATGGCTGTCAGTCAGGCGTTGGTGTGATTACCTACCTTCTGGGGCAAATGGTGAGCATCGTTCCGAAAGCTGTTTAGCATTTGACTGACCATTGACCCCGTCACCTGCCCTGGACCGAGTTCAAACTGCAATTTGGGGCCATTTGACACGTCGTGACAATCAGCAGCAAGGCCAACGTGTCGCTTGTCTCATTTGGCCCTTAAAACTTTTCCACATGTCATTTGTAGTCAACGAAATTTTGTTGTTTTATAAATAAAAGAAGAAACTGCGCCGCTGCCCTGGTGTGGCTTGCAATTGAAATTCAAATTGATTGAACTCAAAATGCAAAATTATTCGAAATTTATATATGAGATGAATAGACCGGAAAACTATATAACACTAGAGAAGGGAATGAATGAAATCTTCTGCTAACATAAATGCAATAAAAATATTTCAAATATATTATATGCATATGTATTAGGAGAGAAAATGAGGAAGATAGTGTGTGTGTGTGTGGGTGTATCAGCTTTCAACAATCATTTTATCATACCCTCAACCCATTGAAAATGGGAAGGGGTCTAATGGTAACAGGCAGTAGGAGGCAGTACTGACACCATAAAGTATATATATTTTTGATCAGAAAGATGAACTGAGTAGATATAGCCATGTGCGTCTGTCCGTTCGTCCGTCCATCCGTCTCTCTGTCTGTCCGTCCTTTCGTCTGTCTGTCCCTCCTTTCGTCTGTCTGTCCGTCCTTTCATTTGTCCGTTCGTCCGTCCATCCGTCTTTCTGTCTGCCCGTCCTTTCATCTGTCTGTCCGTCCGTCCGTCCGTCCGTCCATCAGTCTGTCGCTCTGTCCATTGTAATTGCGAAGCTTAGCTCTTGCAGATTAATTTAGGCTGGCCTACTGAATTCCACACTTTGTAACAATATGTATTGTTACACTGATAATAATACTAATAATCGCTGGCATTGTTAGTCAGTGCAGTTCTATTGACGAGTGCTGACTGAGCTGACTTAAGCGCTGCTGTTGATGCGATATGCATTTTATCGGGCCGCAGACCAAACCATTTGCAAATTAACATCGGATCCTGGCAGCGGGTCTCGCCAGTTTGGCTGCCAACCAACCGCAACATGAAAATCCGCTGCCAATTGAAAAGGTCTGGCGTATAAATCGAACGGCGTCAGTTTTCAGATTGGATGAACCCCAAAAAGTTCACTGATTACTGGAGCTCCTGCTCCTGCTTCGACTGCTCCTGCTCCTGCTGCTGCTGTTGCTGTTGTTGCATTTCTTTTACAAACTTCATTAAGGGCAAATTAAATGGATTGCAGTGCTCTGATCAAGATAACTAAGCCGACGTGAGGCATTCACGTCGTTCCTGTTCATGTCCAACTCAAAGCCCATGTCCTGATTCCCAGCTTCCGTTTTCTTGCCAAAGTGCACTGGCAAATGTTGACATTCATTGTTGTTGCTTCTATTACTGTTGCTGCTGAAGCTGCTGCTGCTGCTGCTTTAGCTGCTGTTTCTTTAATGCGCTTTCCCTTGTTCTGGCCACGCTCATTCCCCAACTAATGCTCAATGCTATTCTACGTCTTCGTCTCGTCTCTGCCGCATTCGTGCGCTGGATTTTGTTTTTATTATGATTATTTTAACTGCCAAGGCAAAGGCAAACATACAGCACAAGGACCTGTCTGCTAAGCAGCAACAGCAGCAACAGCAGCAGCAGCAGCAGCAACAGACAGCGCATGGTTTGGGATGCGTAGCAAGCGGAGCAGCAGCATAAAATGCAATTTTCACATGCCTGACAGCAGCAACTGGCAGGGCTAAGGAGGAGTCGATTCGGGGGCAAATGAATTTGGCGTCAAGGCAGCAAAACCAACAAGCGCAAAAGATGCAAAGTGCTCGACTCGAAGACATCCCAAGACTTTTCCGAATCAAACTCAACTTTTTACTATTGAAAATCCTCAAACTCCTCAGGCTTAGTCTCTAGCTAGGGCGACTTTTCTGACTATCAATTTGATCAAATCTTGTCATACGAAACAATATACCCGCTTCTCACTTCTACAGGGCATAAAAATGAAAACTAAAAGCCAGTAAAGTGAAATGCAATAAAACAAAAAGAAGGGGCAACAGCAGCGTCTACAACTGGGACTGCAGCTGCGACTGTCTTGTCTTTTGGATACGAACTGGCAACTGGCAACTGAGAACTGCAAACTGCAAACTGCTAACTGTAAACTGCGATCTGCGGGGCTAGAGCTGCTGCAGCTGCGACAACGCCGTTGCCTGTCAAACGCTTGGCTCGACCCACGAAGACCTCCAAGACCTCCACTCGACACGGCTTGTAGTAGAGGGTAGCACACGACCCACCGCCCACTCGCCCACCCGCCCCATCCGCCCACTCGCCATGCATTTACAGCGCAATGATTCAAATTGTCGCCTCGGATTATGGATTTATTACGCGTCTCGTTTTTAGTAAGCTGCAAGCGGCTGCAATTGTGCATGCTGCATGCAATTACTATCAATGTAGCAACCAGGCTGCCGACGAAGAAGACAACCCAACGCCCTATCACACACAGTCACGCCTGACGCCTTCCGAGCCAGCTAGAGTAACACATAAAAACATTTATATCGAATTCGAAAATGTGTCACTAATTCGCGTTGGCAACTTTTGTTGCTCTCGTTTTCAGTAGTGAGTGTGTGTGTGTATGTGTGTGTGTTTGAGTGTGTGTGTGTGATACTTAGCCTTGTGCTGGCGCCTGTTCTGTATGCGACATCTTGAATAGCAATGGAGCTGCTCATACAACGAATGAATACATTCGAATGCAACTTAAACACTATGTTGACTTTAAGCACAAATGACAGAAATGTCGTCAGCTTTGTTGAAATAAATATATATTTATATATATAAAAAATATATATATACATAAAGAAATGTGTTCTTAACACTAAATTGTTCTATTAAAAGTGAGATAATGTATACATGTATGAATTTGTCGTATCGCTGATAGTATAAAGTTAACAGCAGAGTCTAACAACAGATTCGAGCATCAGAGTCTAACAGCAGAGTCTCCTACTGTAGACAGCTGAGTCTAACAGCAGTCTCCTACTGCAAACAGCAGTCTCCTACTATTGCTACTATTCCTATTGCTACAGTAGTGTTGGTGTTAGACCACTGTTAAAAGACACCACTATAACTCAATCGTGGTGTTAGACTGAGAGCTTGTACAGTGTTGCTGTGCAGGTATTATCCCAGCACGATTGAGTAATAGAGACTTTTAACAGTGTTATCCGTGTGAGTTTGCGTCTTGGCTGCATGCTCCTCAGCTCTGACTCACTCTGTGAGAGAAAGAGGGAAAAGAGTTGCGATTGCTGAGCGTAGTTTTCGTTGTTGCTAAGTGTGAGTGTAAGCAGCTCTAATCAAAATACTCAGCGCTCTCTAAGTTTGCCATTCCATTAGTTCATATTTTGTACATGTTTGTTTTATTATTTTGATTTGCGACTCTCACTATGTTTTCTGCTCGCACTTTCTGCCCTCTCTCGATTCATAGATATGCTTTGCTTTATATATTCTTTATCAGTTTATCACATATATGAGCATTTATGTGCCTAAGTGTAAAAGTAAAAGTTTTAGTTATCCAAACATATGGATCGACTCCCGTTTAGAGTCAAACTTCGCTGCTGAATAAAACCTAATTAAAATTAAATTTTAAAAAATGTTAAAGAGTGCTTGAAAAAAAACTAGCTTAGCTTACCATTCATGGCCAGAAAAACTAGTTAATTCCAATGTATTTTAATACACATTAAATTATGTCAAAGGCTTATTTACACAGTTCCCTATAGAAGCTTCTTTATTGTTCCATTTGGTTGGCGACAAAAAAGTATTTTTCCCTTTCACACAACTTGATCTGTAGCTAAAAAAAAATTAAGCAAATAATATAAATTGGACAATATAACGGTTCATATAACAACAATTATAGCAATTGAACTCATGCATATCAGTTGTCAAAAGTATTTACACACATTTTATTTGCGTCAAAAGCATTTGCACAATGCGAATTTCCATTTACTTTGCGTTTTTTTTCTCTCTCTCTCTGTTGTTAGCTTTTGTCACAGGTTTAATAAATTGCAAAATATTTACATACTCGAAATTAATTACGAAAATGATGATAAAATGTTAATAATTAACTGAAATCTGATTTGAAAATGTAACGAAATTTAAGAGGATGTGGGATAAGACCAAGGAAGGATCGTTGCATATGAGAGTTTTTGATGTGCACAAATTATATAGAAAATGTTAAAATTTTGCATGATAATGGCAAGTTCTGTTATGATTTTGCTATACTCTTCTCTTGAAAGCGAAGAGAAATGTGAGCTCTTAGTGAATAAACTTAAATTTTGGGGCACTGCTGCTTGTGTCTGCATACATACTGCTATTATTTTGAACACAGCTGTATGTGTATAGAGAGAGAGTAGAGATCGGAGAGTAAGGCAAACAAATAGTCTACAGTCTGAGTCTCACATAGACTGTTGAGCGCTCGAAGTGCACTGTTGCCATATTCTTGTTGATCGAACTAAAAGGTATGAGGACACGAGCAAAGACCAAGACTGAATGCAACCTCAGCCACAAATTGTATGAGTTGTTAAGGTTTGTGCTGCTAGATGTTCCATCTGCGAGTTGCATGCTTAGGGCTAAAACTAAAACGCACAACATACTTTGCTTACATTGAATAATAGTCTCACCTGTGCATATGTTTATTAAACTCATCATTCAGGTGCAAAGTATCAGTGTTATGTGGCGCAGCTGCACAAGGTCGTCCGCCTTTTATCTTAAGTGCTTATAGAATAAAGCTAAACAGATTTTTGATGGCCATTAGTTGACCAGCGAGACCTTGGCCAAATACAAAGAAAATAAAATTAGATAATAACAATGAGATAGTGCTTAGTCAGAAGATTGCACAACACGTAGCTGCCGGGTCGACCCTTCACCGGGCGCTCAGGTCCAATGGACGGACGATGCTGCCAAAAAAAGGTGTAGACACTGTGAATTAAGCTAACTCATGCTCATGCTTTATGCCACATGCATCACCACGCCGTATGACGCCGTATGACGCATGCCGCACGGCGCATGCCGCATGCCACATTTTCGTGCTTGCGCCAAGGCCTCAGCTTGTGCCCAAAATCCGACGACCAAAACATTTAAACAAAGCATTTGAAAGCTTTTCGTAATTATTATTATGTATTATGCATTATTTGTGTACAAGTGTAAATGTTGTCAACGCAAAAAAAACAAAGCCAACAAACAGCAAACAGCAAACGGCAAGCAGCGCACAGCAAACAAAAAAGCAACAAGCAACTGTTAGCATCAACAACATTGTGCAACAATATGTTGCAGCTTTTCAAATGCTCTACACTATGGGGTATCTTACGTTTTTCTCTCTAACTGCAACAGAAGAAATGTTTAAGGAGAGAATGTATGAGTTGGAAGGTTTGCTTAAGCAGGCTGTGTTACTTATGCTCTTTCACTGTGTGTAAAAGGGTATATTCGTTTTGTTTCATGTTCGTCTTGCTGTCCATCTGTCTGCTAGTCATTTAGCTGCAGTTAAGGTTAGCTATATGAAATTTTGAGCATATGCTTGTAGGTGACCTAGTTCTATAGAGTGCTTAGTGCAGCTGAGGGCGTGGCTATTGGCGCTATGCAAACTAGAGATTTTGCAATTAGGAATTACCAGATCAAAAAATGTATGAATATATATAGGTTTGTATGTATGTATGTATATATTCGTATATATGCATGTTATATATATCTACTCCTAATGGAAACGTGGAAGATCGGTTAAGACTGTATGAAGATCAATACGACTTTATAGCTAGAAAAGCCAAAAATTATGTGACTGTTGACTGTGACTTACTCAAACCTTTGAAAAACTTGCTTTAACACCAGTTCTTTGCTAGATATCTAAACAAAAGTAGTGCGAATTAGATGCTTTTCTTAGTTTTGTATAGCTAATTTATCATTTCTCTTAAAGCCAATAAAGTTTATATAGCAGAATTCCTAATTAAATAGTATAATAATACTATTTATTATCTTGAACTATGTCTGCTTTTATAGTGATTTATAGTGACTTAAAGTTTATAGCTTTTATAGTGATTTTTTGGTCAACTGGACCAGTCGAAAATCAAAGTCAGATTCAATGTTTGATTTTTTCTTAAAAAATAAATAACATATTTTCCTCATGTAATATTTTTCTTATATATCTATAATATATATATATATATACTATCTATATCTATATATATACTATCAATTTTGTGGCTTACACAAAAAATTTGTTAACTTTGATGATCAAATAGAGCGAGATATTCAAAATTGAATTTGTTTGCGCTATGCCGTTGAGCAATTTGTAGCAAACGTTTTTAGGAAGCTTTTTTTCAAAAAAATTTTAAAAAATACTTGCTGTAATGATATAGAACCCAAGTTTGTTTTATTTAAAGAAGAATAAAACAGAGACCAATATAAAAAAAATATTTTAGGTCTATGGCAAGAATGATATAGAAAATTTTCAACAATAATGTAAAACTTGAAGAGCGCGCTATGCTGATGATGCGCAGTGTATATTTCAGGTTTATAGTCCTTAAGCAAGGCCAAATAACAGACTGATAATCATTAGCTATAATCTATGTTACCAACTTATATCTCTCATACTAATATCTAAACCAGACTTAGGTCAAGCAATCCATATACTAGTTACATATGCATTATAGTTATTAAAGTGTATTCAAACAACGACGCCCCAAAACAAACGAACTACTCATTCTGATTACTGTTGTCGCTGTTGTTGTTGTTTTTGTTGTTGTTGTTGATGTTGTTGGTGTTGTCACCGCGTTGCGAGTAAATTGCCGTTGACAACGCTGACATTTCAAATTTAGACGTTGGCTGACTGTTGACCGCACATTAAAATGCGCTGTTTGTGTGCCACGGCAAGAGTCGGGCTGAGACCCCGACCCCCCGTCCGTCCGGCAAATGTCAACCCCTGATGCGAGCGCCGAACCCTCCGCCCATCAACCCATCAGCCCATCAGTCCCCACTCCACCCTTCACTCGTTTAAGTGGCATATACCCCACAGCCTACAACTCACTCAGTCACTCACTCACATTTTTTGCTACATTTTGTTTATTTTGTTAATTGTCATTGCGGTCGTCGTCGTCGTCGTTGTCGCCGTCGTCGTTGTCGTTGTCGTTGTCGTCGCTGCCTCCGCCTTTTGTCGTAGTCGCACATAAAATTATGTAAAAATATTAGAAGAATTTCCGTTTCGCAAAAACGTGTTAAAAATGTTTACAGCATCGCAAAGGCAGCAACAGCAGCAGCGGGCGGGGAGGGGGGGTGATAGGGGCTTGAGCCAGCGACGGGGCCATGCCACCAGTTCGACCTGCACGAAGATGCAGCAGCCGCAACAATGGAGTTGAAGGCGTCACAGATTAATTAGCGTCTCTGCGATAAAGCACGTTGCAGTCAAAGCCGCCCGCCGTCCTATTCACAGAGCCAACGTGCAAACCCTGGCCAAGATAACCACTTGGGCTCACCTGGAATTTGGAAAACCATTTGCAGCCAGAAGGAAAACGCCAACAGCGCTGCCAAGCACTTAGCACACTCGAGGCATACGAAATACTTTAGTATTCACTTAACGAAACAGCGGCTCAAAATGTTGAAATCTTTAAAGAAAATGAAACTGAATTGGATGAAAAAAAAACAATACTTAATCTGAATCAATAATGCTATAGAGCTCAGATCTTATGGATATTGTCGGAGCTGCCAGAAAAGAAGATGATTAGAGCAGGACGGACGGACGGACGGACGAACTGACGGATCTTATGGATATCGTCGGATCTGCCGCAGAAGAAGATGATTAGAGGAGGACGGACGGACGGACGGATGGACGGACGGACGGACGAATTGGCGGACTGACGGACGGATCTTATGGATATTATCGGAGCTGCCACAGAAGAAGATGATTAGAGCAGGAAGGACGGACGGACGAACTGACGGACGGACGGACGGAAAGGGGTAGGCCCTGTCATCGTCCTATATACTTTATGGGATCTGCCACGCGTCCTTCTGCCTTACAAGCTGATTTCCCATTTTCAATGGCTTCAGAGTATAAAAAGCTTTAATCAAATTGAAAAATCATGAAGAGATCTGAAACAATATGTTTATTGAGATGAGCAGAGTAGAGCAGAGCATCGTGACACGTAGCTTCATTCAGTTTGTGCGGTCAGTTTTGGGGAGGGGGTGGGTAATTCGCTCGGTTGGTTAATGTTGGCGCAATGATAAATGAAAGCAATATCCACGTCATGGCCATAATTCTCCAGGATAACTGCGACTGCAGCGGCCTGTGAAGTCTGCGCAAATCGCAGCGCGTGCTGATTTATCTAACATATCGCGAGCAGCGACAGGACGAGGCGCGGTCTGTGGAGTGGGCTGTGCAGCGACTCTCGACTGAGAAATGACGTCTAGACGTTTTTTGTTTTCGGCCAAAACAATGGGTCACCCAGCAGCAGCGGCATCAAAGAGATTGCCAGCTTTTTTATTAAAGTTGTTCATTTGGCTAAAATTTCGCTTCTGCTGCTGCCACATCCGCGGGCAGCTGTCTATTTCCTTGGGTTCGTTTATTTTCTCTCTGTCTTTTTTTTTTGGTTTTGTTTTCGCCATTTCTTTTCGTGGCATTTTGCTTAATTTTCGTTCTCTCGGCGCGGCTGTTTTTTTTTGTTTTTTTTTTTTTGGCGAAGTCCGGCTAACTAAATACCTGTATAAATATTTTATTACGCAAATGAAACAAGCATTGTTTGCATTTTATTTGTGTGTGCGCTGGGAAGCGCAGGTAACCGTACCACATCCTGCAACAGGATGGCGTCGTCTCTAACAAAACACTGCGCCATGTCCAACTGCGAGCAGGACCTGGCTAACTGCCGCTGCTGCTGCTGCTGTTGCCGCTCGGCCTGAGCCACTGGCGAAACGGAATGGCCGCATAAAGGTGACGGCAACCGCCCCAAAGGAGAGAAGCCGATGAGAGCACGTGCCGTATCCGGCCAACGTTCATTTGCATGCTGCCAGCAAATGGCAATGTGTACTGGGGGATTGGACATGGTAACGCCAACTGGGACTGGGACTGGGACTAAAACTGGCCAAGGGCATGGACATGGCAACGGGCAGGGCAGTTAGATTGGGCGTTGGAATGGGGTCGCCTTGACCACAAACACAGTCAGCGCAGAGTAAGCCACAGGAAGCACAAAGAATATACAAGAGTTTCCTAAGAGCCAGCGTACATATACACAAAACTAAACTAGTAAATAGACAGATGTGTGTGTGTGGGGGTGTGGGAGTGTGTGTGTGTGGGTGTGTGTGTCAAATTATTTTGCAGTGCATTTTAATAGAAAAATTTACTTTAAAATAAGCTGAGTGAATGAATGAATGAATCTTATATGAATAAATATATGACTGAATGAACTTAACGAATCAGAAACAGTTGAAAAGGGAATTCAAGTATAGAAAGAAGAGACTTTGGGTATTCATCCATGCACATTTGATAGCTCTAAAGTCTCTGGGACTACAACTGGCTTAGGCATTTGATGAATGAAAAGTTAAAAGCTATCAAATTTCTAATTGTTTCTGTTTCTCACATAAGCTTAATGAAATGTTGGGCACTTGGCAGTAATGCATTCACTCCAATCAAAACGTGTACAAATGATTTGATTTCGACTGGGGCTGTAAAGAGACAAATTGATCCATTGTAATCGAGTTAAGTACGCTATATTGCTAGGCCTATTGGCCAATTGGTTACTGGCTACGTAAATGTGTTAATTGACAGACAGAGAAAACCCCATCGAAAGGGTGAGCGAGAAACGAACTGTTAATGAGGATTGTCTCTGGTTCTCTAGTTCGAACAGAGTAACCCAGATTGAAACGTCTTTAAAATTGCAAGTGATTAACAAAAATTAAATTTTGGAAGAAGAAACTACCTCGACATGCATAGCAGTGAGTCGTTGGTAGTGCGTGGTGATATTTGTGATTGAAGATTAAATTGACTTTATTGCAGTATCGCATGGCCACGAGGGCAGCGAGGCCAAGCAGCTGATGCTGTGGATCAAGGGTTTGGTGTACAGTCCGCGCTGCCACAGCCTGAAGGATCTGAGCAATGGAGTAGTCTGGTGTCGCCTGATGGGGAAACTGCGACCGGGCACATTGGCCAGCGTTTTGATCATAAATCGCCCAGCGAATGCCAGCGATTCGATGCACAACTATATGCTACTCGAATCGGCATTTGCCAAAGCTAAGATACCCTGGTACTTTAACTCCAGATCTCTCATCAATGGCGATAGGAGCGAACTGTTGCGTATGGCTAAATGCTTTGCTGAGCTCAGTATCAGACGGGATATTCAGTTGCCTAGCCCGAAGACGACATTGCAGAACAATCGCCAGAGCCGGCGTCCAGCTGGTGAGCACGAATCAACGCTGCATTTCAGTAGCCCGCAGCCATCAACAGAGGCAGTAGCTGCTGTTGAGCCCAGCGAGCTGGCAGTGCAGCCGCAACCAGATGTTGTCCCGGCGCCATCCCCTGTCGGCGATGGCCAACAGCTGAAGCAGCAAATCCAAGCCATGTTCCACAGCCAACAGGCTGCCGTGGAGGCCTATTTGGCTGAAGAGAAACCATCCACGCCCACCCTGTCGCCGGCAGTCAACATAATGTGCTTTTGCAGTAAATGTCAAAGTCAAGGTCAGGACGTAGTCGACAAGCAGTAGCCAAATTCAAATAATCACATCAAATTGGAAATCTGATTTTTTTTTTTTTTGTATACGTTGTGTGCTCGGAAGTTCCTTCATCAAAATTAAAGTAAACTTGAATCTCTCTGAATCGAGTTAATATATGCTATATTTGTGTCCAATTCCCACTTCTATGAACATTATGAAATTGGGTTAAGCACGGAAAATATAACACAATCACAGTTATAATTGCAGCGAACAAAAGTTAACGCCAATTACAGCCATTATGAGCTCCCATAGAGGCACACGTTATACAAAAAAGCTGAAAAGGCAAACATTGCGCATACGCCGCGTGTGACAGGCGGCGAAGCATTTAGTTTGCTTAGCAAATCAGAAAAATAAAACATGTCAGAATGTTGCAGTCGGGCGTTACTGACTGCATAATACTCGTTCACAACCTTTTTTGGTAAAGAAGTCAGCTGGGACTATGCCAATGGGCATAGATATATCCACTATAGCTCTTTGAATAATAGCGTTTTCGTGATATATTTTCCGATTTGCCACTCCCCAAGTGGGCGTATCAAGAAAATCCAAAGACTTTATCAGACGAGTGTCCACATGAGTTGATAGTCCAAATATTTCTAGCGGCAAAAGGGCTTGCACTCATATGGATGGACGGACGGTGGGACGGACGGACGGACAGACGGACGGACAGACGGACAGACAGACGGACAGAGGGACGGACAGACGGTCGGACAAATGGACGGACGGACAGATGGACGAACGGTCGGACAGACGGACGAACAGACGGACGCACATACGGACAGACGGACGGACAGATAGTAGGACGGACGGCCGTGCAAGCAGTAAGTCAGACATTACACTCAACCAATATACTCTTATACTTCGAGAAGGGCATCATGGCCTGTCAGGCAACTCGCCAAGTCTTTGATCGACAATCAAACACCGAAAAATTAGGCTAATGAAATACTTGTCAAGTGAAAGTGACAAATCGACAAGTTAGCTAAATAGAGCTACATATACCCCATACCCCATACCCCATGCCATGCCACTGTATATAAAGTGTCTCTTCATACTTGTGGGGGGGGGGGGGGAGTCAATCAATAGCTCAAGTATTTGTGCAATTATGCGCTATTATAATTTACCTTTATTTCTGTTTATTTATTTATTTAGCTGCCAAACGAAATGACTTTACACTTTATTTATTTATACTGGGTGCGAAAAAAAAGCTTGAATTTATGCAATATTTTCTTTGGGTCTTATGTTTTTTTGTAACTTTAATGATGCAACTGGAGAGGAACGCATTGGCGGCCCTTTGGGTCATGGCAATTTAACAATACATAAATGAAAAAAATAAAAAGAAGGAGAAGATTTCCGATTGTTAATTGATTGGAAAAACTTGAGAAGCTTGGACGAGTGGCAGCAATTCATCAGCAGCAGCAGAAGCCTCAAACGCAAGGACGGGGCCAGCATATTTTTTGGCCTTAATGACTGCCAGCAACAACAAGAGTAGCAGCAGCATCAATATGAACAGCTATGCTCTTGGCCATTAGCTTTGCCCATGCCAAGTGTCATGCAAGCCAAATGCATTTCCAACTCATTTAACTCGCCTGAACGTCCTGCTGCATCTTGTGCCTTGGCTTCGTTGGTTGCTCTGCAGTTGCACAGAGTCATTGCCAGGGCCATTGCTGTTGCCATTGCCATTGCCATTGCCATTGCCATTGCCATTGCAATTTTCCAACAATTTCATTTTCATATTTTTTTATTCCGTTTTTCCGCTGCTGCCGAAATATATGCGCGCTTTGCTTGATTTTCCATGAATTTTGATCACCTAGCCGAGAGTCTTAATGTTGGCAGTCTGGCACTATGGACTACACTGCATCCAGTCCGTTGTCCGTTGCACTCTATCTCTCGCCGTCTCTCTCTCTCTCTCCCTCACTTTGCTTTAAATGCATTCAACATATGTGCATAAATTTCACACGTTGCGCGTCCGCCGCGCCAGCCCTTCATACATTTTACATGCACAAAAGGATTTTCAGCTCGGCATACTTCCATACAGAAAGTCAGTCAAGCCACCAGTCCAGTCCCGTCCAGTGCAGTGCAGTCCTGCTGCCATCGAACATCTTTTTTATTGCAACAATTCTGTGGTCGAAGATGCCACGGCCAACTGGCAACGGGTGTAGCTTGTTTGTTAATACGACAACATTTAATTTTTAATCGTTGCATCCGATTCACAATGCGATTGGAGCAGTTGAGCTGCCGCCAGACAGCGGACGGACGGGCGGACGGGCGGGGACGAGTTCGCTGCGGCAACTGCTCGTAAGCCAATGCATATACATATGTTTAATGAAGAGCGTTGCACGCACGAGTTACCAGTGGGTGGGTGGGTGGTTGGTTGTATGTTGGAGCTACAACACATGACCCATTCCATTTGTCTCCCAATTTCACATTCCAACTGTTTCCCACTTCCATTTGCACAGCCACAGCGAGAGGCAGTCCGAGAAGCCGCAGCAGCATCCAAAGAATTATGCACTGCAATAAAGTGGGTTGAAGTTTGAATATGTAATATGCTTAGTATATATTTTTATTTAAATTAGAGATTAAACATACCAAATAAATATCGAATCGATACTTCTATGAACAACTTTGAAGTCCTTTTCATATAGGCAAATTGTTGTTTCCATGAAAGTTTTCTTTTGATAAATAAATATGGATAAATCTATGAATAAATTTATGAACTTAATCCAATCTGGACATAGATAAATCAACATCTCTTTATAAATATAATTTACTTACGCCTTTCATTACAACTTTTACTTTCTTTGACTTCCAAATTTGTCACAGTGTAGCTGGGTAAGCCGCCGTTGCCTGTGCATTCCGCTGACTGACTCACACTCCCTCTCCCCCTCTCTCCCTCTCTCTCTCTCAGTCTTTGGGCCTGCACATATGCATTTAAGGGTCTATACGTACCTACCAATATATATATATATATATATATACATATCCCATACATACATACATATGCTGAATATCCACGTCTACGTGGCTGGAGCCGCAGATAGATATGCAAGGGCTCCTCTGACGCTGCAGCAAGTTATTATAACAGTTCATTGATTTTCAATTTTCAATGCATTTCATTGCGAGCATTTTCATTGTTTGCTCCTTCTTTTTATATATTTTTTTTTTGGCCGTGTCTGCCCCCAAACTTGCTGGCATTCGTTTTTGGGGGCGTGAAAATGGGCCTGCGTTCAGCAACGGCAACAAGTTCCCATGTTGCGTTTTCCACTCGTATACATAAATTCATGGATAGTTTATTTTGGCAGTGCCAAAGTGGGGAAAAAAAATTAACAGAATAAATGGAAATTAAGAACAACAAATTTTTGTAAACAGCAAAATATAAAATAAAAAAAAAAAAACAAACAACAACAAAAAGGAAGGAATATGTAAATGATTTCACTTGTGCGTGGCGTTGTCTGTGGCCAGTTTTAATTTTTCACCAAATGGCGAAAAGGCAAAAATATTGTCCTTGCTGATTGACTGCGGCTTAATGGACTTAAAGTTGAATTTATTCCAGCCTAAAAATAAGCGCATGAGAGTAGCCAATGCCATGGCAAACCGGTTTTTTGAAAACCCTTTTAAAAGAGGTTTTAAAAGGAAATAAGAGAGTAAAACTGGATGAGAGAGGGAGAAAGAGGGAGAGAGAAAGGAAGAAAGGGGGTGAGAGGGGCTGAAAGAAAGGAAGAGATGGGGACATAGAGAGGGACAGAGGGAGGGACAGAGAGAGGGACAGAGGGAGGGAAAGAGAGAGGGAGAGAGAGAGAGAGAGAGGGAGAGAGAGAGAGAGAGAGAGAGAGGGAGAGGGAGAGAGAGAGATGGAGGGAAATAAGGAGAAATAGGGAGAGATAAGGAGAGAAAAAGAGAGGCCGAGAGAATGCCGAGAGTGACAGAAGAGAGCTGGATTGAGTGGCAGAAGGACAGAAGAGGAAGAGCGATGGACCGAGAGTGAAACAAAGGCAAACAGAAAGAGGGACATACAGAAAGAAAGAGAGAGAGGGCGCTAAGAAAGAAGCAGAGCTTGGGAACGAGAGAAAAGGAGAGAATGCTAATGATAAAGGAAAGACACAAGTCAGCATGAAGTAACAGAAAGGTGACCTAGAAGAGGAAGTGAGAGAATCTTGAATGAGAGATAGAGAGAGAGAGGGAAAGAGAGAGAGAGAGAAAGAGAGAGAGACAGAGAGAGAGAGAGAGAGAGAAAGAGAGAGAGACAGAGAGAGAGAGAGAGAGCGAGAGAGAGAGATGGAGAAAAAGGGAGAGAAAGAGAGAAAATTTGAGTGGCAGAAGGAACAGTAACAGAAAGACAAAAGAGAAAGAAAGGGAAAGAGCTATGGACCGAGAGCCAACAAGGGAGAGCTACAGAGTGGAAGAGAGAGAGAGAGGGATGAGATACATAGAGATCAGTAATGGATATATGTACATATAAATATCTAACATAAGTTTTGAGCAGACAGCAAAATAGAGACATTTCATAAGATCAATATTCAAACAGTATATATCTGGAATAATAAATTTAGATATAGACATCAAGCAATATCGATGGTTATGACTCTATATTCGAATAGAGCTATAACATTCTGAAAGAAGATAACAAATGATAACCTGCATATATCTATATAGCGGCTAAAAATAAGCTTGGCTCAGGTTTTCGTTTTCTAGTTGTCTCACCTACATTCCATCGCTGTCTGGCCGGACTTATGCAATGCGACTGGGCCAAAACGAAAGGCAACTGGCTCTACGCCTATATCATTTATTATGGACAGCTTATTATTTATTTAACATCATCTTTTCGTCGACAGAGCGACACTGAAGCGACACTTTTGTCCGGCGGCTTTTGTAAATGAATCTTGGCCCGACTGTGCGATGACAGCGCGCGAGACTTGTGATTGGACATGGCTAATTAGTAGCACTTTCCCGGGCCGGACCAGACCAGAGCGTAATTGTGGTGGCCATGACTTTGTCTACTATTTGCGGCCACTTTCAAATTCAAGCAGACAAAAGCCCAAACGCATTCGTCAGCCAGACAGCGTATTACCTTGAAGACCCGCATTCAATTAGACATCTTTGCCAGACTATTAACAACAATTTCTAAGCAATTTCTACAACAGCAACAAGAGTAGACTCCACAGTTCCCAAATACCCAAATGCTCTTCGAGCAGGGAGACTTTTCTATAGTTTCTGCTGAGATTCACTCAGCTCTAGTTTTATTTATCACTCAGTGAGACAGAGAGCAACTGTGAGCTATGCAACTCCAAATCTTCTTCTTCTCTAATATCATCATCGTAGTAGCAGTAAACGCCCGTCTGCTCGCAGGCATTGGCAGGCTGTTGGCCACGTCTTTTGTTCAGCACTCGCTGGCACTGACAGCGCATGCAATGCGACTCGCCATGTGCAGCGCAAGGCCTGTCAGAGAGTGAGAGAGAGCATTGATAACATTGCCCGATATTATTTACCATATTGTCTATTAACTCACTTAGTTTGCATGGCTTGACGTAGAAAAATCCACAAAAATGAAAACCAATTCATAGCGATACGAATTGTTTTAGACAAAGTTGGAAAAGTTTTCCGGAGAAATGACAAGTGGAAATGAGTTGTCAAAATGCAACTGACAGTACTTGACAGTGTTGGAAAATTAAGTAAAAAGTATTAAATAATTAGAAGTAAGAAAATTTAGAGTATAAAAATGTAAAAAATAAAAAAAAATTTAAAAAAATATAAAAAATAATACAAAAAATATACCAAAAATCTATAATTAATTTATTTTACAATTTACTAAAGAAAATATTTTAAGAATATATATTCATCGAAGCGCTAAACTAAAATTAATATAGGTGTTATGATAAAAAATATTATATATTGTAAAAAATGTAGAATAAAAAAATGTTAAATAAAATAAAATTATTAATAATTATATAATTTATTTATTTTATTTCTTTTTACTTAAAGAAAATATTTTTAAAAAAATATACTACGCTAGCCTCATCAAAGCACAAAACTAAATGTAATGTATAAGAAGTTATGATGAAAATATTATATATAGTAAAAAAATGTAAAATAAAAAAAAATGTTAAAAAATAAAATAAAATTGTAAAAAAAATATAATTTATTTATTTTACAATTTACTTAAAGAAAATATTTTAAAAAAATTCCTATTCTTGTCCAACTTCATCAAAGCACAAAACTAAATGTAATATAGAAGAGGTTATGATAAAAATATTAAATATAGTAAAATATGTGGAGTAAAAAAATGTTAAAAAAATAAAATAAAATTTTTTAAAAATATATAATTAATTTATTTTACAATTTACATAAAGAAAATATTTAATCAAAATTCCCATACTCGGTAGCTTCATCAAAACACAAAATTAAATGGAATATAGAAAAAGTTGCGATGAAAATATTATATAATTTTATAATTTATAAAATTATAATTTTATAATTTATGTTATAAATATTCTAGAAGCCGTTGAAAGAGCAATCTTAAATGTGAATCACATAAAGAGGCAATTATTATAAAGACTTTGCTTGCATATCTAAGATATAACAAATTTAAGAGGCAATTATTATAAAGAGCTTGCTCGCATATCTAAGATATACAAAATTTACATACATATATCTATATTTCCACATTCATAATAACAAGGTAACATTTAAAAGAAATATGCCCATAAATTTGAATTTTGTGCACTTCATTAAGAGGAACAAAGTGCATTCGTTCCAGTCGCTGCGCCTTGGGCCTGAGGCCGTGCAGTGTCCTGTGCTGTCAGAAGGCGCTGAACCATTTAATTTCGGCTAGTTGTGCCGAGGGGTTGTCTTTATATAGATCTTTATTTATGCACATGTGCATTATCTTTTAGTTAGGGTTGCTTCCTGTGGCGGCGCCAGCTGCTCAGGTGGCCATTAGTTAGGCGACAGAGAGCCCAGTTGGAGTTGACCTAGAGCAGCAGCAACTCCATAGCTCCGTGGCGTCATCAAATTAGCGCTTGTATCGCAACTATTTCAATTTGCAATGTCAGTCGATACTGTTGCAGTTGCCGTTGCCGTTGCAGTTGCCGTTGCAGTTGGCAATTGCACAAAACTCGCGCAGGCAGCGCTTACTCAATCTAATTTCGGGTTGCTTTGTCGAGCAAGCCGCAAAATGAAGCGCTTATCGGCTATACACTAGCCCTGACAAGCCGACAATCAACATTAAAATGATGATAGCATGGGTGACGCCGCCCACACACCGCCCACCAGGGGCTCAGAGGTGACGACCCCCAACTCGCAACTCGCAACTTCCAACTCCCAGCTCCGTACCTAAGCAACGTGCGTCAATTACATTTTCGGTTGGCATTGTGAAATGTTCGATTTGGTTACCAAATTGACGCCATGCCCCCGGGTGTTTGCCGCGAGCATTGCCTTTTCACACCACGCTTCCAGCCATGCCCAGGCCGCACTGTTCCGACTGTTCCGCACAATACCAACATTGATTTAGGGCCTTGCAACGCCAACGCCAACGCGAAAAGTGCAATGCTATATATTCAAATTTATATATATATATTTTTTAGTTCTTTTATTTCTTATTTTTGCTTTTGCTTTTGCACTTTTGGCAGGCTATTAGCTATGCGCATATTAAAGTTGGACTAACAAAAAATCAATGGCTTTTAAAGCTGAACAAATATTTTTTTAAAATATTTTAAAGATTAGAAATATTCTCTTCGATTTGTTGGATAGTATTCATACTCCCTAAACAATATCTAGTTTTGTTTTCGCACAGAATATCTCATTAATAGCCCCATATACCAGGCATTGCCTCATATACCTGCCCTAACTCAAGCCAGTTATTGTTCAGCTTTGCCATGCTCTTAACACATATAGGGCATATCTGTCTATATCTATCTACTATATCACATAGCTACTACAGCTCTAAGCGATTGATATCGATTCGATTCGCTAAAGTTGAAATTTTGCCGAAAATCCATTTTATCATTTAACAAAATGGAATTTATGAAAAAACAATTTCATGAAACTTTTTCTATTTTTTTTTATTTTTTTTATACCCTGAACCCATTGAAAATGGGAAAGCAGGGTATAATGTTTTTGTGAAAATGTATGTAACAGGCAGAAGGAGACATCGCAGACCCCATAAAGTATATATATTCTTGATCAGCTCGATGAGCTGAGTTGAAATAGCCCTGTCCGTCTGTCCGTCCGTCCGTCCGTCCGTCCGTCCGTCCGTCCGTCCGTCCGTCCGTCCGTCCGTCCGTCGTAAACCACAAAAGCTAGATATATGAAATTTTCAGAGAATACTCGTCTATAGCCTACGCAGTACGAGTTTTTTTTAGATTTTCGATAACTCATCCCGTTTCCTTATTATCGATAAAAATCGATAACTTTTCTTCGGTTAAGCATACCGTAAGAGCTAGAGACTTCAAATTTTCTGTGTAGATCCGTGTAATCAATGCGAAGACTTTGTAATTTTTGGATTTCGGATGCCACGCCCCCTTCGCCCCAAATTTGCAAAATTCGTATTTCAAATACTAGAGACTTGTGCTTTGGCAAATACACACATATGAATGACTTAATTATGCTGTGAAAGTTTAATGAAGAAAGTCTATCCACAAAAAAAGTTATTAAACATTTAATTTCCCATACAATAGGCATATTGCAGCCCAAGCGCAGTCGCTGCGTCATCTGCGCAGTCAGCAGAGCGCGTGCTTATGTGTGTGTGTGTGTGTGCGTTGCTCGCAATATTCGTATATGTAAAATAAGCATATCATGTTGGGAAGATTGGATCTTCGCAGGGTTCAGGGTATCTCGTAGTCGAGCCGCCTCGACTAGAGCACTCTTACTTGTTTTGTATTATTTTTTTTACATTTGAATCCGCTTAATACCAGTTCATAAATAGAATGGCAGCGGGGTGTTAACAGTTATATGAATAAAAGTTGAATTTGACTATCAAACTAAACTTTTAAAACTCGAAATTATGAAATAACGAAAATGGGATGAAAAATATATGTTGGCTAGCTTTAAGCTTATTATAATGTGGAACCGAGAGAAATAAGTTAGCTAAAGGTATTAAAAATAGTAGCTCATGAAATTAATAGTAGTTCAAGGAAATAGTAGTTCATGAAATTAGTAATTGTTCCTAAAAATAGGAGTACAAAATTTAATGATAAACACGATATTTGAAAACAATTTACAACGAATATTAAGAATCTATAAATTACTAAAGAAATATGTTGATATTGGTTTAGTAATTTATAGATTTTTCTTAGAGACTTAGACACAATCAGAAATTAATCAAATTTAGTGCCTCATGAAAATCATAAAAAGGAAAAAGAAACTATTTAACATTAGTCCAACTTCATATAGACTGTTTTATATATATATATATATATATATATATATATATATATATATATGGATGTAATACTTATTTTGAAGCTGCATGGCATGGCCATTAATGAGCTCCTACCGCTTCAGAGAACTCCTGAACTACTTGCCACAGCTCTGCTTTGGTTGATGGCTTTGCAGTTGCCAAAGCTTTCTTAGATACTCTAACAGATCTGTCTTTAGATCCAGGAACTGAACTGGCCATAGCCTGAAGACGATCCAATCTTTAGAAAGTCGAGTGTTTTGGGTCGTTATCCAGCATTTCAGATCGATGGCCTTGCAGTTGCCAAAACTCTCTTAGGTTCTCTATCCGATTTAGATCCAGGAACTGAACTGGCCATGGCCTGAAGTCGATTATATCTTTAGAACTGTTTTGGGTGATTATCCAGGATTTCAATGGCATTGCCACATAAACCTTCTTTACCATGATATACTTTTCTCCTGGAGCGGGCCAACACCAGACTATAATGAGAAGTACTTAAATATATTCTGCACTCTCAAATTAATGTAATTTCTTTGGCAGCCAATATATGATAAAAGTACTGCAAAGGAAAGCAGTTAATACATGCTCTAAGTACACATAACTAAACATATGTAGAAACATATGACTCTGAACAGTTCTACTATATATCTACTATATATCTAGATGTCTAGATGTCTATATATCTATATATCTATATATCTATATATCTATATATCTATATATCTATATATCTATTTATCTATATATCTATATATCTATATATCTATATATCTATATATCTATATATCTATATATCTATATATCTATATATCTATATATCTATTTATCTATATATCTATATATCTATATATCTATATATCTATATATCTATATATATAATATATCTATCTACAATATATCTATATATCTACCAAATACCTCCTTAAAAATCTCCATAAAACTGTCTTCGGCAAAACTTCGTTTCACTCAAATTTTTCATCTAGAGCACTTCAACAAGTTTGTGTTTTACGTTCAACTCGCTCGCACAGCTTGTAGCCAGCTTTAAGGGCTCTTTGCACCAAATTTGTGGCACACTAGTGAGTGCAACTTGTAGCTGCCAACGGCTGCACCACTCCAAATGCCATATAAATATATATATATATGCACTCTATATATATATATATGCTCGTTGCCTGGCGGCGACCTTAAGCCATCTAAGTCCAACAGCATGTTGTCTGTTCCAACACCCCGCTAATCTCTTCGCACGCCCCGCTGCTGCTGCTGCTTCTCCTGCTGCTGCTGCTCGTCAGCGTCCAACGCATTCATAATGCATGAGCCAAGCTACTGCCCCGTTGGATTCGCAATAATTCAACTTTTGCCATCGACAAGTTCCATGCATAAAAAACTAAGCGCTTCATCATTTAAGAGGCAGCCTAAACTGGGGGAAAGGTGTAACTTTTTTTGTTGCTGTTGCCGTTGCTGGTGCTGGTGCTGCGAGCGCTTCTCCATTTGCCAGATTTCCACATTGCCCGAGCTAACCGATGCCAACACGCCCACAAAAACGCCCCAATAATATTTTTTGAATGCAACTGCCGTTGTTGTTGTTGTTGCTGTTGTTGCTGTTGTTGCTGCTGTTGTTGCTGGCAACTTTTTTGGCTGTTGTCGCTACGCAAAAGTTGCTGCTGGCGCTTTCCAACCTACGACCTCCATGCGGCCACGACCACGCCCACTGCTATGCGCCCAGCTCTTGTCTAACGGAATCTGTGTGTATCAGTGCCCAGGATTTATGTGTTTATATTGCGAGTTTGAAGTTAGTTTGGCAGTCCGCGCCTTTCTAGGGCAACAGTTGTTGCTTAGGTTGGTTGGTTGTGCGGGGCATTGCAGGAGCCCGGCTCCTTGGCATGGGCATGCGGTTGCACAACTGGCGGACGGGGCGCATAAATTGTAACCATGTTTATGTATTGCATTGCAAAAAGTGTTGCAACAAAAAAAAAAAAAAGAAAGGGAGATGAAAAAAAAAAAAACAGACGAGAGAGAAAACAAAGTTTTGGCGGCACAGACAAGTTGCCAGCTTTAGCCGGTTTGGGGCTGTGATTTGTTTGGGTTATTCTCATTTTTGCGCGCTGCCATTGAATGGCTCTGATTGAATGCTGCGGGCTGTCCATCCACCAAGTTGAGCACTGGACCATTTGGTCGCAACGCGTCTGCCCGACTGTCGCTCTGATTGTGCGTGAGGCGCATTGATTTGGCAGCTGGGGACGTTGATCCGATGAAGTGTGCTTCCAGTTGCAGCGCCAGATATTGCACAAAACAACAACAACAACAAAAAAAGGCCAAAAATAAAGCCAAAAAAACCAGGCTTTGATTTGAGTTTATGACTTGAACGATGCAAAAACTAGCCAAAAATGTTTTTTTCTGTTGCCTGAAAGGAGGTGAAAATAACATTTATGACTGATAAATAAAGTAATTCTTAAATTTTGTATAGTTTTTTTTATTTTTTAATAATATTTTTATAATTTATATACTTTATGTTCTTTTAGTTCTAGCTAAAAGTCGAGAGAACCGAAACGCCTCAGTGGATAATAATTTCCACTGCATTGCAGACGCTAACGAATATTGTAAATGAATTTTAATCTTGTTTTATACACATATATATACATAATATTTTTTATTTTTTAACTTTCATATGCAGCGGGCAATTGTTAAAAAACAATTCCCGAGCACTTTAATATGTAGACCACACAAAAATCTTGGTTTACTTTCCACAGCATCAGAAACTAATGGGAAACTGTTGTCAAACAAACAGAAAAAATAAAATAAACAGGGAGAGAGTAAATACGATCACAAGCACACATATACATATATAAATATATATATATAGCATATAACTTATATAATCGAACCAATATTTATGCATATGAAAAATTGCGCTGGAGAAATTTTTAGCATATTGCCTTGCCTCCAGCAGCGATAGCAGCAGCAGCTTATTTCGCTATAAAATACTACAAAAAAAAAAACAGAAAAAGAAGAACACATGGCACATAAATCTTGCAGCCCCCACTCCCCCCCTGGCAGTGCTCCATGCAGCCGCGCACAACCCTTAGCCACCTGGCAAGTGGCTCTTGTCGAGACGAGGTGCTAATGTCAGCCACTGCCTCCGGAAGTGGCTGCGAAATGTGCGAGCTACGTCGTGTGCTGTTCAATTTTAAATGTAATTTCTGTTCCATACAGCATACAACCACCTAACCACCCAACCGCCGAACCACGCAACCAACCAGCCATGATTCAGCCCCTACTCCGCGGCATACTCCTTTTTTTATTGGCACGATATTGAAAATTATGCGAACGCGCGTGTTTGACTAAAGCGATTTATGCACTTCGCCCGCCTGCGCTTGTGGAAGGGTGGGGCAGACGTAGGTACTGTTGGTGCTGCTGCTGCTGCTGGCATATTCACTCTGGTTTGGGTAATCGTGCAACAAGCAATTCTGATTGGAATGTAAACTGCCAGTGCTTATCAGAAGCTATCGCTGCAATTTTTATCAAATATTTAGCAAAGAAATAAAATAAGAATTCGCTAAGCGATTGCCAACGACTCGCTGATGCCCTGCAGCCTTGACTGGGTTGATACTTGTTGGCAGCTGATCTTGCAGGGATGTTTAAGTTTTTAGTTTAATAATGGGATTTTATATCTTGAGAAGTAAATTTGTGCTTAAGATAAAGCAAGTGACTCCATTGCTGAATTTAGTCATTCAGCTTTAAATTTTTATATTCTTTATTATATTCTATATGAAACTAGATCTAATCTTAGTTTCAAATGAATATTTTCTGATGCACTTTATACAATCATTTACTTGCCAGAAGTTTGTTCAGCATTAAAGAAAATGAACTGCCGAAATGAATTATCCTACAACAAGGCAATGGGAGCTCTCACCTATCGACGCACACAAGAGAGTTTTTTAGCTTGAATTAACAGCTCAGATTATTCGCCTTGCAGTCCTGATATTTAATCCACTTAAAAAAGGTATAATATATGTTTGCTCGTTTATATTAAAAAATATATATAATTTGCTTGAAGCTGAGTATTTTCAAAACTTTAATTGCAATCAAGAACTTGCTGTAGCTTTACAGTAAAGCATAAGGCAAAAGAAAGCTGTAATAATAATAACAAATATATTAATGAATTAATACAAATTAATTAAGAAAACCTTAGAGACTTTAAAAAATATATTTTTTGGGAATTTCACAGATTTTTTAAAAATATATTTTTTAAACAAATTTGGAAAAAAATAAATTTGTTTAAAATTTTATTAATATAAAAATCTATAAAATCAAAAAATAAAAAATTTCCTTTAAGCTATGCTAGAAATTAGATTAAACGATAAGATCTATTGTGTATCCAAGCAGAAAAGTCTTTAAAATAATTATCATAAAAATTAATTTTGCTTTTCTTCAAACTCTATTAAGCAATTATCTTTAGTAAAATTTCATAACTTCAATTAATTCGATACCGATAAGTACTGATCGATAACACTTTCAATTGAATTTTCCTTTGATTTCGATCATTTATCGTATTTTGCTTTTCTTAAAACTCTATTAAGAAATTATCATTTGTTAAATTTATACCAATAACTTGTTATCGATAACACTTTCGTTTAAATTTACCTTTAATTCGATCATTTATCGATAATATGCTTTTCTTCAAACTCTATTAAGCAATTATCATTTGTTAAATTTCATAACTCGTTTCAATTATTCAATTTACCATTGGGCATCATGCATCAGCGATTGATTTTGTGCTCATTTTCATATATTTCTTCTTTTCCATCTTTTTTCGACTGCAACGTCGATCGTTGCTGCTGCTGCTGCTGCTGCTGCTGCTGGCTACTGCTGGCCATTTGCGCTGCTGCAACGCCAAATATAATGCCCCCATTAAGTGTTGCAGTTGCAATTGGTGGCAACACTTTGGCCAACGTGCTCGCAATTAAGCCAAAGCCAAGCGAATGCCTGCAAGCGAAAAGGGCCACAAAGCTAGACTTGCCAGCTTGCAACACATCTGCCCCAGCTGTGCGACGTCAAGGTCTGCGTCTGCCATTAAGCGATCTAGCGATCGTCAGCGTCCCGTTCAAACGATTGTTTAACGAGTGGGACAAATGACAACACAGCGCCATCAATCAGTCAGTCATTCAATCAGTCAGCCAGTTGGTTAGTCGGTCAAAGAGCTGCAGCCCCAAAAAAAAAAAGTGCATGAAAAATTGAAGTTATTTAATAGATGGCGCGCAGCAATTGCAACAGCCCCAACGAGGCAGCCAAAATCAGAGCAACCGATGATCAACATGATTTCGAGTCGGTTATAGTCAGCCTCACCTGTAACATTTTTGTTGTTGCTTCAACTCACTTTAGCCCTCATTCAATAACAAAAACAATGCAGCTGCAATTTGGGTTTATCATTGAGGAAGCAGCGCTCAATTATATGACTATGATGGGTTTTTTCTACTTAACTTTGGTTGCGGGGGGGATGACGACGACTTAAGAGTGTGAGTTGCCTTTGTGGAGCAAATGCATTGCTCAATGCAACGGCGGGCATCAATGAGGCCGACGCATCATTTAATCATTTTCTATCAAATTATTGCTGTCGAAGCTTGTCTGTGGCATTATATGAAGAACATTTAAAGTTAAGTATTTGGGATTTTAACTGGAGATGTGAGCATGACTCCATATAACTCACATTTTTTTATACCCATTACATTGAAAATGGGAAATCAGGGTATAATGTTTTTGTGAAAATGTATGTAACAGGCAGAAGGAGACATGGCAGACCCCATAAAGTATATATATTCTTGATCAGCTCGATGAGCTGAGTTGAAATAGCCCTGTCCTTCTGTCCGTCCGTCCGTCTGTCCGTCCATGTGAACGCAGCGATCTCGTAAACCACAAAAGCTAGAGCTCTGAAAGTTTATATTCGTGCATATCCTACGCAGTACGAGTTTTTTTTAGATTTTCGATAACTCATCCCGTTTCCTTATTATCGATAAAAATCGATAACTTTTCTTCGGTTAAGCATACCGTAAGAGCTAGAGACTCAAAATTTACTGGACGCCACGCCCGCTTCGCCCCCAATTCGAAAAATTCGTATTTCAAATACAAGAGACTTGTGCTTTAACAAATACATACATAAGAATGACATAATTACGCTGTGACAGTTTGATTAAGAAAGTCCATCCACAAAAAAAGTTATTAAACATTTAATTTCCCATGCAATAGGCATATTGCAGCCCGAGCGCAGTCGCTGCGTCAACTGCGCAGTCAGCAGAGCGCGTGCTTATGCGTGCGTGCGTATGCATGTGTGTGTGTGTGTGTGTGTGCGTTGCTCGCAATATTTGTATATGTAAAATAAGCATATCATGTTGGGAAGATTGGATCTTCGCAGGGTTCAGGGTATCTCGTAGTCGAGCCGTCTCGACTAGAGCACTCTTACTTGTTTGTATACCTATATAAAATTTATATTGACGTTCTTTCTTTTATGAGCGTCGCAGCAGTGCCAAAGTGTAGTATATCTATGTTAGATCTATTAGACCAACCAATTTATAGAGTTATCTAATGCTTATACCTCAACTTAACATTGCATTTGCTATCTAATGTTAGCTTTAGCTCCTAGTCCATGTCTATTTCTTATTAGAATACGAATATTTATGACTTGCACCAAATATAACTCAATGGCCTTTTGCACTCTGTTTGGCTTTTTGTGTTAAACTTGCTTATATATATATAGTATATATATATATATCTACTTTTGCAGTTAAGTCTGTTATTTTATGTCGTATTTCCTTTACTTTTTCGTTTTTGTATTTTCTTATAAATTTTGTGTGTGAGTTTTCTTCTTCTTCTTTTTTTTTTTTGTTTTTATTCTTTGGCACTGTATCATTTTTTCTAGATTTCTGCACGGGAAGAGAGTTGGGCGCAAAAAAAAAAAAAAAAGTTTCTTTGGCAAAGTTTATGTGCCACTTGCAAAGATTTACTGGCTAAACTTTTGCATTTTGCATACACAGGCCATAGATATCCAATCGTATATATGTGTGTGTGTGTGAGCGTGCATATATTTTGTTTCAGTTCTTTTTTTTTTGAGGGGAACTCCTGCTCTGCTGACACGAAATTCAAGTTGCTAGAAGTCTGCACATTGCTGTCACATAAGGTGCAAAGCGAAGTTGAAGCTCAAGCTGCAAAACTTTTGCAGACAATTCAAATCATGCGTGTCCTGTTTCGGCAACAGACACAACGCAGCCTCCTGAATAATGCATGCGCCTCAAGTCCTTGGCAGCCAGTCACTGGCTGCTACTGATTTGGACACTTGATTAGGCAGGCGAGAAACTCACTGTGACAGAGCGGAGTTGAGTATGGGAACCACCCGGACTACAGAGAACACTGAAGCACTGAGAGCTTTGCAGCTGGACAGCTGACACACTCGAAATGGCAAGCTTTAGAAATGGGACCAAGATGATTGCTTTAAGGCGCTTTGCAAGTTTTTTTTTGGCTAAGATCTAATATTAATTAGCTTTAAAGCTTTTAAGATTTTAGCTAATGGCATGTTGCCTATTCTATATATATATATATATATATATATATCTTTAAGTATATCCATATTTATATCTATCATAAAACTTGTTTGCTCCAAAAGCTCCTGTTTACCAACAGCTTTTAAGCACTTGCAAGTCTTATTCACTTTTAAATTATTATTTTTCGCTCAATAGAGTATTTTGATGATCTTAAAAGCTTTCAAGACTTTAACTTATGTGCAATATATATATTATATATATTTAATCTATAATAAGATTAAACTTCTGTAAAAGCTCCTATTCACTGAGAGCTTTTACTCACAACTCCAACAAATTTCAACTAACAAGCTTATACTAAATAGATAGAGTTTATTCCCATTTACAGGCTTAAGTAAAAGCTGCTTTGAAAAGCTTCACCTGCAAGCTCTTTAAAGCTTCAAGCGTAAAAAGGTGTTTTGTAGGATTGCTCAACGGTAAACTATTTGCAAATATGTTTAGCCAGCTATCGATTGCATTTGCCAGCGCAGTTTCCCATGTAAATTTGTGAAAAAAAAGGCGAGAAGAAGAAGCAGCAGCAGCAGCAGCAGCAGAGGAGCTAAGCTAAAAAACTGGCAACGCATGCGAAAACACTTTTGTCAACTAGAAAAAAAAAGAGAGAGAGAGAGAGAAAAAAAAAAACAAAAAAACGAAGCGATGGCGACAAACAGCAAACAAACTTTTACCTCCCAACTCTTTGGCTGCAGTTGCAATGGCAAAAATAACAGCAGCAGCAACAAAAACAACAACAACAACTGCATCAACAACAACAACAACAACAAAAGCAAAAAGTTCATTTACGTAAATGCGAATTCGGCAAGCGCTTCGCTATTGTGAGAAATTAATCAGCAAATGGATTTTCAATTTTCCCATTAACACTCGGCAACCAGAGCTGCCCCGAGCTGTGGCATCTTCAACTTTGACGCCCCGTACTGCAGCCAGTCCCCCCTACTGTCCGCCTCCTCCCGCTCTTTGTTTCAAAATACATTTGGACAAAAAGAAAAAAAAAAAACAGCAGAGAAAAACTGACGCCAGAAGCATATGTAATCGGAGTTTCTGTCGGGTTTAGGAAATTGCTTGCATAGACCCAAATGACAGGCAGCAAATCTTCTTGTCGCACAGCCGAATAAATATAATTAAGTAATACCATTTTGAGAGAGGAGTCGTGTGTGTGTGTATGTGTGTGTGTGTGTGTTGTTTGTGCTTTGCGCCATTCCCCAAAATCAGGAAACAGGTTGCATCAGCCACTCCATCGCCAGCGCCAGCGCCATCTCCAGCTCTAACTCGATGTCAGCTACGGCTTCTGGCTACTGGGTTTTGGGTATGGGTCAAAGTGTTTGCTTGTTGTGCACACACACACACACACACACACACACATGCACACAGTCACCTGGCCGAAAGGTGTTTGTGCTTGTGTGTTTGGCTTGGGCTTAGCTTTTGCTGCTGCTGCTGCTGCTGCCGAGTGTTGTTAGCTATTATGCAACAGCACGCGGATCATGGGCTGCAGGCGCCTTGCAACAAATGTTGCATAATGCTCAACGCTCACTGCAACTACAGAATAGTCAAGGTTTCGTTGACACACCAAAATGCCTTATCATTAATCTAAAACATATACTTAAGCTATGATCGTTAACAGTCAAAGAAATAAAAAAACAGGAAAGAAAAGTTAACTTTTGACAAGCGGAAGATTGAATACTCTGGGCAGAGAGAGAGAGAGATCGTTAAAATATCTTGAAGAAATTTGTTTTTTTAGAGAAAACAGGATTTTCCAGCAATTCTTTTCATCTTAGTCTGATGATAAAAACCATAAAACAGCATACAAAAATGTAAGAACTTGAAGTTGTTAATAGCATAGCTGCAATCCCTCTCATTTATATCATACGTATGCTATGTATATAAGTCTGAAGATCAATAATTGCCTAGATAAGTCTGTATATAAAAGAGTACAATACTATAGTACATACAAATCTTAGCCTTTTGAGCGATAATTCCTTTTGGTTACTCTATGACATATACGATATTCCGAATAAGTTCCAATATATGAATGTTCTATTCGAAAAAGAAGCTGAAAAAGAAAAACAGTAATAAATTCCCCTAACAAATAAATGGCATATGAATCTATATATAGTCAATTCTCCTTTCTCTTTCAATTCACCTTTCGTATTATATGCGCTATGCCCAGCATGTAGGGTATATCTGAGCATAATCAATATGCATTATAAGAGCTGTGATTGATTATTCACCTATAAATATGCATATGCATATTTATAAATATGTGAATATGTGTGTATTTGACAGCATTAGTTGGGCTTAAATGATGATCGGCGGCCATAGAGCTAAAAATAAACAAAAAAGCTTGAGTCATACTCAAATCAGGTTTATGAAACAGCGAGAATTTCTATGAGCTTAACGAAAGAGCGATAGACAGAGAGAAAGAGAGTGGGAAGGAGGGGGTGAGAGGGGGTGAAAGGAGGGGGAGAGCAGGATAGAGAGTGTGAGAGAGATAAGGAGAGAAAGGGAGAAAGAGAGATAGAGAGAGAGAGAGAGAGAGAGAGAGAAAGCGAGAGAGAAAGAGAGAATGAGAGAAAGAGATAGAGAGAGACAGAGAAGAAGAGAGAGAAACAGAGAGAGAGCAAGAAACAGAGAGAGACATAAAGAAAGAGGCAAAGAGAGAAAGAGAGAGAGAAAGAAAGAAAGAGGGAAAGAGAGAAAGAAAGAAAGATAGAAAGAGAGAAAGAGAGATAGAGAGAGAAAGAGAAAGAGAGAAAGAGAGAAAGAAAGAAAGAAAGAGAGAAAGAGCGAGAGATAGAGAAAGATAAAGAAAGAGAGAGACACAGACACAGAAAGACAGAGAGAGAGCAAGAAACAGAGAGAGAGATAAAGAAAGAGGGAAAGAGAGAGAGACCAAGAGAGAGAGACCAAGAGAGAGAGAGACCAAGAGAGAAAGAGGGAGAGAGAGAAAAGGAATTCCAATCAAATTTCGTAATCTTAATCCATAATCAACTCAGTGATGAATCATAAATTATGCGATCAATGACAATAATTAGTAACATTGATAAGCAATTGTTGAGTTTCATATCAGTTAGTTGTTGGGCCAAAATTGATTAACTATTTATTGCCGATTTTTGATAAGTGATAAACGATAACGATTTACAGCTATTTCAATTACGATTTCCAATGACATTATGCGAGCTGAAGATATTCTAGCCTTGGCCAAAATCAAAGTGTGCCTGGCAAGCCTGTGTCTGAGCCACTTTTGAAGGAATGCCCAACGACCATAAACCGCATCAAGAACCATTTTTATCAGCCCTCAACTGCCTTTGGTGTTGGTTGTTGTAATTGAGTTGTTTGCTGCGAAACGGGATGTTTCTAATTGCATTAGATGCGGCTCGGCGACAAAGGATTGCTGAAGGTCGGCGCACTCAATGGGCTTTTAATTGAGTCAAATGGGTAATTTAATTGCGCTAAAGGCTGCCCGGACGATAACAATCAAAGGGCCATAGCTCAGCGTAGTGAATGCGTGGGCGTGCTCGTAAGGCACGTCGGCTGGCCGCACGCACGCACGCATATTTTGGGCCTAAACGACGACTAGGCGAGTTAATCTTTATGAATATCGCGACACTTTATGGAGCGGCGATAGCGAAAAAAAAAACACACACAAGGCGACTGGACAATGCGGCGTATGAGCAATGCGACAAACGACGACGTCACGTACCTGATACATATGTCAGATGGCATCACTGATAGCGACTAGCGTCGCGTCGTCCCACATCCGTGATATATGCGTTAGCCGATCTGTTGCGACAGCTACAGCTCCAGCAACTGGGTCGCTCGCTCACCTTTTTGTCTGCTATATATATGTATATATATATATATATGCACACCTGTAGAATGAAATTATACGTGGGCTTTTGCGTAACGTTTGTGCCAAGGAAATCACGATATTGTCGGAAGTCACGTTATGCTGAGACAAGTGCGCAGCTTGAGCTGCAAATTGAACCGGCGTTGCGCGGCTCTACAAATTGCTAGAACAATTCAGATAGATATGGGGAGTAAAGGTTTTATGTTGTTTGGGGATTGTTCTACATTATCTACTGATTTTACAATTAGTTTCTAAGGCATGTTTATCTTCATAATTGGCCACAATTCGTTGATAGCAACTCAGGTGCTTAATGAAGCTGCTGTAAACGAGTTCCGTTTACATTCCAGTCCGTCAGCTAGCAAAAATAATCGTTGCAGATGTTTGTATAAAATGTTGTAAAGATAAAGATAAAGATAAAGATAATATACAGTTATCAGTAGTAGGCGAGAAAGAGTTATAGCTGCTAATGTAACTAGTGTTAATAGGCTTTGCTATGGCCGAGCATTTATTCCTCTAATGAATTTCATTTAGTTTATAGAAAATTTTTGGTTTTTAGCATAGTTTATGCCAATGTTAGCTATGAATTTGACTTGCCAAGATAAGTATATATTCATCACACTATATATATATTTGATATATATACATATATATGTTTTCTTAAGGAAGTTAAATCAAGTGGTTTTCACAAAAAATTTGGCAACTCTAGTTGCTAGATCGAGTGAGATATTCACATTTGAATCTAGATTTTTTCCAATTTTTAGTATGAATTATTGCATTTTTCAAAAAAATTAAAAAAATACTTACAGAAATGATAGAGAACCCAATTTTATTTTATTTTAAGCAGTATGAAACAGAGTTCAATAGAAAAATAAATTGTAGGCATATAGCTTGAATGATATAACAAATATTCCACTTCAACGGAGATCGTGAAGGGCGATCGCTATCGTTAGGCCGCGCAATTTGCATAAGAATATATCAATTATTTATACGTAGATTATTTATAGACTAGTGTAGGGTATCTCAAGAATCGAGCATAGATTATATCAATGTGATCTATGAATTTTGATAATAATTTCACTTAGATATAGTTCTATTGGCATTATGAGATCAAATTGAATAGTTATACACTTTAGATAATACTCCAAAAAACTTCAGTTGAAACAAATGTATATGCCAAGCATATCTATTGATTACTTGTAGGGTATCTTAGGAGTAGAACATATATTATATATACATATATATATTAATGTGATCTATATGAATCAACATACATTTTTATAATAATATCATATAGACAAAGTTCGATATATAATTCAATTCGATTCGATTCAAACAAAATTGATGCTTCATCCATCCTAAGCTTAGAGTTATCACTTTCTAGATCAAAAGACACAGATCAGTCTATCAGATGTTGCACATATATATCCATCACTTATAACTCAGCACATTTCACCACTTCCAGGGTATCTCCAGAGTCGTGCACAGCTCAGGCCAAAGCACATTGTCTGCCTGTTAAGTATAAAGCAGCATTTACTTTTTCTTTATATATATATTTTTTTTTTTTTTTTCATTTCTATAAACTTTCCCATAGAGAGAACTGAGTCACATGGCTCCGGTTTCGCTCGCTGCGCGGATGCTGGCAGAATTTTCGACTTTTGCTTTTTGGCCGTTTCTGAAAACTTTTGTCAGCGGGTTGACGACTTTTTGACATTTGTCGCCGTTGGAGTTATGAAGGAAGCGACAGCCGAGAAACATCCTCATTTTCAACATCATAAACGTCGCCTTATTAAAAGTGCAAAAACTTTTATATTTCTGCAGATTGTTGTTGTTGTTGTTGTTGTGCGCGGCGTGTGAGTGTGGGGCGTGGCCATGGGCGTGGGCGTTGCTTGTGTCTAGGCAGCGGGCGCATTGCAATGCACAAGTTGGGCGCAAAACTAACCAAGAAATTATTATCAATGTACGCATAATTCATTAAAACGTGCAACTTTTTTGGGGGCCAGCAGTGTGTGTGGGTGGGTGGAGGGAGGGGAGAGTGGGGGTTGGTATGTGGAGGGGGGCGCGGCGTGGCTGCCTGCTGCTTACTTGATGACAGCGACGGCGACATGCGCTGATGATGATAATGTCAAAGTGCACTTTGTTATTATATCAGGAGGCGTGCACACATACACACACATACACACACACGCACACACATACATACATGCACACACACACATGAGCCGCCAGCGGAAGGAAGAAACTAAATAACTTTGTTAAAAGTGCGCTCTGTTTATGCACGATTCTCTCTATCACACTACTACTTATTTCTCTCTCTCTCTCTCTCTCTCTCTCTCTCTCTCTCACTCTCTGCTCATTCACACTGTGCGTGCGTGTGTGTGTGTGTGTGTCACTTGCGGTGCACTACAATGAAGTTATCGTCCAAGTTTTAAGCGTGAACTTTTTGCCATGCCAGCAGCTACGCCTCCACTTCAGCCTCCCCACCCCAACACCCATCAACCCCCAACCCCCTCAAGCAACCGCAGCCATTGCATTGAAAATTGGCCGCCTTCCTTTTAGCGGAAACCAGGACCTCCCCCCTATTTGCCGCCCCAGCCGCCCCATCATAATTCGCTATTAGAAGTCACTTAAAAACTTTTGCAAGTTTTCCATGCAGCTGCCAACATCGTTGTCAGACCGCCTACTGCCAACCAGCCAGCCAGCCATCCAGCCAGCCAGCCACGCCTACACCGCAAGCAGCTAGCACCTATCCATGCACTCCACCAGACAGACGCACATATCGAGCCAGCAGACCGAAAAACTTTTAGCTTCGCTTTCGTTGCTCGAAAATTATATTAATTGCGCGGCATGCACTTTTTAATTGAATGATTGTAGGCATAATGGGGGGCGTGGCTGAGCTGACTTGAGAGAGCCACAGCGTCGGGTCGGGCAAGGTCTACACACACAGAACAGAGAGATCAGAATTCAGAACTTAGAACTCTTCTGCGGACAGCATGAATACTCTGTCCGATATTTCTTGCTATCGATTATTGATATCGGTTATCGACTTTCGATTGCTACTACTTACTCAACCCTTTTTTTCTTTGACAACATCGATTTTCTTAATATTATAAATCATGCATTCATAAATTATTCATAATTATCGATATCATGATGTTACCAACTATCGACTATCAAAATGGTATATTTGTAAGTAACCAAAAGTTATCTTTACTATACTTTTTGTAAATGGTTCACATAGACATACAGATCTACATTCATATTGAATAATATTTGTATTTCTTTATAACAGCTTATTGACTTATGACTGTTATCGACTATCGATTATTACTGTTTATAGCACTTAAAGTATTTTCAATAATGTATATATATTTTAATTTTCATTAGGAATTACCAATTGTTTTGAATATTTGTACTTCATTACATATGCATTTTCTTTGGAAGTTTATCGACTATCGATTATTATTATTTACCGATCTTTAGCTATTCGTAATCATTTTTTTTATGTAAATGTATATATGTTATGATTCGGTTAGGATTATTGATAGTATTTAGTATTTGCATAGTTGCATATCGTAAAAACTGTTATCGACTATCGATTGTTATTGCTAATTGACTTTTCGCTATTCTTCATGTTAATGTTATTTAAATGTGTATATGTATATACTAAAGCTCAGCTAGGATTATACATAGTATTAATCTGCATATCATAAGCACTGTTATCGACTATCGATTGTCATATTTTGTCACACTTTTGCTATTTTATAAGCATTTACCATCTATATATACTCTATAATTCACTTTGGATTACCGATAATATTCAAAATTGGTATTTCCTTATGGCTGCATATCATTATGACCGCTATCGACTATCGATTGTTATTGTTTTTCCGATTTTGGCTAGTTTTGGTGCTTATATAATAGAAATAAACATATTTTCATTTAGAACTATCGATATCGATAGTCACTTTTGTGTATTCAACACTTATCGCAGGCAATTGATAGTTCAGGAACTCTGAACAATCGAATAAGTAAATCGAATAAATAAATCAGATTATATTTAATGGCCACACACATTAAACATTAAGAGACATGTGTTAAGCTCTCCGGGGGCTTAGCGTCTATGGCAATTGCTCGCTTAATATTTGCCTTCACAAATCCATCTGATATATATGTATAAATGGCGCATACCTCTATATATATATATATATTCATATGCATATTGATTGAATTACTATAGTATTAAATTGATATTCAATTTGGCTATAATATTACCTCGTTTATGCATGGGCATGGCTAAAGACTCGATATTTGTATATGAATCTTAATGCAATATTGCGCATACGCCGCGTGTGCCGTTTAAATTCGATTTGCCAGCATTTCAATTTAATTAATCTCCAGCTAACGGCTCCTGCTGCTGCTGTTGCTGTTGCTGCTGTGGCTTGATAAATGAGACGGTTCTCCAAAGTATGCAATGAGTATTATTAAATGCATACATAATTGCATTTTAAACGCGCACAAACAAAAGCCAACCTGTCAATGGCGCCCGCTAGCGCCCGCTAGCTCCCCTGGCCCTGGCGCGTCCTTTAACGGCCCACCAAAGCTGAAATCATCATTAAAGTAATTATAGCTGTCAACGCGACAATGCTATGGGCCAGGATGCACAATTTATCCAGGTGGGCAATGCCAGTCGAACGCAAGACAGGCTCATAAACGTAATTTGCCAAGCCTTGCAGCCTGCCTTATTGTCCATTGTCTAAGCCAAAGCCTGGCCAGAGGCCAAAAGCTTTTATATATTTATAGATAACTGATTATAGCAGCATCATGGGCTTAGGCTCCATTAAAATCCAAAAAGTTCAAAAGATATTAGAAAGCCTTCAGCTTTAACACAATTATTAAATGAGCTTTCATGAACTTTCAAACAGCTTTTCAGAAATTTAGAAACTTTAGTTCTTAAAAGTACAAAAATTATGCTTGTTAAAACACATAATAAGAAAATTAAAATATTTTATAAGCTTTAATCAACTTTCAATGAGCTTTGTCGAGCTTTATATGCTTCCGCTTTTTCAAGTGTATTCATTAAATAATCTGTTAAGCTTTCTGGTATTTTGATATTAGACAATTTTAGGTAAGCTTTAACACATGTATTTCATAAGCTCTATTGAGCTTATAATGAAATTTTTAAATATCTTTGAGCTTCAGTGCTTTTAAAAAAATAGTAATTATATAATCTATGTGTATCTTTGTATTTTGCTATTAAACATATTAAGGCGAGCTTTAATCCAACTATTAGCTTTCATAAACTTATAATCTGTGGACTTTTTTTGTATTAAACATATTTAAGCGAGCCTTAAAACAAATATTTTATAAGCTTTCAACGAGCTTATTTGAGCTTTAAAGTATATTAAATTTATAATCTTTAAAGTTTTTTTTGTATATCCGTACTAAACATACTTATGCGACCTTTCAAAGCTCAGATTTTCAAGCGCAAAGCTTTTGTTAAGGATTTCAACAGATGCTGCTTAGTTTTAATATATACATATTCTTACTTTTCAGTATATATAAACTATTAATCTTCTATCATAAAGTTCTTTATCTAATCAAAAACATTTGATTAAGATTTTATCATTTAGTTAGAAGCCTTAAAGTGTTTCTGTTTGCTTGCTTGCCATTCTCATAAGTCAGTCAGTAGCGCTATTTACAGTTTATCTAACGCAAATTTGTTTAGTTTCCACTTTGGCGATAATATCTCAGTTCTCTACAGCAATTAAATACTTAACTACTCTGTGGAAGACAGCCAGCCAAACAGACCTATTTACATGACGAGTATCGTGTTCTGCTGCTCCTTCCACTTCCACTTCCACTTCTTCTTCTCCTCTTTGTGCTGCTCTCTTTCATTTGCATGGGAGGCTGCCTGGCTGACAACGAAAGCAAAAGCCTCAAATCAAAGTCCAAGTCCAAAGTCAAAGTCAAACCACTTTTGGCACTTCTCTCTCGTTCTTAGGCCTAGCTTATGCTATGCAGATCGTTTCTGTCCCTCTCTCTCTCTCTCTCACACCCTTGTTCGCTGCGGCAGGCCAGAAACTCAACGCGCTGCTTCGCCTGGCTGCACTTCATTACCGCTGCAGCCAACAGAGACTTTGGCCCCAAAAGCTTTAACTATAACCTACCTTACACGTCTCGCTTGCTCTCGCTCTCCCCCTCTCTCTCTGCCTCTCTCTCTCACTCTCTAAGAACTTGGCGCTCTGACTGATTAACGTGATTTGCTGATGAGTTTTGGTGCTAGCTCAAACTTTTCCATCTCTCTTGCGCTCTCACTTCCCCTCTCTCGTCTAGCTGTTGTTGTTGTTGCTGTTGTGTTTACTCTTCAACGCTTCTTTGGCTTGTTGACTTGTTGTTTGCCGTTGCCGTTGCTGTTGCTGTTGCTGTTGTTGCTGTTGCTGTTGTTGCTGCTGCTTTTAATAACTCTGGCAAGCGTAGCATGACGCACTGCGTCCCAGCTTCGGTTGTTCTTGAGTTTTAATTGAAACTTTGCCGTTCCTCACGCGTTCAGCCGAGGCGGCGGCGCTGACTAGAGATAAAAGAGAGAGGGAGAGAGCGAAGAAGAAGGAGTGTGGGCAAGAGACACATAAACTTATACATGTAGCTGCTGCTGCTGCTGCTCTGCCTGTGTGAGAGGGAGAGAGAGAGAGCGACGGGGTGACTTTCTAGGCTGCATCCAAATGTTAATGCTTTTGATGTTAATGAGACGACATACTTGTGTGAGGTAAGTGCTGTATCACCGAATAACGGCATAAAGTCAAAAAAAGAAGAAGAAATATATGAAGTTCCATTCCGTAACGGCATTTGCTGCAGTTGCCCGAAAACAGCCGTGATTGATGAGCTTTGATTGATTGCCTGCAAGTGGACAAGAATTTGCACTCAATTTTAGCCAAGTTTGCAAGTGACACGCCCACAAAAAGGCGTTGGCTCAACTGCACTGGCATATCACAGAGTCTGCACTCAGCTGTCAGTTGGCTAAAATTAAAAACAGGAAACTGGAACTGCATTGGAAGTTGTTCAAAAAGCAAGGGGTGAGAGAGGTGAGATTTGGAGATACCCTGTAATATAGGCAAATGCATCTGAAGTTTGCCGTGGTCCATTATACCCTATATTAATTTTGAATATCTTTTTATGAGTTTTCTTATATTCTATATATTATATATTCTGTGTTCTATTCTATATATTTCATTATTAAACACATTTCGACGATCTTTAACACAATTATTACAAAAGCTTTCATGCACTTTTAATGAGCTTTACATCAATTTGAGGTTTTACATCTGAGCTTTAATTATTAAGAGTATATAAATTATATAGAATGCGTTGAGCTTTCTTGTGCTTAAGTATTAAAGCTATTTAGCAAGATATTAAAGTAAGCTTTAGGACAAATATTTCATAAGCTTTCATGAACTTGAGGTTTGCAGAGATTTTCAAGATTTTTATTATTTTAAAAATTTAATATATATTAATATATGAATTATATAAACTGTTCAGCTTTCTTGTACTTAAGTATTGAACATATATAGATGAGCTTTCAAAGAAAGCTTTTGTCAAAGGACTTGAGCTGAAAGTTGTTAGTTTTAAGCAATCATTATTTTATCTTCTTTTATAAAGTTCTTGAGATAATCAAAATCTTTTGATTAAGATTTAAAGTCTTATAGAGAGAGATGCATCTAATGTTTACCTCAGCCCATTATATACCCTGTTTAGCCATACTTAGACAATTATTATTAAAAATACTCCAAATGAACAGCAAATAGCTGAAGCGCTAGTCAAATAACTGAAGTAATCAACGACAATTCGCCGGCTTGCGCTTGACATTGAAGTTTGGGCCGTGCTCAAGGCCAACAAATGGTGGAGGCAGCGGCTGTGGCAGCGGCAGCGGCAGGTGCGTTGCCCAGCATATTTAAATGCAGCACTAATAGCAGCAGCAACAACTATTAATTACACAATATCTACATATATATATAAAGTCAAAGCTCAGCCCCTGCCTCAACCCCTCTCTATGTCTATTCAAATGCTCAAAGTCAAGTGCAAAAAAGAAAAACAGAAAAAAAACAAGTAAGAGTGCTCTAGTCGAGACGGCTCGACTACGAGATACCCTGAACCCTGCGAAGATCCAATCTTCCCAACATTATATGCTTATTTTACATATACAAATATTGCGAGCAACGCACACCCACACACACACACACATGCATACACACGCACGCATAAGCATGCGCTCTGCTGACTGCGCAGCTGACGCAGCGACTGCGCTTGGGCTGCAATATGCCTATTGTATGGGAAATTAAATGCTTAATAACTTTTTTTGTGGATGGACTTTCTTAATCAAACTTGCGCAGCATAATCATGTCATTCATATGTATGTATTTGCCAAAGCACAAGTCTCTAGTATTTGAAATACGAATTTTGCAAATTGGGGGCGAAAGAGGCGTGGCATCCAAAATCCAAAAATGACAAAATGTCCACATTCATTACACAAATCTACACAGTAAATTTGGAGTCTCTAGCTCTTACGGTATGCTTAGCGGAAGAAAAGTTATCGATTTTTATCGATAATAAGGAAACGGGATGAGTTATCGAAAATCTAAAAAAAACTCGTACTGCGTAGGCTATAGACGAGTATTCTCTGAAAATTTCATATATCTAGCTTTTGTGGTTTACGAGATCGCTGCGTTCATACGGACGGACGGACGGACGGACGGACGGACGGACGGACGGACGGACGGACGGACGGACGGACGGACGGACGGACGGACGGACGGACGGACGGACGGACGGACAGACGGACAGGGCTATTTCAACTCAGCTCATCGAGCTGATCAAGAATATATATACTTTATGGGGTCTGCGATGTCTCCTTCTGCCTGTTACATACATTTCACAAAAACATTATACCCTGATTTCCCATTTTCAATGGGTTCAGGGTATAATAACAAAATCATGCGACATCGACTCATTAAAATGCTGAGTAAACGCGCCTCGCACCGAGCTACGCGCCCCGAGCGGATCATTAAACTAACACACACATACACTCATATATATACATCTTCCATCTCGCTCACACTTATGATTCAGTGCGCCGGCGCACCTGCGGCGCATTGCAAAGTTTAATAATGAATTTAGTCAAGATTGCAGCTTAACTTAAATTAATTATCAGCTATTTCTACGCACTATATTGAAATCTATTTAATTTTGCATCAGCTCGTGTCGACTGTAATTGTTTACCGAACATGTGTGTGCTGCTAACATGTATGTTGCCCGCCGTAAACACCTGTTACTTTACAGGTCAAACATGTTCCATGCTCGACAACAGCCCACTGACATGCGCGCATGCGTGTTTCAATAATTTGTGCGTTGCACGGTGGAATGTGATGACTAAAATTGCAACATTCCACTGAACATCCGGCATAGACTTAAGCTAGATATATATATATAATGTGGGAATTAATTACTGTCTGACTACTTAGAATTACTTAGTATAAAGTTATTGTCTAGCTATCTGACTACTGAATCACATTACACAATTACGTTAAATAATTGAATAGAACAATGCGCATTAAAGTCACACTAAATAATTATAATAAGCAGCTAAAATAAGATTTCTATATTAACATATAATCAATTATCATTGTCTACATATATATATATAATAATAATCAAATGTATTGTTAAACAGCAAATAATCACTTTTAAGCACAACATCATTTTATCAATCTTTCTTTTTATATAAATTCAATTAAAATCAATTGAATGAACATCAAACAAGTTCGTTGCCGTTTTGTTGCTGCTCGCGCCACTGTGCACAGTCTGCCAGCAACATGTTGCGACAACAGCGCTGTTAAGCCAGCCAGTTCGGTTAACAGCGCGTCGTCAACCTCACGAATGTCTGTTAGCTGGCAACGTTAGTCTTTTGCCGGCATTCAAAGCGAACGCGTGCGTTACACATGTCCGTCGCCGTCGCTTTAGCTGTACTGTAAAAACGTTGCAAAGTTTTGCGTAAATATTATTTGTTGTTAGTTTGGCGCGCGTGTGTTCGATTCGACGAGGCGCTAACGGTTAACAGTTTAATATTGTTGTTCTGATTGCCGAATTGCTCAATTAAAAGCAATAATTTATAATTGTCTTAACATTATTTGGCGGTCCGCGTGGCCCGCAGGACACAAATACCAACAACTGTTTTTTTTTTCTCGTGTGTGTGTGTGTTTTTTTTTTGTTTGGTTTATTTTGGCGATCGCAGCGCAGTGTTTGTTGTGTGTATGAGAAAATATAGTTTCAAGTGCATTTTGTTGTTATTTTCGCTACACGTGAAGTGCGACACACACACAAGCGCACACACGCACACGCACACAGACGTACATGTTTGCATGTGTGTGTGTATTTAGCGTGTAAAAGGAAAAGCCAAAGAAGCAGCAAAAACAAATTTTTGATGTACAAGCAAATAAGAAGAAATACCAAGTCAAAAGAAATTTAAAACCGGATTCAATACAACAACAACAACAACAAGAAGAAGAGGAACGACAACAACTACAACAACAACAGTAATAATAACAGCAGCAGCCACAGCTACAGCAGCCGATACAACAAAAACAAATTTAGTTGTTTTTTCTTTTCATTCTGCTGCTGCTACGCACAGCAGTGACGCCGACGCCGACGCCAAAGTTGACGTCTATCCTCTCAGCAGCAGCATCATCTGAACGCAGCTGCTTCGTTGACTGTGTGTATTTTGTTGTTGTTGTCGCCGGCAGAGCAAGCGCAACAGGAGCAGCCGCGTCGCGCGCTGCGCCGATCGCTGTGCAAGAATTAGAAGCAGCGCAGAGGCTGAGACACCAGCAGAGCCAAGCAAAAGGTAAGTGCAGTGTATAGACTCACACACACATGCAAGCATGTGCAAATGTTTGCTGTTGTTGTTTTGTTAGTTTATGTGGGCAGCAACAAAACGGTCGCAGGCCGCAAGCGAACAGAGTGTGAGTGTGAGACAAGCAGATAGAGAGTGCGAGAGAGAAGGAGAGCGAGAGTACAGAATCAAGAAAAGGAGACGCCGATGAGAGCGTGCAAATGTTAATTCTCTTGAATGAAAAATTGAGCGGAAATTATTCTCAACTTGGAAAAAAAAGAAGTTTGCTTGATTCGGGATTTATGTACGAAAATGTGATAAGCGATCAATTGATATAAAAAATATATATAAATAAATTAATATAATATATATATATATAAGTAAAGGAATTCTTTTACTTTTACTGACCTTTTTGAGTAACATATGGAATGGAAGTTGCGCTGAATGGGATAAGAATAGAACTGAAGAGAAGAGGGCATATTAGTGTTCTAATATGTTTATAATATTGAAAAGGCATTGACTTAAAATTCAAGATATTATAGCTTAAGTCTGTCTAGCCAGGAGTCACAACTAGTGCTGCCAATTTAGCTATTTTCCCGTCAGTTCTGCGGGAGAAAATTGTGATCTAACTGTATTTTGATGCGATTTGAATGCAGATTAAGGAAAAATAACCAAATTTATGCAATTTTGACTGATTTTGGTGTATTTTATGCCGGTCGATATCAAAATTTATATAAAAATTGCCTTAAAATCCATAAAAAGCTTTTTTTCTAGAGCTTCCAATATTTTTCTAGCTATTTCTGGCTTTTTTGAGTAGTAGGTCTGGCGTGTTGAAGCCTTGAAGAGTTAACAACACAGGTCAGAAATCAAAAGACTTCCCATGAGCTCTGCCGACGCTAAAAGTTAGATTTTAGCTTGTTTCTAGTTCTACCGACGCTAAGAGTTAGCTTTCAGCTTGTTTCTAGCTGTTATCAGGCTTAAGCGGGCATTGCGCAGTCGCTGATAGCCGATTGCTGCTTGCGGCGAACTGAAAGGAGTGCAGAAATCTAAAACCTAAAAAGTGCTCGGCCCTTCGCCCAGTAGTACAAGAGACGAACGAGCATATTCATTCATAATTGTAAATCAATGCAAATATCGGTCAACATATTGTGCATGCAGCTATATACATACATACATATGTATGTATATATGTTGTTATTTATATTCGTATTGTCAGGTGTCTGACATACTGCGATGGCGCCATTAAAATTGCTGGCATAATGAGCTAAAAAGCTAGAAAAGCTAAAAAAGCCAACCCATCTAAGTACTCTATGTATATGTATGTGTATATATATATGTGTACATATGTATAAACATATATGTAAATATAGAAATCTACGTATGATTTGTTGGCATTGCACTCTTTACACACTTTTGTTTGCTTGTTTTTTTTATTTTTTTATGTCTTCTTTGCTTTCAATTCATATATAAATATTTATTTATATATATATATATATTATATATATATATCTTTTGCCCTTTTGTTTGTAGAGTCGTTGGAGTGTTGGCAAGGGTCGCGGGTCTTTGAAGTAATCGAATTGCAACACTTAACAGCAAAAGCGGCTAGATTGGCATGCAAAATTCTACGATTCTGAGCAGTCATGAGTCGAATTCGATTAGTAGAAAGCGAGCAGTGTTGGAAAAGGCTTTGAGCAGAACTTATTTCTATGTTACTCTGATCAGCAATCAATCAGTTATACATAAATATATACATATTGATATAGAATATAGTACAGCATGTAATATACTATATAAGAGTTTTTCTGCTGGCATCGCAGTCTCAAAGAGCCGCTAATTGAATTAGCACTCAGCGTATGGCAAGCGAGGGCAGCGGGACAGCGGGGCAGCGGGACAGCTCGAAGGGTAGTCAACGATAAATTGGATTAATGCAGATATAAAGAGAGCAGCAGTAAAGCGGGGCGGGGCAGAAGACACAGAAAGCTATGAAAAAGAAAGAAACGTTGTAATAGCATTTTGTGAGCGTTTTAATGAAACAAATTTCTAACATTTGCTCACACACAAATGCCAATAAATTCCAATATGCATGCGAGTAGATACAGTGAAATCTGCTATGAGCGAACGGTAGAGGGAGAGAGGGAGAGGGAGAGGGAGAGGGACAGACTAAACAAGGTACTGAACGAGTAAAAGTTGCAACTTTTCAATTGTTTTTATAGCTGCGTCTTGACCAAACATTGAACATTAAAAATTAGTTGAAAAAAAGAGATAAAAATGTTACTTTGACTTGGCCTGAAATGATATCAAAAATGTTTTAAAATATATATATACAAAATATTTAAAAAATATATAAAAAAATATATGTTCTATTAAAACCACAAGACTTTTACTTCATCAACATATATTCATATATTGCTTAAGGCAAATTGTTTTTATTTTCATTCTTTTATACATCAAATTATCTATTGTTAACGTACTCTTCATAGAAATTTGTACTTAAGCGCCTTAAGGATACAAACAGACTTCTTACATAACAAAAGAATTAGCTAGCAGAAGAAAAAAAATATTACAAATTGCCTGCTTAAAAGAGCTTTTCGCCCCGTTAGCGGAACTGCTGCACTAACATGTTCTCTCTTAACTGGAAATGCATTTCATTCTAATTCAGCTATCTCTGTACAGCTCTCTCTCTCACTCCCTTTGGTCTGTTGGAACCAGGTCAAATGGACAATTCCATAATCAAATTACAAATAATTGACGTGTTTTGTTTCTTTGTTCTTCATTTTCTTTATATTTTCTGTGTTTCATTTGGTTTTTTTGTTTTTATTGATTTCCATTTTATCCTTTTCGTTTGTTTGTTCCCATTATCAGTATTGTGATTAGAAGTGTTAAATTACATTGTTTGGCTAGGAATTGTTTTGCAAATTTACTGAATTTTTGGCTTGCATTGAGCTTAAGACTATTTGATAAAGGTTTGGAAACAATGTTATGTTTACCTTGCCTATTAAACAACTGTAAATAACGGTATTTACCCATTTGATGCTAAGTAAATAAATATTTAACAAATTTTGCGTTTGTTTAAGTTCATAAGTCTTTTCAAATTGAACAATTGAATTCTGAGACTTAATTGGTCTGGAGAATAATTTAAGCTAACCTTTTCATAAATTTATTGTTTTTATAGAGATTTAAATATTTATTGATAATAATTCATTTATTAATATCAATAAATATAATTATATAGTTTTGTGTGCTAAAATTATCAATTGATTTATCAATTACTAAAATTATAAATGATACATATCTTAAAATATTTTATCTTAATTAATATAAATTATAAATTTTTTTGTATATTTTCTTTAAATTATTATAAATTATACATTTTTTAAATAAATTTTATCCTTATTATTATATATTATAAAATTTAAACAAATATTTTATCTTTATAAATATAAATTATATTTTATTTTATTTCTATTATTAATTATTATAAGTTATAAATTTAATAATATATTATTTCCTAATAAATAAATTTAATTTTTTTTTTTTATATTTTATTGCTAGAAATATTTTATATTGATTATAAATTACACATTTTTAATAATATATTTGTTATTATATTTTTTTTTTATTTTATCTTAATTATTATATATTTTTTTAAATATTTTATCTTAGTTTGTTTAAATATTTTATCTTTATTAATATAAACAATACATTTTTAAATATATTTTATATTAATTATTATAAATTATTAAATATAAACAAATACTTTGTCTTTATAAATATAAATTATATTTTTTATATTAATTATTATAAATTATAAATTTAAAAAAATATTATTTTCAAATTATAATAAATTAAATTAAAAAAAAAAAATATTTTATCTCAATAAATATTTTATATTAATTATAAATTATAAATTTTTAATAAGATTTTTGTTATTATATTTTTTTTCAAAATATTTTATCTTAATTATTACTAAATTTAAACTTTTTTAAATATTTTATCTTTATTAATATAAACTATAAATTTTCTAACCAAATATTTCTTAATTTGAATCTGATCTCTAGTTTTCATAGACAAATTAGCTCTATTCTCTGCACAACTCACAAATTATTGACATCAAAAACAATTTACATGATCTATATATAAATAAGGGAAAAAACCTATTAAATATATATTATAATGCAAAAATATATTATGTATAATAATTCGATCATTACTTTTTTTTTTGCCATAGCTAAAATCTTATGCAATTCGCTCATCAATTGTTTCACTTTCAACACTTTTAATTTGATTTGCAAAAAGAAAGTGAAAATCGTGCATATGCGCAAAAAAAAATTAATGAATATAGTATATAATATATATATAGATATAAATATAGACATATATATGTATGGGTTTATAAAAACTGAAAGCCAAACCCAAGCCGCATAATCAGCATCAAATTTAACTTTGACTCTTAACATGAACATGAACACATCAGCATTGTGCGTCCACCACTCCCTCGTGTAAACTAATTAAATTGAAGAGCTGGCAAATATCATTGATGTATTTTTAAAGATTGATTAATGTGCTTATGGTTAGCGGAGGCTGTTGGATATCTCCATTGATACGATAGCAGCACATGCGGCTCTAATGAGTGGAGTCATTCGATACCTTTGCTTCCAAATCATTTTTTTGTTTTTTTTTTTTTTCTTTTGGTATCTTCACGTGTCTGGCCCGCTCTGTTCGTGATTTATTGTCAATTTTTGGGCCAATGCATTGCTTGTGGATTATATTTCATGATTTCTTTAGATTTCGCAAATGACACTTCTGTTTATTTAATGAAATTGCAGTTTGGCAATCCGGAAACAATGTGCCCCAAACAATTATGTCGATAGGTCGATAGGTAAAATATATATATTTATATTTATATTTGTAGTATATTTTATTTGAATCAACTTTAATTGCAGTTTTTTTTATGATTTAATGTGTGTTTACTTTTGCCTTAGAAATATTTTTACTTCATTTGTTCGCAGCGTGGCATTTGGCATCAATTTTATTGCATTCGCTGATAACATTTGCTCCAAGACCAATTTGCATTTTGTATATACATTATACGTATATATATGCAAAGATATATATATATGTATATATAGTATATACATAGATACATATATTTGCTTTAATGATCATATGATCAAGTATTTAAAATAATTATTAATAATTGTAATTAAAAGTAGTAAAGCTCAAAAATCAAATATAAGTCTCGACTAGCAGCTGTCTTAATTCTTTACTTCTTTTAGCTTTCTTTTAATTTATTACAATATTATTTCATTACAAATTTCATATATATTTTCTATATCTCTTCATATTCAATCATTGCCTTTCTTTTCTCTGCCATAAAGTTTCGACTGAAGTTAACTTTTTTGGCACTTCCAAATTCGTTGAGTTATCTTTAGATCTTTTAAAGATCAGCTATGCTCAAACACTTCATGCCTAATCGTGTGAGCTTAACACGCGCAGTTCTAATTCCCAGAGCCCCAATGCAACAAAGCAAAAAATCAAAAAAAAAAAAAAAAAAAAAAATCTTGGCAACCGCAAAACCCAAATTACGAGCAAAAGAAAAAAAATAAAAACATTTTCTTTAGCTGATTTGTTGTAAAATGTGCCTATTATCATTTTTGGCTGTTTCATTTTCTTAGTCTTTTTCAATTGTCTGCCATTGCATGGCTTTTTTTTTGTTTTATGCGCCTTTGGTTCGGTTTTTGGCTCTGTATTATTTTATATTTAGCTGGTTGCTTCTTGGGTCTCTGGGTTTTTGCCCGCTTCTTTCTTTCGAGCAGCTCACGAAACGCATTTGCCGCAAGAAATCACAAGCAGAGAAGGAGCAAAAAAAAAATGAGAAAAGAAAAATGAGAAAAATGAATGCATGGCGTTTCGTGTGGCACGATCTGAGATGTGGAAGTGGAATGTGAGGCTGCGAGGCGCGTTTTATATATAGAATTGCATTGCGGTGTCGGGCAATTGTGGCATTCAAAGAGCCAAGAAGCATCGAGACGATATCGATATGCATCTAAGTAGGTTATAGTTATCGATAACATGCAAATGTTTGCAAGGAATGTTTTGTAATTGATTATTGATCAAGCAGATAAGCTATTGATTGAACTAATATATAGCATATAGAATCTGAGTATTGCATCTTAAGCATCATAAATATAGTTATAGTTATAGTAAACATGTTATCGATTGTTATCGAATTTAGATATAAAACGCATACATACCAAATTTTAGTGGACAAAACAAGTCTGCATAGCAACCCATGAATACCTATCGATAAATTATCGAAACTACGACTGTGCAAACTAGTTTCGAGTTCGCTCTGTTGTCCCTCAGGCAAACGTGGCAAACTTTTTGCTCTTGATTTTTTTTTCGCAGCTGTCGCCAACTCTTTTGATGCGATTTTAAGTTTTTTTTTTTTTTTTTTGCCGCCAACAACCCCTCTTCTGCTTCTTTTTTTTTGCGAAACAGATGGGCAACATGTGTGGGGAACACGAAGGAGTCGCCACACACGTGACAAGTGCGAGCAACAGGGGCGCGGCTGTGCGTTTGTGTGTGTATTATACCCTTGTCGCAGCAGTCCGAGTTGCGAATTGCAAGCTGCGAAGTGCTGCAAAAGCGACGCGTTATACCCTATATATGTTATGTTGAAGATTGTATTAAGATTTTGAGTAACTTGAAGAGATGGTAAAGAGTTGAAGCTAAGGCTAGAGATGTTAATCTATTTCAAGTCAGTAATAATATAGATTTGTCTGATATTGTTTAATATATAGTTTTATCTGATATCATGGGTAATGTCAGGGTCTGCAGATAGACTAGCTTAGCCAAGTAGATGAAGAGGAGAAACAGCTATTAATGCTAGTTAGACTTTATGCTTTATATTATTGAAGATATATTCCTGGGATTCCTGTAGACATTTTCACCAAACAATATACCCATTTACTCGTTTTCAAGGGGTAGTTTGCATCATATGATATCATAATGAAATATGAGACTGCTGAGAAAGGAATTTTGCATGCGAAATGAAGAGAAGAATAGAGCGATAAAATAGGGCGAGAGACAGAGAGGGAGAGACATAAGGATAACAAAGAAGATATGGAGCAAAAGAGAGTGAGAATGAGAGAAGGTGAAAGTGAAAGCTAGACAGAGGGTCGAAGACAGAGGGAGTCAGAGAGTGAGGCTAAGTAGGCGAGAGAGAGAGAGAGAGAGCGAGGTAGATATAGAAAGAGGGAGAGAGAAAGGACAGAGAAGAGGGAAAAAAAGAGAAATACAGACAAAGAAAGAGAGAGAGAGAAGGAGATAGAGAAAGAGAGGGAGAGAGAAAAGGAAAAGACAGAAAGAGGGTAAGAGGGATTGAGAGAGTGCAAGACAAAGCTAGATAGAGGGATTTAGACAGAAGGAGTGAGAGAGCTAGAGTGAGCGGGAGCGAAAAGGAGAGCGAGTTAGAGCTACAGAGAGTGAGTAAGAGTGACTGAGGAAGAGAGAAAGACAGACATCCCGAGAGAGAAGGAGAGGAGCTAAACCTATACTATATTCAACTCTCCATGGATCTTTTCTATTCTATTCCAGTAGAAACACCTGAGGGTACTTTTACAGGGTATTTGACAGTCGCTTAGATGCAACAGCTAGGTTCTCACTTGCTTCTTTTTTGTGTAATTAAAATAATAATAATAATAATGCGACGCCGTCTGAGGTGGGGACGTCTGCACGTGTGCGTCTCGAGTGGACGCACCAGCCAAAGTGTGTGCGGTGGAGCTAGCTGTGGGGCTGGGCTGAGGTGTGAACAATTTGGTGGCACATGTGTGCACATTGTTGTTGTTGTTGTTGTTGTTGCAGTTGTTGTTGCTGTTGTTGTTGCTGTTGCTGTTGCTGTTGCTGTTGTTGTTGCAGTTGTTGTTGCTGTTGCTATTGTTGTTTGTTTGTTGTTGATGGGATTGTTTTTTCGCTTTGTTTGTTCATGCATTTGACTTTAGTCGCTGTGCCTTGGCGTTTGTTCTACTTGTTTTCTTGTTGGCATTTGGAGTGCACACGGCATAGCATTAGTGTGTGAGAGTTTGTTTTTGGGTGGGCAATTCGTGTGCAGCTCCACAGTTAAATTTATTGTAAATGCATTCCAAGAACTGTCAAGCAAAAGCAAGCTGATCTTCAAGCGATCTTTAAACAGAAACAGACGAAACTAGGCAAAGCTAATGGAAATCTGTTGCAGTTCTATTGATATTGTGAGGTTGAGCTAATTGAGACTGGAATCTGGGCTCTATAGACTGCTGGCTAATGTTAATGATATCATTCTGTGCGAGAGAAACCCCAAGAGAGCGACCTATGACTTGGCTTACCTTTAGTTTATAGACCACATAATCTTCTCTTACTCTTGCTCTTACTCTACACCTTAACAAAAACTATTCACAATAGATGTGCCTAAATCATAAGCCAGACACTGCCACGCAATGCTGTCAAGTCTATTGATGAGTTTTGGCGCCTGCGAAAAGTGAATTTGCATGATGGAAAGGCCACAGATCCAAGTCAGAGTCACACAGCACAGTTGAAAGCCGAAAGCCAGAAGAAATCAAGCAACAAAAAACAAATACAACAAAAATTGCAAAGACAACCGGTTTTTTGTTGTTGTTGTTGCTGCTGTTGTATGCCTTTAACAAATTCCTGCAGCAGCTGAACTGAAAAGAAGAAAAAAGCAGAAAAAAAAGTAAAGAAAATACTAAATTTGTGGCTGTGTGGCAGCCAAGCAGCGCAAACATACAACGTGCAACAGCCACAGACGCAACAACAAAGACGACGCATGTTTTGGCCCAAAGACAAACGCAACGGCAACGGCAACGCCAACAACATCATTATCATCATGTTAAGTTGAACGAGTTATGTGCGCAGCCTGGGGCATGCCTCATCCTCATCATCGTCATCAAGCACTGTGTCTGTGTGTGTGTGTGATGTTAATGAGGAGCACTCTTGAATTAATTCTCTGCTTCGCTGTTGTTATTGCTGTTGTACAGCTCCCGGGCCATGTTGCATGTCGCACACACACACACACACACACACGCACACACGCAGAGTGTTGTAAAAAGGGCGCTGCAGCTGCAAAACTCTTGGCATAACATTTTGCCTCCAAGTACTTGGCGCAAATCTTGATTTTTAGCCAGAACTCAGACAGTTTTAATCGATAATCGATTTACAGAATTTTTCAGGGTCAGCTGTATGAAGAAAATATCGGAAAATCGAACAGCAAAACAAAAAGATTTCTCCTTAGCAATGCTGAAGATGACTAAAGACTAGACGACTAAGACATGCTCTATTCTAATAGTTAGAACAAAAGTCGTTTTCCTTTAAGCTAAACTCTTTAGCGAGAGATTTTGCGTTATAAAACTTTAAGATTATCTTCATTTAGTTTTTCTTGATTTTCCTCTCTAATTGTGTGGGCAGCAGTGTGTACAGCAATCACCTTTTCCACTCTCTCCCTCTCTCTCTCTCTGTCTCCCTCTCTCTCTGTCTCTCTCCCTCTGACTGTTGTGGAAACAGAACTCAGCTAGCCAGAGCCGGTCTCAGACGCGTTCGCATTCCCACTACCAAACCCATTTCCATTTTCATGCCCATTTCCCGTCTTGTCTGCGGTTCAAGCTGCCTGCGCATGAGTAGCCGACTGACTATATATATAAATATATATATATATATATGCCTCTCTGTGTGTGTGTGTATCTAGAACAGGTACCAGATGAGTTGCTATGGCAATTGTTGCTGCGGTTGGCAGTAGGACTTGAAGTTGGCGCTGTGGCTATTTCTTTTCCTGTTTTGTTCCTGGTTGCTGTCGGTTCCATGTGTGTGTGTGTGTGTGTGAGTGGTGCATAGGTTTTGCGGTTGCATGTCAGCACTATAGAGACAGAGAGAAAGAGAGAGGTTTTTTTTGGCACATTTTACTGCCAGTTGCTAGACTAGCGGCTGGCTAGAAGAGTGAGAGAGCGAGCGAGAGCATGACCTATGACCATATCTGCTCGATGGCTTTGCCAGCTTATGGTAAAAAAAAAAAAGTGTCAGAGATGACTTAATGCCTTAAGGCCTGAGCCAGGCAGCCATCAGATGAAATCTTGGCCTATGGAGATTAAGCTTAGCTGAGTGGGAAATGCATATGAATTGCAGTCTTTATAATCATATTGAAATAAATTAGAATTTATATAAATATATGAAACATATAGAACTATATATGTCTTCTATATAAGATAGTTAAATATTATTCTTAATATTTTAAAATAAGAGTTTTGAATAGCTTGAAAGACTTTAGGAATATTGTAATCCATTTGTTAAGTATTTTCTTTGCTTTGTAAATTTTTCAAAAATTTATCATACTCAATCTCTCCATCTCCCACCACTCTTCATGCCAATCCCCCAAAGATTTCCTCATATATTCTAATATAATTCCTATTTAAATGCCATTCGCGTTGCTGTTCTTTGCTTGTCTTGATCGTGGCTGCTTTAAATGTTTTGACATGCCTTTTGGCCAGGCGCTTAAAGCTGTTGCCGTCGATCCATCTAGTCGAAGCACTCATGCCGCTTCGCTTTTGGCCCAAACCTTTAACAACAACAAAAAGCAGCTGAAGAAAAAAAAGTATTCTAAGCAAAACGAAAAAGTAAAAAAAAAAAAATCCATTGGAAGGCAAATTGCCAAAAAGCTTTTTGCAACGCGCTTTTGTTGCTGCTGCATCAGTCGCTTCAAGTGCAGCAGCAGCAGCAGCCTCCTGCCTGTCACTGCGACACGTTGCCCAGCCCCGCCCACTTATGCTCGAGCTGCAGCCCACCCAGTTTTATGCAAATCTACGTGAAAATATTCAAAATATTTCTTCTTTTTTCCCTCGCTCTTTTTGTTTTTTTTTTTTTTATTTTGGTATTTTTTTTTTTTTCGCTTTGCGCCTCACTTCGTTGTTGCTTTCAATTTCATGGCACTCTTTGTGGGGGCGCGCAGCTTCGTTGCTGTCGAGACAACAGCTTCCAGCGCTGCTGCAGCCTCTGCAGCCTCTGCGCCTCTGCGCTCCCCCCGCCTCCCATCGGCCTGCACAAGCTGCAGCTCTCGATGCTGTTGCTGCGGCAATTCATCGCTGGCGACATTTTTCGATTATTGCGCATACTTTCGCCTCGTCGCTTATTTCGTGTTTGGTTTTGGGCTCAAAATTTGTCAACGCCTGAAAAATGCAGCGACAAGAGGAGCGGTCGCCGCACACCTCTGCCGACGCCGCCACGCCCGCGCCACCAGCTTTTGCACGCGAAAAAAAAAGCAACTGAAGCAGCGACAACAGCAACAGCAGCAGCAGCACAAGAAGAAGAAGCAGCAGATTATATTGACAGCGTCGACGACGACGACGACGACGACGGCGTCGTCATCAGCGTCGTGGTTGCTGCTGGCTTTTGTTTATGCTGCGCCGTCTGCCTCTGCCTCGCTAGAGATGGCAGGGGGGTGTGGCAGCCGGTGGGGCGTGTGTCACTGGAGCTGCGACTCAGTCTGGGCGGCCTTTTGTGCAATGAAGCAAAACGGTTGACGCTTTTTTGTTCGCTTCTTTTTGCGCGCTGTTTCGTTTGTTTCTTCTTTGAAATTCATTCCTGAAGCGAACTCCTACCCCCCTCCTATACCCCTCCCCCCCACTCGAACTGCTGCCCCACAGCCAGCCAGCTGTGCGCCCCCCGTTCAATGCAACACTGCACCCACTGCAGGCCACTCGCTGCCTGGCGTTCACGCTCCACTCTCTGTTGCTGACAGCGTCTTTATAAAGTTTCAGGCAGTTGCCTTATTTACTCGGCCCGTTCACATCTTTTGTGCCAATGACAATTTCATAGCCATCGATTTATAGCTGTAAAATGCAATGAGTTTCATATACTTCCTTTCAGTCCAATTCGAGTGGAGTCTGAGAGTGTACGAGAAAAGCGAGATTTGAGTTGAGTTGAGTTGCTATCGTGCGATCGTGTCATCACTTCAAAAATACAAAAAAAAAAAAAATAGAAATCATCTAGTTTTTCGAGCTGTTAGCTGATACCCACGATCATGCCACAATCAGAAAAAGGCATCGGAAATGTGGAAATTTTAGAAGATCAGTTGAAGAAGAGTAAACTGAGTATTGTCTAGCTATCTGAGAGTTACAACACGATCAGCAGTCCAGGTGTATATTGATCACTGTAGATCTGCTTCTGGTACATAATTCTCTATCAATATATATAAATATTTCTTGATATCAAGGTCTTTGGCTAACTATTCAAGTCCATAAGTGGCAGTTGGACTACTTCAAAGTTGTTTGATCATTGATCTGATCACTAAGATCTGTGAAGATCACTAATAATCAGTGCTTAAAGCAACAAGTCCAAAGCTAAGCTATTGCCACAGCGATGCAGTGCAGCTGCATGCCTCAGATGTCGATCACTACTGATCGCTGTTAATCGATGTGAGTTTGGCGGAACAGCAGCGATCACTTAAGTTGAAATCATCATCGATCAGCATGTAGCAGCAGCATCTGCTAAGTTTTAACACTTGAAAACCAAGTATATATAGATATTTCAGATACATATCACGTAGGCATTGACCTCAAACTTAAAAATATTTCATAGACAGCAGGCCAATTGCCCAATTACGAGCGATGAATGTGGTCCAAACGCTGGCTGCATCAAAGCCACCCAATTGGATGAGTTGCTGCTTATGATTTTTTGTTTTTTTTTTCGGCTTATTTGTTGTATTTTGTTGGCTTTAATTTTCGGTTTTGTTTTGTTTTGTTTTGTTTTATGCGGAGGGCTTAATTAACGCACAACGACCCAAGGCCTGCATGGCCAAATTTCGTGTGTGTGCTCTGACCCGTGCGATAGGCCAGAAATGTGGCCGGCAATAGAAAACGTATCTGTAGCAGCGATTAAGCCAAAAGGCAAACGCGCAGTTAAGTGTAGCATGTTCAGCAGATAGCCAAGCAAAGTTAGAGATATATCTAACTTATAGATAGTCATATATATATATATATATACTTTTGTATATGATGAGCATTGCACAAGCGGCAGCTACATTAACGTAATCATCGCGATGATGATGAATAACAACGGCAACAATTACAATAACTTTATCATCAGTCTCTTGTGCATCATCATCATCAACAACAAAAACCACAACAACAACAACATCATCTTCATCTAGTTCATTTTCTTCGACCACATTTCGCAGTCATAAAAGAAACTTTTACTTTTTCGTTGCAAATAATGCAAAATAATTGGAGGAGCAAACAATGCAGAGCTCTTGTCGTCGTCATTGTTGTTGCTGTTGTTGCTGTTGTTGCTGTTGTTAACTGTTGTGTTACCATTGTTGTTGCTGTTGTAGGCACGACCCAAAACGTTTAATTTGCGGCCAACATCAACAACAACAACAACAACAACAACAACAATAAGCAGCGAAGCAACTCCAATTGCCAATTCGATTTCTGCAATGTAAAATTGTAAATAAGCCAACCGCAACGAGCAGCCAATGCAAAATATCTTCACCAACTCCTAATCATGCTTGCCTCCTCTGGCAAATGCTGCACAATCCTCGCACAACTCATTAGCCAGAGCAGAGGCAACAGCGCTGAGCCCGTTGAGCTTAGACAGCGAAGACGTTGCAATGCTGGCTGGCAGCTCCGTGCGGCTCATTGGGGCACTCCTCTATGCCTTGGCTCTGCCGCACGTTTCGGGCCGCGTTGCAACTTAGCGCTCCTGCCGGCGAAATGTCAAAGTGACAAGCTTTTTATTTGCACAACATGGCAGGGGGCAGTGGCAGGGGCAGCGGCAGAGTCGTCTACTAGGGGCAGGCAACGGCAGCAGCAGCTGAGGTGAGCCGCATAAATGGCAGGGCTCGCCGCCAAGACATAAACTTCGACTGCGGCGCGGCGCGGCTACTACGTAATTTAAAAAGGCAGAGGCGGCAACCTTGCCAGTTCAGGAAACAATTCGCATACAATTATCGATGTGTGGGAAAAGACTGTGAATCGATAAACAAGACAATTTGAGGAAATATACTAATAACTATGTTTAGTTGCTTAGTTTTTGTGCCAACTTAAACATAAAAAAAATTGTGAAAAAATGTGCAAAATATTCAAAATACTATAGCAGTTCGATAAACGATAGGTTTCTTTGCTAGAGCAGCTAAGTCTTGATAAGCCATGAGTAAATTATCGATAGGCCTTATTGATTATCTTCTAAATTAGTATATGCATTAGCTTTCAGCTCGAAACTGTTTCTTGGCGATACATTACAAACCGATATGTTATCGATTGTTAAAAATTAGTTAGTGAAAAGATGTTCAGCCTTAAAAAATATAGATATTTTCAAGTATTCGCATACAAATGGATTGGTTCACTTTTTTATTGATAACTATTTTGCTGCTTTACAATGATCGATTGTTATCGATTACATATAAATACTAAACGAAAACCAATAAATATTGTTTTAAATATCGATTACTTTCTCTTAAATTGGAGCATACTTCAATTTGCTACAACTAAACAAACATTCACAACTTAACAAACATTCGATAAATTATCGATCACCTCAAACTGATTTGTATAGCGATAAACTACAAGCCAAAAGCCTAAGCTTGTTGCCGTCTGCTCTCATTTTTCAACTTCCGACGATCAATTTGTAAAATTCCAAATTACTGAGCAACAATCGAAACAACAGTTATTGCTATCGATAATTTTCGTAACGCTAGATGCACCGATAAATAACAAATTTGAGACCATTTTCATAAAATGTGCTCCACTTTAAGCCACAATCTGATCCAATGCTGCTCCCGTTATGCTATGCCGCTTTGCTTGTTGCTTGACCATCGCCCACTGCTTGAGGCGCTGCAGAAACAACCGAAATATTTTTACTGCACAACAGCTAAGCGGCTTATCAGCAGCGGCAGCAACAGCAGCAGCAGCGACAGTGGCAGCAGCGGGAGCAACTGCAGCCAAAAGGCAAACAGAGCGAACGAGTCAAATTGGGGGCGATGCGGGCAGCGTTGGGGGACGCAGTGCCCACTGGGCAGCAAAAGAATGAAGCAAACGGCGCACAACGGACGACGGCAGGCGGCCAACATGCTTTTAACATTAATTTAACGTTTTGTATATGCCGCCAACAGCAACAGCAACAACAGCAGCAACGAGAGCAAGCGACCAGTGACAGCACTTTTTTCCAGTTTTCCCTCTCTCTCTCTCTCTCTCTCTCTGTCTCTGTCTCTTTGTATCACTCTCTCTTTGTCTTCAGTAGCTGCAGCTGTATTTGGTATCTGTGTGTGCGCTGCGTGTAGCTATAAGATGTTTGTTTGCCCTGCTTATGAATAATTTGCATTGGACGTTTGTCAACGGCAACACAAAACACGGCGAAGCTGAGCTGCCGACTTAAAAGCTAAAACCGAGGCCCATTTCCCAGTTTTTCTAGGCTCAATACCCATCAAAAATTGCCCAACAAATGGGCATAATGTTGGGAAATTGAGAAAAAGTGTAGGTTTAACTTGGTGGATCTGACGAATTTGTTGTTAAAATAGGGTTTGACTTAAGGTGTTTGTTGCTTAGGCTTGGCTTAAGGTTTGGTAGTTGGTAAATAGTAAGTAGGAGTTCTGTGTTGATGTAGATGGCTGGGAATGCAGCTATAACTTCTATTTCTGATCCTAAGATTATTAGATATAAACTGAAAACTATCTTAGTCTCTAGCATAAGCAACTATCAACTATAAGAGTTTAGAATAAAGGAATATAAACACTTTAGGTACTTCAACTTAGATAAACTTATATGCAGGGTATTCTCAAGTCAATCACTTTCAACTAGCGCAGTCTAACGTGTTCCATTTGCCATTCTCTTTAGGCAGCGCCTCAGGCGTTTGGCTTCAATTTTATTCAGCTGCGGCTGCGTTCTGCGGCTAAGAATTTTGCCTTTTTGCAGTCACTGTTGATGTTGCTCTTGTTGTTGTTGTTGTTGTTGTTGGATATGGGATTTTGGTTTTGATAAATCGCTTTGAAATTTATTTTCGCCCCCTCATCAGCTGGCTGAGTGAGTGACTGAGCTGCCCGTCAGGCTGAAAACTGGACTGTGTCTGGCTGGCCATTTGTCTAGCTAACAGCTTAGCGCCTGCCACGCCCACAGCCGGACAAATGTTGCGATGTCAACCGGTTCAGAATCAGGTTGAATAAGTGCCCAGTCCCCCAGCTCCCCGCTCCCAGCCAGCATAGCCCACGCTTCTGAGCGTTAGACAGAACTCTGATCAGCTTTTCAATTGCCACAACAGCTTGTTTACAGTTATATTTGTATCTGGAACTCCCGATAAGGGCAGCTGGCGCATTGGCTTTTATATTTGCTTATAATTGTCCCACATAGACATCAAAAATGAACAGCTCGTAAATAAGGCGTTTTTCCGACAAATTTGCCTTCAATAACAGTTACAGTTACATCATGATTTCAAAGGCAGCCGTAGAGGGAGGGCCGTCCGTCTGCCCCTAACCCTAACTTTTATCATTGGCATATCAACCAAATCGCCTACGCATGCTGCATGACAACAGTAGATACAATATCTCAAAGATATTTTGCTTAGCGCCCATGGCAAATCCGAAATGAATAATAGAAACAACAAGCGCAGAGTGAAGAATGCCAAATGCTCTAACAAATATTATATTTCTAGGGTATATATTTGAAGAAAATCTCCTATTTCACTGCAATTTTCTTTGAAAGCTTTGTCAAGTGCTTAATAAACTCGAAAAGGCTCTGACGGCAGTGTATAAGAAAGGAAATGCGAACAGAGGCAAAAGGTTCAAGACAATTTATAACAATTCCTTTTCATTTACATGAGCATAGGACATATCGGACTTGGACATGCTCGACGACGCCCTCAACAAAATTTGCACTATTGAATACTTTGTAAGCGATTTTGGCAATAACAAATGTTCCGTCGGTCACTAGAGGGCCAATAACAAATTGGTTAGCTACTTATGTATTACACACACACACACACACACACACATATTACTATTATTATTTTTATATACAAATATATATATTTTTTTATTATTATGGAAAATGTAAATGAATAATACTTGAAAATCGAACGGAGAAGCTGTCCCCACGGCTATTGGCCATTGTGTGACCCTCATTCGGTTTCCGATGAACCAAAAAAATAATATATGTTTATCTATGTGTGTGTGTGTGTGTCTATAAAAAAGGACTGCGACTCAGCAGTCAAGAAGATAAACAGCTTTTGATTGCGTTTTGCTCTTGTTTCGTCGGCTCTGCCTCTGTTCCTCGCTCTCAGATTTGGGTTGGGTTGAGTTGGCGAGGCGTCGTCCTCTCGTTATCGTTTGCCTTGTCGTTTAGGGATCGCCCCTTGTCAATGTAATTGCATAAGTGTAAAACGGTAAACAGAACTTGCTCTAGCGCATTCAGTCCTTGTGGTGAGAACTAAGGGCAACGGGCAACGGGCAACCGTATACAGGGTATTTCCATTTTCTTTTTTCCTTTCTTTTTTTTTGCCTAGCTAATAATTGGCTTGTAATTGCGTGTTCCAATTAGTGATAAGGCTGGCTACGTTCCTGAAGTGTTTACTGATACAAGATTTAAGTGTGGAATTTGTTGCTGTTTATCGTTACCTTTCTCAGAACTGAATGGATCAGACTGAAGTTGTATTTGATTTCTGAGTTATTGAGTTAATTAAGAAATGTTTCAATTTCATTTCATTTTTACTTATTTTATTCTTTATAATATTATAATGTTTTGTGAATGGGAAATTACAAGAAAATAAGAATATAGATTAATTACTAGTGGATATTAGTACTTAAGTCTATATCAAATGAGAAAAAAATATAAAGAATGCATAGAAATCCCATGCAGACTTAACCTGCATATAACCAAGTGTCTAGGCCAGATCATTTATATAAAGATCTATTGATTCTTGATATTTGGTTGAGAAATTTTGCGATAGTCTAATGATATCTATCATATCAATGTTGGCTCGACAATGTAGGTCAATCGTAGAGTGTTGTCAGGGTTGAGCTGTTAAAACTATCGATAAGAGCAGCCATTGGGTGGAGCAACAATCGATGGGTTTGCAGGGCAGACTGTAACTGAGTTTCAAGACTTTATTTTGACGGATTTGTTGCTGATTTATATGACATTTGACTATAGCTGACTATTGACATGAACAATTAGATTTTGTTTTCTAAAATTAGCCTCGACAATACAATATTATTCTATTATTTTTGTTTGTGTCATTTATATGGTCATTGAATGTAAGTCCCTTATCTAATGTGCTGCCCAAGTACCTGATATTCGTTGCCCACTTTATGACTTCCGCGCCTAATCTGATATTAGCTACGTAGGGGGACATAGCTGCTTCATCAAGAGCTGTTAAGAAGCTATAAACTAGCTAATAACTTATTAGCTTTAGTAACTTATATAGTATACATATACATATACATGCTTCACTTTCCCTTAGCTCTCTTGGCTTATGAGCAGCAACTAAATAAAGCAAACTTTTTTTCATATTCAAATCTATTAGTTTTTAATGAAATACATATATATATATATATATATATATATATATATATATATATATATATATATATATATATTAATATATATATATATATATATATGTATGTGCATATAGATTATCGCCTATCATTTACTACATCAAAAAAACACCTCGATTCGTGTTGTGAATGAAATTTTTCAATATTTATTTATGAAAGTGCTTTAAAAGCGTTTAGCAAAGGCGCCCAAAACTGGGCTTATTTCTGTTCGCACTGCTAATCAAGCGATTACCAACTGTATTATATGTATATATATATATATATGTATGTATGTGTGTGTGTGTGTGTGTGTACGTGACACATAAATTGTTTATATGTTATCGCTTATCGCCTGGCACTTATCGGTTATCGCTCTGCTTTCGCACGGTTGCCCAATTCAATGAATATCATGACGAAAAATGAAAGTGGCGTTAATTTCTATCAGATATATATATGTATATATATATATATATATATGATATATATATACGTTATTTATTAAACCTATTATTTGGCTGTTATTAGTTGCTCTCATTTGTTGTTGCTGTTGTTGTTTGTTTTTTTTTTGCTTTTAGCCGCTTGCATTTTAAATGCCGTTAATAGTTGTTATTGCTTATTGCCAGTTGGCTGCTGAAAGCGCTCAGCAAGCGCAAATGCCGCCTAATCAATTTATCGCATCCCCCGCCCCGCCCCCCGTTAGCCACCCTTTTACGCCTCAATCTCCACGCGATGCGCAGTGGATTGCATTTGAACGCGTTGCCCCCGCCAGTTGCTGTCCCCAGCCCCTCCAACCAGCTGCAGTTTTAATTAAGTGTTTAATTAATGATGATGATGATGATGATGCTGCTGCTGCTGCTGCTGCTGCTGCTGCTGATGATGACGACGATGCTGGGCATCGATGGCAGTGTCGTTTGACCACGTGATGTGGGCACCCTGGACAGCCGACAAATGCCAATGAGTTTTGCATATGTGAGTGCAATGGGATTAACAGATGAGATCAGGATGACCACAGCTGCATGAGTGTGTGTGGGTGAGTGGGTGGATGTGTGGGTGGTTGTGTGTCTGTGTGAGTTGATTGACTCACTTTAGAAAACATCAACTAAAATGCTCTTTAAATTTAAATTACAAATTGTGATTGGATTGCGAAATTGTCGCTTTGGTTTATACAATTTTTTTTTATTTTTTATTATAAATATTTTAATTATTATTATTATATATTTTAATTATTAAACTGTGATTAGTTAGTTCGATAGTTGGAGCTTGAAATTGTAATTCAAATTTGTGCTTGAGTGAAAAGTAAATTTTGTTGTTTTCGCACTCTTGTCGTTAGCTTTTCCCTTGGCCCACTGGGAATTTAGTTTGTTTTCTTTTTTTGTTTCACTCTCTTATAGCTTTTGGCTGATTAGCGCTCATTTCTCTGTCCCCTTTCACCTCATTGGCGCTGGCTGCTTAACGCTAACTGCCAGTCAACCTTGCCACACATTTTCGTCTTAATTTTCAGCTGCATTAAAACAAATGCAATTTTCACTTTTCATACCTACTTACAAACGCCCATGGCTCAGTGGCTGCCAGACTGCCAGACTGACTGACTGCCAGACTGACTGACTTGTAGTCAGATGAGTGTGTGCCTGTGTGTGTGTGTGTGTGTGCGTGTGTTGTTTGCTTGCTTGTTTGTTTGTCTGTTTGTCTGTTTTTCGGCGCTGTTTGCTTTCTGTGCGCACGCTCCGCTTGCAAACATTGCGCATACGCCGCGTTGGCAAAAGTAAAATCAAAAGTCGCCATCTGCTGCGTGTGTGTGTAAAAATTGTGAAAAGCGTATCTGGAGCAGAAAATGTAATGTGTCTGTGGGCCGCCGGCAAGCCAAACTGTACTTCTTATCCACTGCCGCTGCCGCTGCCGCTGCCACAGCCGCAGCTTCTGCTTTTATCTCTGCTTTACTTATTTATGTGCATAAACCTCCGTTTAAATTATAATTCTCCCTTTGCTGTGCTTACATTTTTCATTGCAATTAATTAAGCTGCGCACAGCGCTCACGTGACTACTTCAAAACAGTTGCAAAGAGAGTCAGAGAGACAGTTATTCGGAGACTTTTTGGCCCAAACCGATTTCGGCCTAAAGTTAAGACTGATAAGTTTCAAGGCAGAGCTAACTCAAGTAGCTGCTACGCCTTACGCTATGCAAATAGATAAGATTTTATTTTTTTGTTTATGTTAGCAGTGAAGGTCAAGCAGAGAACTAAGAGAACTAAGTAAGCTGAATCATCTCTAGATGTTTATATTTTGTTCAGTTATCACTTGCATATGAATATATATATAGTAAAAACTTAAGTTTTGTTATAATCAATATTATCAGCACTCATAGCAAATGGTCTTTGTCTGTAAATCTAATATATCATATTTTTTATTAGTCCATAAAAACATAATAATTAGTCAAAAATGATTTAAAATACTTAAGATATTTTTCTAAAAATTTGTTGTTTGTTTACTTTTTGCTGAAGACTATCAAATGTCGAGGGCTGTGCGATAAGATCCCCATAAATTTTGGGCGCATAAAAAATGTCCTCACGGAAAATAACCAAAAAGATAAGCGAGATAGATTTGTGCTGCTTGTCTAGGCCACTTCAACAATGGTTATTGGCCCCAAAAAAAAATTGAAATGTGTTGTCAAGTGGGCTAATATTGAATCTTCAAGCCCAATTGTTATTCATTCAAGTAAATTGAGTCAAGCAAGGTGTGATGCGTATCTTATCTTATGATATAAACAATTTGAAGTTATTACAAATATGATTTGGTCTAATATCGTTTGTCTTTTGTCTTACAGATTGACTATTATATATATAGAAGTTGCATGCATAGAGAACAACAACAACAACAACAACAACAACAACAATAAGAAACAACGAGATAAACAGTGGCAGACGTGGCTAATTGCAAGTAAGTCGTCAAATGTAATTTCTTTATAAAAGTAGATTATAAATATATATATATATAGATATATATACATATGCATATATAGTATATAAAGATAGACATCAACAGTGGGGTTGCATTGCTTTTGTTGCTTTTGTTTTTCTATAGTAAAAATGGGCAAGGCCGGTTGGTGCGCGTCAAGCTGTTGCTGCAGGGTGGGGGCCAGCAGGCGTCGTGAAAATTTTGCCTGCGCCAACACTTCATGTAAATCGCATAACACGACAGCCAAGGCGATGGCGATGGCGACAGCTTGCTTGACTAGCTCAAAGTCCAAAAACAACAACAACAACAACAACAGCAGCAACGGCAACAGCAACAGCAACTAGAAATGAACAGCAATAACAACGACTGCAACGACAACGACGGCGAGTCGTCTAACTTGTCAGATCGCGTGCCAAGAAATAATAATGAAGAAAAATCGTGTTACTTAGGCCTGGGCCGAAGGCAGCAGCTTCAGCACTTTATGCCTAATAATCATACCAGCAACAACAGCAACAATGAACAACAATTGCAACGACAACAACAACAACAACGACAATCTCCTTTAACTTCTATTCAGCCCCCCTATGGCCCTGCGGTTTGGTTTGCTTTGCCTTGCCTTGCCTTGCCTTGCTTTGCTTTGTTTGTGTTTCTGTTGCTGTTTGGGCTTTTTGTGTCATGCGCCTGCGTGCCGTCTGATTAGCGTGCATCGAGATATGCCCCTCATGCCACAGCCTCGCCTCCTGCTCTGCCCTACCCTGACCGACCCTGCGCTGCATTTACCTCAAATTACAGCGCTTGACAATAGACGCTTTGCAGCGCATCCGTTCGTCAGGCCAATGAAGCGGCTAATGCAGCAACTCTAATCATTGACGGCGGCCAAAGTCAAGTAGTTGCCATTGGCTGGCGTAATTTTGAAGCAGGTTAGGCTTGAGTCTATTGAATGTCGCTTAGCTTCATCAATAAGCAGCAGCAACCGCAACGTTTTACTGGCTGAGCTTATATTTGATTAGTGTTTGCATTGTCTTGGATTTGGAAGAGAAGTTGGAGCTTAACTCATTCACTAAGTGAAATGAGTATATTGACTTTGTGTAAGGTCCTTCTTGCTGTCTGTCCGTCCGGTCGTCTGTCCGTCCGACTGTCTGTCCGTCCGACTGTCTGTCCGTATAAACTCAAACCATTTCGTCCCTGCCGCAAGGTTCTTACTTGTTATATCCCGATCACGAAGATTCTTAGAGCAATTGTATCTGGTTTAATGAGATTCAAACTCCTTCAATCTCCTTCGCAGCTTGCTTATTGAATACTTCACTGATATGATATTATATCCTCTAATAATATTCATAATTCTATTACTAGCCATAATCCGAAAATTGAATACTTAAACACTTGCAAATATTGAATATTTAAATTTTTGCATAATTCAATGAAAATAGAGAAAAATAACTAAATCGCAGGCTGTGGAAAAATGTCAGGCTTTAGGGTCTATAATTTGAATGTGCGTGACTGTCGTCCGGCGGATGATGAGGGCCACGCAGCCCACTAATGGGCTATTAAGCGTTTACGGATAATTGAGATGTGATGGTATATGTGTGTGTGTGTGTATGTGTGTGTGTGTGTGAGTGTGTGTACTTCTATAAAGAATCAAGCGCAGCTGGGCTTTAATAGAGTAGGATGATGCTTAATGCAAAAATATTAATCAATATTTATGCATGATTAGGCACTGAATATATATTCGTATATGCATATTATTTTCATTCATGGTAATTGATATAATTAATGAAATGCATACTTATATTATTAGTAAGGAAAAACAAAGGAATCAACTGCCAAATATATATGTATAGAGAAAGCTAATGCTCTCTTAAACCATATTTCTAACCTCGCATTCTAGCTTCTCTTCTAGCCAATCCAATTAGAAAATATATTTTTTTACGTAATTTCTGTTTTCTAATTAGCTTTTCACGGCAAATTTATTGTTCCAAAGTTTACGTGGCTTGGCTTAGGCAAATGCCACCTATCTAATGACGTTGACTTAAATCGCTACACTACGGATAACTTATTGGACTCACGTGCCTTGATAGTTATCTATTTCTTACCCAAACACCTATATCTCTTCCCTCTCTTCCCTCTCTCTGTCTCTCTCTCTCTCATTTCGCGCTAAATCGCAAACGCAAAAACCACAAGCGACACTAAGCCTAAGTCGCATTTAAGTCCTTGGAGCCCATCAGCTGTGGCAGCTACTCCCGGACCCGTCTAAAAAAAAAAAAAACTATTCCGAGGCTCATGCGTCTCATACTCTAGCTGGGGCTAGGCAAACATTGCTGCTGATACTCTCTCTCCCCCTCTCTCCCTCTCTCTCCCTCTCTCTGTACACTTTTACCGATGGCATCGAGCACCTGCGTCTGGGTTGTTGCCAGTCAACCAAAAAGCCATTCAAAAATCCCCAAAACAACTTGCAACAAACGAGCTGCGTTGCGGCCCGCAGACAACATGCTAATTAAAAGCTACTTTTGCCAGCCGCATTAATATACACACAATACACACACACACACACAAACACACACACAGAGAGAGAGAGATAGACTGTTTGGAAGTTGTTGCTGTTGTAGCACTGTCTGCATTGCCAGCGGATTAATGAACATTTACGAGGCGGGCCGCAACACGGGAACAGGACGCCAAGTGCCGGCTCCAGGCTTCAAACCAATCGACTGTTGTTGTCCTCGTTGATGTCGCTGAATGACAACAATTTGCATTTGTTTCATTTGAAATGTGTATATAGACATAGCATATATCAGGCAGGTTGGCGGTGCGGCACGTGCGGACGGGCCCGGCGAAGCGGCCTGAGCTGGCTGAGCTGCCTGGCTGGCTGGCTGTCTGTCTGTCTGTCTGTCTGTCCGACTGTCTCTCTGTCTGTCTGGAAACCCTTAACCGCAGTGGTAAGGCGCAGCAGGCGAGCTACGTCTGCTAACTGCTTTAAGGTTGGGGTTGGGTCACACAGCCTTGGGGCGTCATTAAAAATGTCTTGATAGGTTCTGCGGCTTTGATTAAAATGCGTTGTCGTTTGCTACTGTTGGAGCTTCTCCTGCTGCTGTTGTTGTTGTTGTTGCTGCAACTGACGGACAGACATGACAGGACATTGACAATTGCCTTGCTTAAAAACGGCTGGATATCGAACAATTGACTTGAGTCTCAATTGATTTGCAATTCAGTCTAACAAGCAGAGGAGCGAGCCATTGAGTACATGTACTCAACATAGGCTGAGTCCATGTAGCCAAATACATCTGTTCGTCTTCTTTCTGGAGAATTGAAATTTAAAATTTATATTCGATATCTTAACAAATTTGCCATTAATCGTTAAATTTAGATTTGGCTTTTTAGGCATAACTTGAGGAGCATAAAAGCCATGGGCACCTGGAAGGTTCTAACACTGACTTGGAATTTGTCCTGTTTTGGTAACCTTCTTTCACTTCGCTTACAATTGATAAAGACTTCGAAGAGAAGCCTAGAATGATTGAAAGAGAAGCGCTACGCAAGGTGCCGGGTATCACCTAGTCGGTCATTTCCTCCTAAAACGCTCTTACTTGCTTAAGAGTGCGTATATAACATGTATACCTAGTCATGCACTGCCGACTAGAACATTTTAGCTTACTTTTAATGTGGTTTGCCTCAGCCTAGAGTTCAAGCTTAAAATGATTTCAAGTCTGTCTTGTGCTTCACTGCTGCTGCTGCAGTTGTTTAATCCAGTGAAACTTTTGCTTACCTGCCAATGGTTGTTAATTCAAATTTGGCATTCAGTGCAGCAGGAATGACATTTATTGTCCTTATGCACATACATATATATATATATATATATATGGGTCCATTGTCACCAGGCGTTTGCTGCAAATTCTTGTCGAGCCATAAATTCAGAAGTTAAGAAATAATATTATTTCTTTTATATCTACACTTTTTTTCTTGGCCTGCATGGCTCGTCCTGGTCTCGACGGCCTCTCGGCGCATTCGTCTCTGTCTTAACATTTTGCAGTTGAACTTTTTGACAGTCATAAATTTGCGTCTAACATGAATTCGACAGCAAACTTAGAAGCCAAAGTCAGCTTGGATATAGTTGTTTTCTGCTCTTCTTCTGCTTTGCACATTTTTATACCCTGAACCCATTGAAAATGGGAAATCAGGGTATAATGTTTTTGTGAAATGTATGTAACAGGCAGAAGGAGACATCGCAGACCCCATAAAGTATATATATTCTTGATCAGCTCGATGAGCTGAGTTGAAATAGCCCTGTCCGTCTGTCCGTCCGTCCGTCCGTCCGTCCGTATGAACGCAGCGATCTCGTAAACCACAAAAGCTAGATATATGAAATTTTCAGAGAATACTCGTCTATAGCCTACGCAGTACGAGTTTTTTTTAGATTTTCGATAACTCATCCCGTTTCCTTATTATCGATAAAAATCGATAACTTTTCTTCGGTTAAGCATACCATAAGAGCTAGAGACTCCAAATTCAGTGTGTAGATCCGTGTAATGAATGCGGACATTTTGTAATTTTTAAATTTTAGATGCCACGCCCCCTTCGCGCCCAATTTGAAAAATTCGTATTTCAAATACTAGAGACTTGTGCTTTGGCAAATACATACACATGAATGACATAATCATTCTGTGAAAGTTTGATCAAGAAAGTCCATTCACAAAAAAAGTTATTAAACATTTAATTTCCCATACAATACGCCTATTGCAGCCCGAGCGCAGCCGCCGCGCTAACTGCGCAGTCAGCAGAGCGCCTGCTTATGCGTGCGTGCGTATTCATGTGTGTGTGTGTGTGCGTTGCTCGCAATATTTGTATATGTAAAATAAGCATAGCATGTTGGGAAGATTGGCTCTTCGCAGGGTTCAGGGTATCTCGTAGTCGAGCCGTCTCGACTAGAGCACTCTTACTTGTTATTTTATTTCATTTTATTCTTTTGCCTCTTTTTGTTTCGCGCATCACTTTGGTGCGATGTGTGCTCTACGAATAAGTCAACTTAAAGTTAACAATTTCCCAAAAAGAATCAAAACTTGAACGAACGAAAGAAAATTTCTTTTGAAAAGCTGTTGTTGAAAGGCGAATCAAAAGTTTTCACGAACTAATTTTAACAGCTTTTGCTTTACATTAACTTATGCAGCAATGTTAAGTTAACATGAATGTTAAATCTTTTTTGTGTTCATGTTATTAGCTAAACAATATTTATATAACTATATATATTGTTGTGGGATTTCCATTTTCAGCTTTGCTCGTCTTGAAGCACATAAAGTTCTTTTGACAGCAGACAAAGACTTCGGGCTGGGATAAATGTCTAGCGCTTGAATTGAAAGTCAATTCAATGGAAACTCGTTGGTTACCTTTTTCGCCTACCTGCCGGTTGGCTGGCTGGATGGCTGGATGGTTGGCTGGCGCTGTGGTGGCGCCACATTCAGCTGTCCCTTTGTGCCACATGGTACATATCATTTATTTAGTCGTTGTTGCTACCTCTGTTTAAGTTGACTCAAGTCGTCTCGAGTCGACTTCATGCCATTCCATCCTGCCACTTCTGGCTGCTGCTTCCTTAATACGTTTAAAAATAAGCATACAGCAGGCAGCCCAAGGAAGGAGGACGCGACTGCAGTGCGGCGCGGCACTACTTGAGCGTACAATGTGCCCGGGCAAGTACTCTATATCTTTGACTGCATTATTGTTGTTGGAGAAGTTGTTGTTGTTGCAATGGCATTGACTGCTTGAGTAATTGGAACGCATCAGGATTGAGTAAGCGACAGAAAAGCAGAAACAGAGAGAAAGCTGCTTAAGAGGGACAAGTGAAATATGTTGAATCAACTAGTGTTCTATTCAGCAAAGACTTTCCATTGAGCATTTAGATTATAGAGAAGCAGAAAAAAAATAAATGTATATATATATATATATAAAACATTGAGTTGATTACGTTCAAAGAGCTTGTTAAAGTACCCTACAAATGGCATTAAGTCAAGAGATGGATTTGCCAAGAGCTTTAAAAAAGTGAAGCAGCTCAAGACTTTGGCCCTCATTGAAAGATAAAGATGGAAAATAATAACTTTATGAAAGCACATTAAAGCAATGCCTTTGAAATGGCAATTGCAGAGAGAGAAAAAGCTGCTGAAGTTTAAGTAAAGTCAAAAAGCTTAAGTTTTTGTTTATTTAATTTGAGCAAATGCTTTGCAGTAACATAAAGCCTTTTCCTGTACTTAATTTGTTTTAATTTGAAGTAAATTCTTTTCAGTTTTTCCTTTAAGCATTTGGTTAAAGCTTTTCGCACTTAACAACTGCATTTAACTTCAATTCGCAGATCGTCGAATTGAAGTTAAACATTTTTGTATTGGGCAGCGTCTCTCTCGTCGTCGAATCAATATTTATTCATGCCCCAATGCCATAAAACTTTAGATACAAACGGTAAACAATGAATGCCACAGTGTGAAGCACACAACTGCACGTGGGGCGCTCGATGTTGTTGTTGTTGTTGTTGTTGTTGTTGTTGCTGTTGTTGTTGTTGTTGTTGTTGCGTTGCTATTCCTGTGGCTGTGGTTGTTATTGTGGCTGCCACTGTGACTATGACTGTGACGATGTGGCTCGCTCGCTCTCTCTCTCTCTCTCTCTCTCTCTCTGTCTGTCTCTTTTGCTATCTCTCTCTCTCTCTCGTACTCCTGGGGACAACAATAGCACCGCAAACGTTTAAATAATCAATGAGTGTTTTCTGTCTCCATTTGAGTGTGCGTGCGTGTGCATGTGTGTGTCTGTGTTTGTGTGTGTGTGTGTCTGTTTGCGTGTGCGTGAAAAACGAAACTATCAACTGGACAGGTGAATCCAACGGTCGCTTATTCGGTTCAGTTGATTGCTCTCCCGTATAAGCGCTTCTCATTACTCATTTGTTATTATTTGCTTAGTGGCTGTTGGCATATAAAGTATTTCGCCCACACACGCACACGCACACCCTTGCACAAACAACACACACACACACACACACTTGCTTTACAGAGCGACTCTCAACACTCTTTTGGTATTATGGCAAATTATCAAATTGACATTAAAAACGCTCATCTGTTCGTCATTTCAACTTGAATGTGCAATGGAGCGAAACCAGAGCCAAGCCAGAAGAGAACAGAACTCGACTCGACTCGACTTGAACCGTCGAGAATTGACGTTGATGCCACTTAAGCGCATTTCCTCAACTACACACCCACACATACACACACACACATACACACATAGAGTGCTTCTGTGTGTATGTCTGCTTATGGGTTGCAGCTTACTTACGAGCACAAGTGTCAGCTCGACCATAAGTATGAGCATGAGTATCGGTATGAGCATGAATACAAGTATCTGTTTGAGCGTGAGTATCAGTATGAATCACAGACATACAGGTGCAAACACCTTGCCTGCCACATACCTAAGGTAGAACGGAAATTTGTACTGCAATTTGTAGCACATTAAAGGAGCGAATAGCTGATCTGAATCGAAATTGAAACTAAGCCACTCACATACTTAAGGCAGGTCAGCAAGTTTGCTAAACGAACTCTGGTCAATATCATGTTCATACACGTTTCACCTGCTAAAGTCCTGTCCTTTTTAGTTTGGGCCATGAAAATGTCGGCTTACTCAAAGTATGTTTAAAGACCAACAATTGTAGCATTTGGGCCATTCAGGCAAACGTAACTTGTTTTTTTTATTTTTATGTTGGGGCAGGGCGGATGGCAATGGCAATGAATTCAGTGCAGCAAGTGCCACATTGTTGCAATATGCAATCGAATGGCGGATTGAGAACTCAAAACTTCTTGTGTGCCGGGCAATTGCCACCTTGGCAAGGCGGCAGCAAACAGCTTGCCTACTTTGCAGCGCAACAAAATGTCAAACTGTAAATAAAGAGCAAGTGGCCAAGGGCAAGAGGCACGTAGCGGGCACATTGGGTGGATGGGTTGGTTGGCTAACTGGCTAACTGGCTGGCTGGCTGGCTGACTGTCAAGCCTGTGTTGACACTTGGCTCGACTGTGACTCGATTATAATGATAAAATCTAATTAAAAAAGTTCAACTTAAGATGTCAACTTAATTTGCGAATCGCAGCTATCGTTAACATCTCTGCCGGGCGGACTGCTTTCAGAGTTTAGCATTGGATTTCAACTCACAGCTTCAGCTTCAGCTTCAACTTGAGCTTCGAGTATTTCCTCTGTCATGTTGACTGCCGGCAAACCCGTTCGACAGCCGTTTGCCATTTCACTTTCTTTTGCGTTGAGTCGCTTTTTTTGCGCATTCTTTTCGCCTCTGTCCGACTGTCTGGCTGTCCGACTGTCTGCCTGTCTGTCAGCACAAACATCCTAATTACCAAGTTTTTGCCCAAGTCTCAACACTCGCATCGGTCGCTGGCCCAGACGCTGATCCAATGGGGAACGCGCGCGCTCATCGAGGGCATGGCTCGTTGGGTCAGTCGAGCGGCATTCGCCCTACTTTACATGTTTTGATGTCGTCTCCGTCTCCGTCTCCGACTAATTACGTTTGCGCCCATGGACAAGCGTCACCTAATGACCCAAAGCTGCCAACAATGAGAGGCCAAGGCAGAAAGAAAGAAAACTTTTGCTTTGTACTTTACGCACTTTTTTGATTGCGAACCTCTACCTTCCTACCCTCCCGGCCTGCAACTTGAGCCAAGTGCAAATGAGTTGTGCGTGTGCCATGCCCTCGAGCACATTTCTAATGACCTTCATTACATTGAGTGGTTCGCCTTGGTACCCCCTCTCTGCCCCCTCTCCGGTGACCCTCCCCTCTCAGACACTTGACTACTGGCTGGACAAACAAAAGGCAGCGCAATGCAGGAATAGGTGGCAGGACGTTAGTATGACTATGATCCTTCCTCGGGATGAGAATGGATAGTGGGCAGGGGGCAATGGGGCAATGGGGTTTCTGCATGCACGAACGCCTCGACAAAGAAATTGTAACAAGGCCTGAATGTAACCAAGTAGTTGGCAGCGCAGTGTAGTTGTTGCTGTTGTTGTTGATGTTGTTGTTGTTGTTGTTGAGTTTGCAGTTTCCGTCTAATAGCTTTGAAATGAGTTTCGCTTCACGTAGCTAGTTTATTTGACTGGTCGGTCGGTCAGTTGTCTCATAATCCAAAGCTCATTAAAAAGTGTAGATCTAGACAGTTAGAGAGACAAACAAAATTAGCGGTCAGATAGTTGCGTTGAAGCTATCTATAAGTATATTGGGAACACAAGTTAATTACTTCAAGTACATCAAGCCAGCAATTTTCATTTAATGACAGAGTCAAGCTTAAAGCAATTAAGTGTGCGCTAGCTCGACTGGAAGCTACCCGAACTGTGCGAAAGATTCTAAAAATCTGTTTTTTTTTTTTAGATGAGTATAGATAGTGAGGCGGAAAGAGATAATGGGTTATGCATGCCTCTAACATATAAAAAACATAATATATATATACATATATATGCTTGATACGTGATAAAAATAATTGAGGCAAACAATGGTTTTTGGCTTTGGCTAGCTAAAAAGCAAATATTATTGATACTTCACACCAAATTATTATGCATAGTCATAAACTCAATTTAATTGAATTAAATGCGGTGACAAATTGTCGTTTGTTTTTAAAATATAGAAAAATCTAAAAAAAATATTTAATTAAATAATTATTGTTGCAAATGTTAAATTGCAAACTAGTTTCAAATTAGTTTCGAAAGTTATTTTAAAGTATTCCCAAATTCTTGCTATGCTCAACACTTTGCTCAGCGCTTGAAATTTGATTTTTGCATTTCTATTGCCTGTGATCAGCTCAGCAAATAAAACGAGCAAATGTGAAAAAGGTGAAATGCAAATGTTATTTACAGCACACATTGCTCATACGCCATGTCTCTCCTCTCCCTTTCTCTCTCTCCCTCTCTCTCTCAGCTCACTCTCTTAAGACTCTTATTCCTATGAGTGCATGCTCTTTGTTTTATTGAACGTCCTGATGTGCTGGCACTGGGTGCTGCTGATGCTGTTGATGCTGCACACTTTGGTCCAGGTCCATTTCGAGAGTGGCGACCACTTTTCGTGGTCGTTTGAAGTTTTTATCCTTATTTATCTTCATAAAATATTCATGCACTTTGCTTTCGGCTACTTTATATGGGTGTATGTTCTCTATCTGTGTGTGTGTGTGTCCGTTGCCTGTAAAACCACTTGAAGTGTAGTGCTGAGCACTTTCAGCAGGTGACCCAGGTCAGCTGGGATTGAAGCTCTTCTGCCACTTTGGCTGCTTTTCAATTAAAAATTGTTTTTCACTACATTTGAGTTGATTGATTTTTAATTGATTGCAATTGAGTAAAAGCAGTCCGAGACAAAGAGTGTGTGAGCTTGAGCTTTTAAGTGCACACAGTCAAGAAGCACACACACACAGAGAGAGAGAGAGAGAGAGAGAGAGAAATGGAAAACCTTTTAAGAGGCCGCCCCGCCTTGAATAAGTTTTTGCCGCAATGCTTATACATTATTGACGAAGCATCTCTGGCTAGCGATACAACGTGGCAACGCCCGCAATATCCCCCCTACCCACCCCACCCACCCCATTCCCAACTTGAACCAATCCCCAAGTCGCATTCGGCTCTCCTATAGCTCTGCTTAACTGAATGCAAATTGCATGGGTCACGTCTGCGGCTTTAGTGTCTCATAAATTCTTAACAAGGATTTGGGCCATTTAAGTAACGAAAACCTCAAAAAAAAAGCAGAAAAACCGTAAAGTATTTGAATACAATGGGACGTCCTTTTTTTTTGTTGTTGAATAAAAATTAAAACTAAACCGGAATGTTGTTAAGTGAATTTTAATTTGGCTAAACAAAAAGGGACATGTGTGCTGGGGTCTGGGGTGTGAATGGAGTTTTAAAAGTCATTTGCCGAAATGGGGGCGAGGAGTGGGCGGAGTGGGCGATGCTCTCTAAGCACCGGATGTGCGCAAGGGTTGTCGCTGCGACAGACTTGTTCAAACTTCGTAAAACAAAAAAAGAAAACAACAACAAAAACAGAAACCAACCCAAAAAAACACCGTTAAAAGACTTAAGCTAAGCGGGCGCCAGCTATACAGCCAAAAGGTAGCATAGCCAGGCAGCCAGGCAGGCAGTCAGTCAGTTCCCCCTTGGTTGTTGTTGGTCGGACAACCCTTTTTCTGATGAAATATTAGCAACAAGCTGGCAAAATTGAAGTTAAACAAACAAAGTAATAACAGCCATCGGCTGCCGGCCGGCACAAGGAACAGCAGCTAAAAGAGGACCTCCCCTGGGCTGGCATAGCTCGCATATCATTTGCACAGGGGCCAAGGCCTGAGGCCACTTACACCTCGTTGTGATTGCTCTAGAGGGTATTGACAAATTCTTGCGGATTGTGTGACATGTGCATAGAAGTGGACAGACATATATTTGCCCACTTGCAATAAGTCAAAACGAATCACTAAGGGCCATAAAAACCTTTAGCTGAAATATGAATTTCTATCTGCAAAGTGCATTCAATCTTCGGTGTCCTGCAGCTAGCCAATATCCATTTCATTTTTATCTAAAAGTCGTTTAGCGTACCTTTCCCTAATATTCAATATTTTAATATCGTATCTCGGCCTATTGAAAGCGAAACTTTTATTCATAAATAAATAAATTGCAAAAAATACCTAAGGCTGTTTGGGCTTGGCCAAGTGAATGATACTTTGCATTCTCTACTTTTATGCTAGGCTAACTGAGCTTTGATTGAACTTTATGCCAATATAAATTGAAGCATTTCACGTTAAGATTATAGTGAAAAAAATTGAACATTTAATTGATATAAATACATGTTGGCAGGTCGCTTCAATCAAATGTCAGTCGCTTTGACAGCTTGTTAATTGCAGAGCAAATAAAGTGTGCTGCAGTAGGCAGGTATTACATATATATATATATATATATCATGTTGCGATAAAATCAACTCACTAAAACAAAAGATTGTATGAGTCGTGGCTGCATCATTTGCCAAATGTCAAAGTAGCTAAGAGCTAGCCAAGAAGTAGAAGAACTGCTTGAGAGACTGATGATCTGTCTGATAGATAGATAGACTAACTGTCTAATTGATTAACTAAATGCTGTCTGACTGTCAAACTATTTAATCGACTCACTGATCAATTGCTGTAAAACATTTGCTCACAAATTTGTCTGACATTCAGTCAACATAGCAGCAGACTTTATCATCAATTCTCTCTGATTGATCCTCAGTTACACTGACTTTCAATTTGCCTAACGAATTTGTTCATGTATTATCCTAAGCCTAAGCTGGCATCGTTTTGCCTAACCGTTCTGTTGTCTCTGACCGGGCGGCTCACAGGGCGTATGAATGATACGCAAAATGAGTGCGACACTTGGCAACAACTTTAACAAAACTGGCAAAAAACAAAAAAAACAAAAGCACAGCAAAAAACAACTGTGTATCGGGGCGGGGGTCATGTGTCCCTGGCTGTTACCTGAAATTTATGGCAAAGCTGTCAATACGAGAGTGTGTGCGTGTGTGCGTGTGCGTGTGTGTGTGTGTGCTGTATTTCTCTGATTTTTTTTTGGCGCTTTTTGCTTGTCTGAATTATGACAGAGCAGCAGCAGCAGCAGCGACTCAGTAAAAGTCGTAGCCCAATGCTGGAAGCTACGAACCGATAAGTTAGAAAGGAGAACACATGTCCCTGTCTGTTTGCCCTGCTCTGGGCCTTGTTGCTGTCGTCGTTGTAGTTGTTGTTGCTGTTGTTGCTTTTGTTAGAAAATTGTTTTTGAAATGGCTAACAAGCTATTAGCAAACAAACAAAGGGCTATTCATGCTGATGACGATGTGCTTTGGAGGCTCCAAGCACTGTCTTCTGGCACTGGCAGCTGTTGCATGGCACGCCCCCTAGAAAGCGACACTTGAGCGTTGGAACCAGTTCTTCAGCTCTATATATATATATATATATATACGTTCGCATATCTTTAGCATCAATCAACAACTATGAGGACAACAATTCATTATCGGCCGGGATGCTCTAGTTGCTTGACTGCTCGCTCTTTCGCTTTGCTACATGCCACACCTAGGCAATGATTTATGATGCAAGGCAACGACAGAGAAATCACAAAAATGTGGAACGCCATTTAACTTGTTGTCTGACTGAGAAAAAAATACAGAATAATACTAATAGAAGAAAGCATAAATACAAGCACAAACTGTCAAATCACATCAAGCCATATGTTGCAGAAAATTTAATTCATTTGGCCTGCGACGACTAGTTGTCATAAATCAAGTAAAAGTCGCTGCAAGTGCGTTCGTCTGGCCTGGCTGCCGCTCCCTCTCAGTCTCTCCCTCTCTCGTCTCGTTGCAGCACGAATGTAGGCAATAGTTTTTTTTTTGCTTGCTTCCTTTACGCATACGTCGAGTTGGAAGTTCGAACTCAACTGGGAGCACGGACTATTGAAAATTGAAAAGAAAAAAAAAAAAAGTGGCTGTGCGGCTCGAAGGTCTAAGGCACACACACACTCACACACACTCACACACATAGCGAGCGCACATAGTGGCAGCAACAAACAGGAAAATCAATTAATATGTGCAGCTTCCAAACAGGAACGCGCACGGGTTGCCCCAGCTCCAAACAGCATACAAAAATTTAATAAAAAGCCAAACAAGCATCAAGCAACAAAAAGCTAAGCAAAAACAATACAAAAGGATATTCACTCCACCCGCACACATTTACATGCGCATGTGTGTGTGTGTGTGTGTGGGTTTGGGTTGTTGCTGTTGCTGTTGCTGCCATTATGGTACGCCTCTCATACTGCTCCAGCTCCTCTCCCACTTGCCACTTATACTTTATTAGCTGCCTGCGTTTGGCTGCTTATTAAAAATCGCAAATGGTAAATGCGGCAACTGCCTCTGACCAGAGCAACAGAGCGCTGCTGATTATGAGCTTAGGCAGCGGCTATACAAGCCAGCAAATTCCAGAGGCTTTGCCCCCCACCACCACCAGCACCACCACCAACACCACCACTTCCCATGCTGCCTAATGTGCTCGTGCCGGCGCGCAGCTTCCAGCCCACACTTGGCTGCCTGCTTATATGGCTTACCTTTTTGGGTGGCCGACAAAACAAATGACAACCCAAATTATTTTGACACCATTACCAAAAATGTTCAACACACACACACACGGAGCAGCGCACACTCAAGTGGCAGCAGCAGACTCTAGGCGGAGGCGTGGCAAAGGAGTGGCAGACATGGCAACATATTGTGCCATGTTCTATGCAACAAAAACAACAAAAAACACACACACGAGCACGAACACAGAGAGAGAGAGAGGGAGCGAGAGAGAGAGACTCGCACACGCTCATGGAAATTGCTGGGGACGTTGGCGCTGCTCTTGTGTATCACTGTCTGCAGCCCTCGTCGACCTCCCCCACGCTCCACTCGTCCGTCCTGTCTGCCCGTCAGATTGTCCTTTTGTGGCTCCTGAATACGCGTCCCCCTAATGCCAGCCAACCAGGCAGCCAGCCAGGCAGCCCATTGCCCGTCTGCCCAGCACTGCCGTCTGCCATTCAGCCGTCCACGTGGCCATCGTGGCCGTCTCCTGGCCGTGTCTGGTCGTGTTGTACGTGCGTGGCGTGCGTTCTGCTGCAAATTGCCAGTTAAAATTTCTGACATGTCAGCAAACGGTGACTGCAGCGCCAACTCACCATGGGAGCGACTGACTAGCTGCAAGGATGCACAGCATTAATACTGTATCAGACAAAGCAGCAAGACAAAGTCGAGCTATGCTCTTCAGCGTATAAACTATAAGTTATCGTTTTCTATTCGATAGATGTGTCTATCAAAGTGTCGGCGTTATTGGTTGTAATTCTTGTGGCTCGCAGCGCACAATGCAGCCATCGATTGGGGCGAGCCAAATATGTAGAATAGCTATGTTCTGTTCAATCTTAGATGTTATCGATAAGTTCGATGATAAATTGTTTACAGCTTGGCAAAGTGTAGTAGCTATGATTGTAAGCTGCAATGCTATCGATAAAGTGTGGCTATCGGAGTTTGAGCTTTATATAGTGTTATTCTTGTGGCAATTGTTATTCATCAGTTATCAGTTACAGTTATCGATTTGGACAAATGTTCAATCTTTGACGTTATCGATAAGTTCGATGAGAAATTGTTTGACAGTTTATCATTTATTGTAAAGTTTTCCATAAATTGTGAGTATCAAAGTGTCAGCAAGCTCTAAGTTTCTTTATCGATATACCTATCGATAACTCAATCAATATCAAACGATAAACGATAACTTACTAATGCTACAATCTTATGTTGTTTGGCATGCCAACTCCCCAATTGATGTTATTTCATTTGACAAACATTCATTCAATCGCTAAACAAATATCGATTATTTCAACCTGTTATATCGATAGGCAACTTTGTATGCAACTTCTTCAATACGCACTTAGAACAGGTGCCATATGGCTTTATATTGAGTGTCAGATGCTCGCCCATTGTGCCTACATTGCGATTTAGACTAGATATATACAAGTGTGTGTGTGTGTGTGTGTGTGAGTGTGTGTGTATGGATGAATGCTTGGCTGGTTAAGTGGTAGCTGGTGATGGGCTGCTGCTACATAGGCGACGGTGCGGTGTCTGGGCAGAAGATCAACAATGGCACGCTTTGTCATACGAAAAATGGACGACATGCAGCACGGGAGCGGGCAGACGGGATTGGTTTTAGAGAGATAGAGAGAGAGAGAGATAGAGAGTGAGGGGCTCAACATATTCAATAGATGTCCTGAGCCTGGCTGGTTGCCTGCCTGGCTGTCTAGCTGCCTGGCTGTCTGGCTGTCTGGCCGCCTGCTTGCTTGTCTGCCTGCCAGCCTGCCTGCCAGCCTGGTTGGCTGTGTGTTAACAGCTGCGGTGCAGGGCATTGACAAGAGTCGTAATTGAAAGGCAGCTGCTGCTAGAGACTGAGGCAACATTTTGTATAATATGCACATGGAAACATAGTCGGATGAAGGTGTCGCCTGCACGACGTCGTCAGCTCTGATGTGCCTTTGCCCGTTATCTTTGTGACAATGTTAGTTCAATATAACGTATAATTTGAACAACTTCCTCGTCCCTCGGCCTGGCTCGGTCTGGCCTGGCTTGGAGTCCAATTCGAACTGAATTGTAATTTATACAGCTGTAATTTATACATAACAATAAAGTATTTAGTTATGATAAATATGATTTATGAGCCGTAGGTGCTAAGCTGCAGCTCATTAACTGTTATGCTGTCGATAGACACTGTTTACTGCGGGCCAGTTAATTGTCAACGCCTGCGCACGACCTTCTGGCTATAAATACGTATATATACATATATAAATATATTTGAAATTGAAAACTAAACGCTCGCCAGCTCACCATAAATATCTATAAAAAAAAAAAAAAATCAAAAAAATAAAAGCGAGCATTAAATGCGCAATGTACGACGCGCATTTCAAGGGCATTCGATATAATTTTGAACGCGTGCCGCGGCATACAAAACTTGGCAATTGGTAAGACGAACATAAAGAGCCCAAGACTGCATTCCAATGCTGGCCATAATTATGAGGCGGGGGTGAGGGTTAAATGCAAGGATGGCCAATGCTTTGACCCAGCTCCGTTCACTGCCAGCTGCTGCTCAAGTATGCAAAGCACAAAGCGCAAGCAATAAAAAAAACAAAAAAAAACTAAAATAACAAAAATAAATAAGAAAAAATAATAAATGAAGAAAAAATTGACTGAAAAATTAAGGCGAAAAGCCGAAAAACCAAAATGACGCGATCTAAATGCCATTGAAGTGTCAGTTTGGCCACGTTCGGGCCGTAGTTCGAGTTCGGCTTGAAGTATGTTGGCCATAACGCATTCGAGTATCAATCTGTATGCGGTTCAAGTTGGGTCACTCGTGGCCTGGCCTGGCCTGGTCGGCCAGGCCAATTGGTATTGTTGTTAAATTGGTATTCAAATGGCAGTTAAAACTCAGCACTCGACTCGGGCCGTGCGACAACTGACAAGCAAACACAATCGACAATCGAGTGTTGTCCATTGAAAGCAACTGCCAAAAATAAGTTGAGATTGCGAGCAACATGTGACACTTGGCTTTTGGTCGTCAAGTTGCTGTTGCTGTTGTTGTCCGCATTAACTCGAGTGCCAGTCGAAGTGGCAACATTTAAGGGTCTCTTATTTTTGTTGGTATTTTTGTATTTTTTTATTTTCCTATTATATTGCTGTCAAAGTTCATGTCAATTGAGTTCAAATGCGAGAGCAGCTCATTTGACAACAAATCTTGGAGTTTTCTTAGTAAGCAATTTAGTTTGACAAGGCTTGCTTAACCGCTACTGTGTCCAACGATTTGCCACAGTTTTCAGAGAATGAAGTATCGAATTTCAAACCAGTTTAACAATATGTTAAAGCAAACGTTAACTGTTATGGCCTGAAACCGTTGGAAATGGGAAGTACGGGTATAATAGTTTTGTGAGAATGTATGTAACAGACAGACAGAAGTGAGGAAATATATAAATTAGATATATTCTTGAACAGTATGACGAGCTGAGGTGTTACAGCCATGTCCGACTGTCCGCCCATCTGTCTGTCCGTCCGAATTATTGGAATATCAGATCTTCGCAGGGTTAAGGGTATCTCCTAGTCGAGCACTCCCGTCTAGAGCACTCTAACTGATATTTGTTTTCAATACGAGCTGAGCTGATATAGCCATGACCGACTGTCTGTCCGTCCGTCCATCTGTCTGTCCGTCTGAATTGTTGGAATATCAGATCTTCGCCGAGTATCTCCTAGTCGAGCACTCCCGACTAAAGCACTCTAACTGATGTTTGTTTTCAATACGAACTAAGCTGATATAGCCATGTCCGTCTGTCCGTCTGTCCGTCCATCTGTCTGTCCGTCTGAATTGTTGGAATATCAGATCTTCGCCGGGTATCTCCTAGTCGAGCACTCCCGACTAGAGCACCGCAAACTGATGTTTGTTCTCAATACGAGCTGAGTTAATATAGCCATGTCCGTCTGTCCGTCTGTCCGTCCATCTGTCTGTCCGTCTGAATTGTTGGAATATCAGATCTTCGCCGGGTATCTCCTAGTCGAGCAGTCCCGACTAAAGCACTCTAACTGATGTTTGTTTTCAATACGAGCTGAGCTGACATAGCCATGTCCGACTGTCTTTTCGTCCGAATTATTGATATCAGATCTTCGCCGGGTATCTCCTAGTCCAACACTCCCGACTAGAGCACTCTAACTGATGTTTGTTTTCAATACGATTTGAACGCTCATCTTTCACTCGCTATGCATATGAATAGCTGACATGCCCTATGCTAATTAGGCCAAAGAAATCACCATCGGCTCATAGTGATTTTAGCATACGCCGTATCGCCGACAACATTATCAATAAACATCAACAAGCCCGGCCCGGACCGACCCAGCCCACCCCGGCACAGCCCTGTCACAGCCGTCGCTCGCCAACCCTCTTTCAGCTTGAGCCCTATCTATGACAATTTTCCCATTTGCTGTTGTTTGTATTGTTGGCTGTCAGTCGGCGATTTGGCGCACATTGATAAATGATGCATTGGGTAAACGCAGCTCAATTTGGCGCTAATTTTCTGTGACAAATTTCAACAGCTACATGTCAATTCTTATAGCTGAGTTGAGTTGACTTGAGTTGACTTGAGTTGAGTTGAGTTGAGTTGAGTTGAGTTGAGTCCTGTGCTGTTACTCTGTTACTTCAAGTGTCGCCTGTCTATTCAATTTGTCCGCTGGGGAAGTTTGCCTTGATTGAGGCACTTACGGGACGCACTTAATGCCAGCTTGACATGCAACTAAGGTATTTACGCGATTTATATATAAATAGAGTCAGATATATATATAATATATATATATTCAGTTCCTTTCAGCTTGCTCACTTTGACTTGTTATCGCTCCATCAGGCTAGCTGGCTTATTCAAATCTCAATGCCCATAAATCTATATAGCACTTATATTTATATTTCCCCATATATATTTATAAATATATATATATATATATGTATATATATTTGTATGTCTGTACTTCAGCTAATGCTAATCTATTTTGTTTTCAGCTTCTGTTTCCGTTTCGCCATTGGCAGGGCCCAAAATTAATGGTAATTTCATGCTGTCATTGCGCAAAAATCAACACGGCCCCCGAAGCGCCAGCAGAACAAAACACAAAGGTACGTAACTGGGGTAATTAAAAGTCTATTAGGGGTAGCTTCAAACTTACAGGAGTTTTGGCCAGTTGTTGTTGTTGTTGGCCAGTTCTCAGTTCTTTGACAATAGAAAATTGAAAAGTTGCCTGCGCTTTTTGTCGCGACAAACTCAATCAAGAATTCAAGCACAACTTGTGTCCTCGACAAAGATTTAATTAATATGGCAATTCGCAATTTGGCCAGCATTTGCATGCCAAAAGAATATCTTAACTGTTCGTGGAAGAAAGCTGTTTAAATGAGTTAAGTAAAAGAAATACTATTGTTTAATGTGTAAGGCAGTTGTATTCTGGCAAGTCTATGTCATAGAACAAACACACTCAGGTGAACATGATATAAATTACTAAGTAGCTTGGCAACCCTATCAATAAGTGATTACTATAATAACCCGTTAGCCTTGACAATGGTTTATCTTCAGCTTTGACCATCAATTCATTAAGTATTTTAAACATATTTCAATGTTTATTATTAACTTTGATTAGATCATCGTTCAGTTCGCCTAAGACGCAGCTAATAAACAGCTTTAATGAATTTCATATTACAATATATATGCACATACACTATCACACACACACAGATACACACATGTGTGTGTAGCTTTCTCCACACATAGTCAGAGCAACTAGGCTAGTCGTACATACTTATGCATATAGTATTATTATCGTCGCTCATAACTCATGTGAGCTGCTATGCATTGGCTCGGTGGCAAAGTTTAATTGAAATGCAGTTTAGCTTTTAGCTGAATCATGACTCTGTGAGTTTATGGAGTTATGTTAGCTGGCTCGTGCTATTGCACACACACACACACACACACACCTGTTTCTTATCTGATTTGTCATGGACTGCGACGGCAGATTGCCTGGCGCTAATTAATTAGCTTTATGCGCATAATTAAATGGTATATACACAGATTCTTTTAGCTTTTTCTTTTTTTTTTACTTTTTGTATTTATTTATTTTCGTCATGTTTGCACTCGCAACGACTCGACTCGCGTCGACTCGAGCTGTTGGGCCAAAAGTTTTGCCAGCCAATTTTTCATACATCTTGGCCATAATGGCCAGCAATTACGTTGGCCATCCGGCTGGGCCGGCTGGCTGGCCCGGCTGGCTAGCTAAGCTGGACGAGGAGCAAGTCCACTTGCTTGATGATCATAATCGTTAATACATAGTCATAATCATAGTTATGCTAGATGTAGTCGTCGCTCATCTGCCGGAAGTTGGGCATACGAAAAATGTTGCTGGTAATAATTAATGCCGTGGCCAGGTCCGGTCGTAGCGTTCAGCATGGGTTTTTGATTATTTGATTTTCACGGTTAGTTGAGCGACTGAAATTATTTTGTAGCAATGTGCAAACTAAAAGATTGATTGATATATATATATACATATATAACTGTATAACATATATATAAAAGGATTAGCGAACTGGCAGATAGGCAGGAAATTGATGAAAATTCTTAATTAAATTTTGTAGTTTTAATTGGATGATATCATCAATATACATATTAACATTATCAATGCGTACGCATCATTATCTCTATTATCATTCGAATGCTTAAACCGAATCGTCAGTCGATAAACCTTTTATGCAATCCACATCCAGCCAGCATCCAAATCGAAGGCGGAGCCACATCAATTATGCTGGCCCGCTGCCTGGCAGCAACAGTTTGCAAATGATTATTAACTTATTAATGTTTGTATTGTTTTTTAAATACGCCAATGTTTAAAATGACAACTGAATGTGGGCACGTGTGTGTGTGTGGGACTGTGCGGTTATCTGTACAATGCATAAAATTAATATCATGTTGTTAATGTTTGTTTTTTTTTGTATTATTATTAAAATTTATATTTTATCATTATGTCGTGGCTGGAGTTAACATTTTTTCAATCGTACGCTTTGTTAATTGCGTTAAGCCCAAGTCAATTATCAAATATACAAACCACAATGTTTATAGCGATGATAAAGCCGACGATCATGATGATGATGATGATGATGATGTTAATGAAGGAGAGAGAAGAAGGGGTCGTTGCCAGCGCCAGCGGCTCGTTCAGATTTTTAATTATAATTCCATGACGTTAACGACTTGTCTGTCTGTTGTTATTTTAAATAGTTTTGCCATTGCTATTGCCATTGTTAGTTGTTGTCGCTGTCGACAGTTGACATGGCGGGCCTTACAGTAGCTGACATCATAAATTGGCCAAAGCAACAGATGCCCACATATGGACAGTTGCCAAGCTCGCCTAGGAGACGGCGAACAAAGTTGACCATGACAGAAAAATGCGTCAAGAGTGAACAAAGAAAATGCTGAACAACTTCAGGTACTTCTTCGGGCCAGCAAAAGTAAAAGAAAAACGGAAAGCATAATGTAATAATAGAGATTTAATCTTATACTTGGCATTAACGAAAGTTAAAAGCTTTTAGAATTGGTTTAAAATTAAAGCAAAAGCCTGAAGCAAAGATGGATTTAAGTAACGAAAGAATTAATGGAAGAGCTTGAAGAATTTATACTGAGTTGATGTTAAGGCGAAATGCTTAGTAAGAATTTAAATATAATATAAATGATAAAATATAATATACAAAAATTTAAAAAATTAAAAAAAAAAAATGATTAAAAAATATTTATAACAAGTAAGAGTGCTCTAGTCGAGACGGCTCGACTACGAGATACCCTGAACCCTGCGAAGATCCAATCTTCCCAACATTCTATGCTTATTTTACATATACAAATATTGCGAGCAACGCACACACACACACACATATGCATACGCACGCACGCATAAGCACGCGTTCTGCTGACTGCGCAGTCAGCGCGGCGACTGCGCTTGGGCTGCAATATGCCTATTGTATGGGAAATTAAATGTTTAATAACTTTTTTTGTGGATGGACTTTCTTAATCAAACTTGCGCAGCGTAATCATGTCATTCATATGTATGTATTTGCCAAAGCACAAGTCTCTAGTATTTGAAATACGAATTTTGCAAATTGGGGGCGAAGGAGGCGTGGCATCCAAAATCCAAAAATGACAAAATGTCCGCATTCATTACACAAATCTACACAGTAAATTTGGAGTCTCTAGCTCTTACGGTATGCTTAGCGGAAGAAAAGTTATCGATTTTTATCGATAATAAGGAAACGGGATGAGTTATCGAAAATCTAAAAAAAACTCGTACTGCGTAGGCTATAGACGAGTATTCTCTGAAAATTTCATATATCTAGCTTTTGTGGTTTACGAGATCGCTGCGTTCATACGGACGGACGGACGGACGGACGGACGGACGGACGGACGGACGGACGGACGGACGGACGGACGGACGGACAGACGGACAGGGCTATTTCAACTCAGCTCATCGAGCTGATCAAGAATATATATACTTTATGGGGTCTGCGATGTCTCCTTCTGCCTGTTACATACATTTCACAAAAACATTATACCCTGATTTCCCATTTTCAATGGGTTCAGGGTATAAATATTGCGAGCAACGCACACACACATGCATACACACGCACGCATAAGCATGCGCTCTGCTGACTGCGCAGCTGACGCAGCGACTGCGCTTGGGCTGCAATATGCCTATTGTATGGGAAATTAAATGTTTAATAACTTTGTTTGTGGATGGACTTTCTTAATCAAACTTGCGCAGCGTAATCATGTCATTCATATGTATGTATTTGCCAAAGCACAAGTCTCTAGTATTTGAAATACGAATTTTGCAAATTGGGGGCGAAGGAGGCGTGGCATCCAAAATCCAAAAATGACAAACTGTCCGCATTCATTACACAAATCTACACAGTAAATTTGGAGTCTCTAGCTCTTACGGTATGCTTAACCGAAGAAAAGTTATCGATTTTTATCGATAATAAGGAAACGGGATGAGTTATCGAAAATCTAAAAAAAACTCGTACTGCGTAGGCTATAGACGAGTATTCTCTGAAAATTTCATATATCTAGCTTTTGTGGTTTACGAGATCGCTGCGTTCATACGGACGGACGGACGGACGGACGGACGGACGGACGGACGGACGGACGGACAGACGGACAGGGCTATTTCAACTCAGCTCATCGAGCTGATCAAGAATATATATACTTTATGGGGTCTGCGATGTCTCCTTCTGCCTGTTACATACATTTCACAAAAACATTATACCCTGATTTCCCATTTTCAATGGGTTCAGGGTATAAAAATTTTAAAAAAAATTATATGATATAAAAAGCAAAATCATAAATTTATAAATGTGTTTATAAATTTAAAAAACAATTATAGCACGAGAAAAAAGCTTAATAATATTTTTATAATTAAAAAAAATTATTATAAAACAAGAAAATAGCTAAATAATATTTTTATAAATTTTAAAAACAATTATATGATATATAAAGCTAAATCATAAATTTATAAATTTTAAAAACTGTTATATAAAAAAAACGCTAAAAATTATGTTTATAAATTTAAAAAAAAAAAACAATTATAAATACATGAAAAGGGCAAAATAATATTTGAACATTTTAAAAACAATTATAAAAAATTAAAAAATTCCAAAAAATATTGTACGACCTTTGAAAACAATTCTAAAAATTAAAAAAAAAAAAAAAAAAAAAACTAAAAAATATTTTTATGAATTTTAAAACCAATTAATGAGGAATTCAAAGAATGTGTTTTGGAATTAAGTCAAACTTAAGACAAATTTTAATAGGAAGTTTAAGCATATTAATAAATATGTAAATATTCATGTATAACTCGTAATAATTATAAATAAAATATGACTAAAGATCTATAAATAACTAAGCAAAAATCTTTATAAATAATTAAAAACTCAATCGATAACTGGTAAAGAGCTTTGTATATGACTAAAAGAGTTAAATAACAACAAAAGACATTGTAAAAATGTTAAGAAAAAAACCCAATCAAAGGTCACAAATTCCAAAAAATATTAGTGTAAAAGAGAGAGGGAGAGTGAGAGAGTGAGAGAGCGGGAGAGACAGTTTGAAATAGTTGAATAACTGATGATGGCAACAACCTTAGCTCAACAGATACAATAATCTGCGACGTGAAGCTGTGCGTTATTTTTATTTTTATTTTATTTGAATTTGAAGTTTTTTGAACCCTAGACCTAGGCGGAAGTCGAAGCACTTATGACTCATTTGATGGATAGATGGAGATAGAGCAGCGCAAGGCAAGGCAAGGCTGCCAGTTTGAGCAGCGAGAGTCCCAGACTTTGGCCATTTTTTCGGTTTCTTCGTGATTTTGTTGTTGTTGTTCAGGCTGACAACTTGAAGTCGAAGCCGCAAACAGCAAGATATTTTTAGTGGCTGCCCCTTGAAAAACGTTTTAGGAGATGTGGCTATGTGTGTGAGTGTGAGTGTGCGCTTGTGTGTGTGGGCGTAATTCTCACCCACTTCAACACTTCATTTAATAAATGTTGTAAACACGCACGAATTGAATTATTTATGCTTAGTTGTCATAAATTCATTTGGAGCGGGTCGCAGGGGTGGCACAGGCACACCCACACAGATAATGTGTGAGGGGGGCAAGAGGACTGGCAAGAGGAGGAATGCTGCTGCTGCTGCTGCTTCAGCCCATAAACAGATGTGCGGCAATTAAGCGAATGCCATAGCCGTTGACTGACAAACGCACTCAAATGTCAGGCGGCGCCTATTTTTAAGTTGGCTTATATGATTTACGATAGAGCTGGAGATGGAGATGGAGGTGGAGGTGGAGATGAATATTCTGTTATCAAGAATTCGCCTTAAGTTGAATTCTGTAATTAGAAATATGTTACTGCAGTTGCAGTTGCAGTTGCCACTGCGAAGTGTGTTGGCAATTAAATTATGCGCTGCTGTCTTTTCGCTGACCCATTTCTCGGGGGCCAATGCTCAAAGGCAGGCAAACATTGGGCGAATGCCAGGCAGCGCGAACGGATGCCAACATTACTGAGGCACTGGGCTAAAAGGATGCCTCAAGAACTCAAACAAAAACATTGCCCCACCAACACCACCATCAGCTCCAGCAGCTACAAACTTGCAACGTTGTCTGCATTTGTCTGCCGCCAACTGAAATGAAAATGAAAATGGAATTAAGCACACAAGTTTGCCTAAGTATGTGCGTGTGTGTGTAAATTTCGTAGAACTTGTAGATATTTGTGTACGTATTGCTTTAGCTCTGCACTCACTCGCTAGAGATACTTGCTTGCCACACATGCCCAGGCGAGTCGAGCCAAAGTGTTGCAAAGCGCAATGCAAACAAAAAGTTCAAGTATCCTCACAGTGTCTTATGAGTGCTTTGTCTGATTGTGAGAGTGCATGCGTGTGAGTGAGTGTGTGTGTGTGAGTGTTTAAGTGTTTAAACTGTTACTCTTTTGCTGTTGTTCCTGTTGTTATTCCTTTACAAGTGAATTCACTTGCATTCTCATTGCCACTGCCCCTGCCCCTGCCCCTGCCCCTGCCCGCCTGCTCGCCTCGCATTCCGGCTGCAAAAGTCGAGTCAACTAAAATGGGCCGTTTATGTGCTTATATTGTTATATTTTCCCGACATGACTTTCGGCTTGTCTAACTCTACTCTCTCCCTCCCTCACCCTCTCTCTCTGTCTCTTTCTCTTTCTTTTGCCATTTTCTAACTTGCATTTTGTGATTTTTATTTAAATTTCCATGCACTGCGCTGTTCTCCTGCTAGTTTCTAGACTCGAATGCGACTGGCAAGTAATGCATTTCAAATCTGGCGAATGATTTAAGCTGCATAGAACAATACTCTCCTACATAATGAAGAAAATGATAGTAGGAACTCAACTTGAGATTATATTTTATGCCATGATCACAATCATAGCTGAGAGAACTGGGTGTTAAGCCTTGCAATTACTCGTATTCCTCCACCTCTCTCTCTCTCTCTCGCTCTCATTTGTTTGTTGGGCTATTCATAAGTTTGGGCGAGCACACTGACAATGACTCAGTCTCAAGACAAAGGCAATCAACAGGCAGCTAGGCGAGCTGCCACTGAAAGCAGCAGCGAATTAATCTCTGAGTTGGCAGGGCTGAGAACGAGGCCGCCGGGAAGCATATGGTACTGCGTGCCGAGAGGACTTTAATCATTGAGGGGCGGCAGACAAGTCTGCCAGACGTATGAGAGCGTATGAGAGCAAGGAGGAGAAAGGAGGGAGAGCCATCTAGCCCTAGCCCTGGCTGATGCTCGCTCGCTCGCGTCCGTCTGTCTGTCTTTCTGTCTGTCAGTCAACGAATGTGTTTTGAATTATTGCGTTGTAAATTCAAAAAGGATAATGCGCCCGGTAGTTGGGCTGCTGGGTACTGGCAACAGCTACTCGACGTGGGCCTCGAAAAATGGCGAAACAAAAGGATATTGTGACAAGGATTTATTAGTGTGTCCTGCGTCGACGAGCACAGGGTAGACGCGTCCATTGTCTTGCCCAGCCCGTTGTCATTTATGAATTTCAGGGTTGATTTGAGGCACACACACACACACACACACACAGACACGCACACACAACATTTGACTGAGGTGTGGGGTCAACTGGGAGAGCGCTGCCCACTCAAGTGTCAAAGCGCAATTATTGCTCATTGCAACGCTCAGAGCTTCCGAGTTCAGTGTGCGCATCGCCCACATGAAGCAAACAGCAGCGGCAGCAGCAGCAGCAGCAGATCCCGAGTCCTTTTAGCTCGACTCGACTCGACTTGATGCGGCTCAGCTGCGATTTATAGCATTCAATCTGTTTTCGAAAATATGCTCTGTGCGCCCTCAGCCTGCTTTATAATACTCTAACCAAGGGCATTACTATCCACTCAATGCTTGAGTGACTCAATGATGTAAGTCAGCTTCTGCTGTTGCGCTACTATTTTCATGAACAGAACTGTATATAGAGTAAATAGTATTTAGTATAAAGTATAAAGTATAGAGTATAGAGTATAGAGTATAGAGTATAGAGTATAGAGTATAGAGTATAGAGTATAGAGTATAGAGTATAGAGTATAGAGTATAGAGTATAGAGTTAAGAGTTAAGAGTTAAGAGTTAAGAGTTAGGAGTTAAGAGTTAAGAGTTAAGAGTAAAGAGTTAAGAGTTAAGAGTTAAGAGTTAAGAGTTAAGAGTTAAGAGTTAAGAGCTAAGAGTTAAGAGTTAAGAGTTAAGAGTTAAGAGTTAAGAGTTAGGAGTTAGGAGTTAGGAGTTAGGAGTTAAGAGTTAAGAGTTAAGAGTTAAGAGTTAAGAGTTAAGAGTTAAGAGTTAAGAGTAAAGAGTAAAGAGTAAAGAGCAAAGAGTATATAGTAAAGAGTAAAGAGTAAAGAGTAAAGAGTAAAGAGTAAAGAGTAAAGAGTAAAGAGTAAAGAGTAAAGAATAAACAGAAAAGAGTAAAGAGTAAAGAGTAGAGAACAAAGAGTAAAGAGTAAAGAGTAAAGAGTAGTAAGACATCGCTGATCCTCATACCCATAAATATCTTCGAACAATTTCAAAGCTCTCTTCTATAACTCCAACTTCTAATCCCAAAGAGCATTTACTGTTCGGCATTTGCTGGCAAAGTTTCACTCTTGTTTGTGTCTTGTGCTTCTTTCTGTTTGCTGCAGTTTGGTTTAATTACATAGAACATTTCATGGCAAATCCTCGGTGACAAATGTTTTGTTTTGCTCCTTCTCGCCGAGAGACGGAGAAGTTTAGCTTAGTAGTGTAAGAGTCTTGAATGCGAAATTTAATCTATAAAGCACTTTAGAGCAGGTGACACACATGCCTCACATCACATCCCTGATCAGCCTAAAGTTCATAATACCCCTTTCAGCTGAAAGGGGCCAATAGAGCATTTAGGACACGCAAGCTGCTGCTCATCCCAAACGAGGCAACAGAAAAGATTTGTCTAATTTATTTAATGGCCCGGTTATTACACGAACATGACGCTGAACCTGAATACAGAAACTGTTTTTGGCGGGGGTGGGGGCTGGAGCTGGCCTGCCTGCATTTACAAGGCATTGAATAATGGCCAAATCTGCTGCAAAAGTTTTATTGCACTTGCCAAATTAATTTGCCACAAAGTAGAAGGCGCCAGACTCGCTCTTGTTCTTGTTGTTGTTGTTGCTGGTGTTTGGCACTTTGCTAATGTAGACTACTTGGCAATGGTAAATGGTAAATGGTAACTGGTAAATGAAAATGGAAATGAAAATGGCTATGCCAAAGCGAATGGAAATGACTATAGAAAACAACAACAACAGCAGCAAAAGCAACGAACTTGAAATGTGGAAATGAAAGCTAAGGTTGAGGTTGGTTTCTATACTTCTTTTTTTGGGTCTACTGGGATATATATATTTCCATCCGCTCTTAAATGTGCGTTCATTAATTTAATTTTTCATTATGCAGCGGCAAATGAAAAGTGTCATAAGACCGTCGCGCCGGTCCCCGGCCATAAACAAAAGGCCAGAAAAGCGAACTGAACCGAAAAGGCAGCAGCAGCAGCACCTTTTATTTTAATATTTGGTCATTAAAAACAGTTTCCAGACTCACTAAGCACAAGATGACGGACCCACAGAGCCCCAAGTTCCATAACCAACCAAAATGCGTCCAATCCACGACGTTTTTGATTTCGTTTTTTTTACACACAGAAACACGAACACACCTTGGCGAGAGTCTTGGTTTTTTTTTTTATGATGACAGCGCAAAATGCCGAGAAAAATGCGTAAAGGAAAAACAAATCGTTGCAGCAGCAGCAACAACAACAACAACAACAACAACAACAATAACCTTTAACGCCCCAACAATTAAGGCTAAACGCTTTTATAACATCAATTGTGGGCGGGGCGAGCCGAAAACTTTGGCACTGCTGCTGGGGGGGGTTTGGAAAGTCCTCAGATTAATGACACTGCGCGATTTTTACGATTGTTTCTTCAAGTTGCGGAAAAAAGTTACCGAGGCATTCGGCTTTTTCTTTTACACACATACAGTTACATATATATATATATATGTATATATATATTTGTTTGAAATTTATGAAATTTTACCTTTTGGCCAAGCAATTTGCTCCATTTACATACCTTATTATCCGAATGCGTCGAGTAAGCTGCGTTAAAAACTTTTCATTTTCATCTCTTTCCATTTCTTTTTGTTGCTTTTGTTGGCAAAGAATGTGTTCAGCGTATGCAAGTTACATAAAAATGGGCATACAAAAGATTAAAACAATCGAGCCACGGGTCAGAGGTAACAAAGTTTACTTTTCTATGCAGGTATTAGAAGAATTGGACGTGGGAGTGAAAGAGAGAGACAGTTGGGGCAAGGACAGGGCTCAGCAGGGCCAAAGGCAGATTGAAAATGCAAATTTAAGGCAATTTGTAAGTTTGATATATATATATATTTGGTAATATATATTGTGGCATTGTTAAAGCTGAAGTGACTGAGCGAAGAGGTATAAGCAGATGTTAGAGCAAAAGACTTGGAACTACAAGAAATTGTTATAGCTGAAGACTAAAGTTAGAGATTTAAAATAAAATAAATATATATTTTCAAAAAAACCCTTGATAAAGTATTGAAAATTTGTAAATGTTGGCAATGCCCCAGCCCTAACACAAACTGATTGCAGTTGCGCCTCTTCGAGCATAGAATTGCATATTATTTATTATGTCGCAATAGCAGCAGCTCAGCAGCGCAGCAGCTCAGCAGCGCAGCCTCTAGCCTCCCGCCCCCTTGTCTATGTTATCCACATGGAGAGAATTTAATAAATTCATCATCTTTCATTTAGTTGCTGGAGCCAAGTCTGTTACATGGCTGTCCCTGGCAGAGCGCAGAAAAGAAAGAAATAAAGCGGGCGAAAAAAAAAAAATGAAAAAATTATATAAATGGGTGTTGTAGTAGAAAGAGGTGGACAGGGGGGGACAGGGGGGCAGGCTGCTAGCTTGGCGGCAAAGAGATGAAACATTTTCGCAGACAACGTGCACTGAAGATGAGCGCAGTCGGCGCTGCCGATGGAGGCGTGGCAGCGACGACATCGCAGTTGGCCGAAAAAAGCAAAAGCAAAATCGTGACTGTCATTTCAACGAAGCGAAGTTATTTTTCATGACAAAGCAGCCGAGCGCAGTCCTCCGACTCATTTCGCCAGCCGGCGGTAAAGCAGATAATGGCGACAGGGATCGGAACAGTTGTACGGGCCAAGCGAGCGGGGACTGGAGGGCAGCAGAGTGATAGCTGCACGGGCTACATGATGTTCTCGTTGGTTGGCGGCTGGCGGCTGGCGGCTGAGGGCAGTGCAGGGCGCTGTGCTGGGCTGAGCATTCCAGCGTTAAAATACCTTTTACTGGCACATTACCAGCAACGCGCGACTGCCCAAACAGCGCGCACAGCGCGGCATCACACTAACCATTCAGCGCCCACTTGCCACCCACGAACTAAGCCAAGTCGCCCAGGCAGCCAGTCGAAGCCGAAGCCGAAGCTGAAGCTGAAGCTCAAACAAAATGCAGCGCTGTCGACGTCGCTGCGTTTTTCATGAAATTATTACGACTTTGGAAATGGGGTCGTACAAAATGTCGTTACGTTCAGAGGCGCCCCGCCCCCCTCATCCTGCAGGAGTCCCTATTACCCTTTTGTACTTCTCCCTGGGCTCAGCGTTCGTTTTAGTTTATTGTATCTGCCGAAAATGTTTGGAAATTGGTTAAAGTTAAAGCCCAAATTGAGAGCCAACAAGCAAGCTGTGTGTGTGTGTGTGTGTGAGAGTCTTAAGATATAAGAAAACATATCAAAATCTGTTTACCGCTTTACTCAAGACTAAAACGAATTGTTGACAAGCTAAAGATCAGCAAAGAAAGAAGGTTGAGAGTAAGAGGGATGAGAGTGGGCATAGAAATACAGTGATAGATCGAGTTGGACAGATGGAGATAGAGCAGAGGCAGGGCAGGCAGAGGCAGTTCGACGAGAGTGTGACCCAGAGAATATAAAGCATCACCTGAATTGACCCACAAAAATGTCGCATCTCATCTCAACTGTCTGTCTAGTCACTGAGAAATGTTTGTCGCGCGCTCGTAAAGATCGCATTAAAATGCCATAAAAAAAGCGAGAGATAAAGAGAGAGAGAGAGAGAGACATTACTTTTATTTTTAAGATATATATATATATATATATATATACCAGGTACTTGCACATAGCACACATATTGCCCTTCTTCTTTTTCACTTTTCGTTTTTTTTTTCTTACTATTATTATATTTTTTATTATTCGACTTTCTCGCTAATGAAGTTGGCCGTCATCGGCATCATCTTCATTATGGTCATCATCATTCGAGAATGTAATAAGCGTGAAATAATTGACATTTAAGCAAAGCGCACGCACATAGAGACAATGGAACCAAGACACAACCGCTGGACAAAGTCTACATAGCTGCGGCTCCTCATAGCTGCCGATGTCTCCCGTCCCGCCCCTCCACTCCCCTCTCCCTCGCAGCTTTGTAGGCCAACTCGGAGCCCAAGAGGCAGCGCGCTTAGTCGAGAGAATCATGACAGATGACCGCACGTACTCGCTTCTCTCTTAGTTTTACGGTCTCACGAACGGAACGCAGCCAGAGCCATGGAGCTGGGATGGCGTTGGATACGCCAAGATGCGGACACGCTGTCTGTAATTCTGGTGCGGCTACGTTTCTGGGGCATGAACCAAAAATGTAAAATAATAAGTTAAAAAAAAATGAAAAAAAAAAATAGCTATGCCTGACCTCAGCTCATCATCTCGCCGCCTCGCTTACCTATTTCTGTTGCCACTTTTATTCTTTTTCTTCTTTTTTTTTTGGTTTTTTGTCGATTTGCAAAGCGTATCATTTTTTTGCGGCACCTGTGCGCGTAGCGGGGGCAGCAGCAGCATGAAACATCTGTCAATGCGACACGTGATGTGTTTGCAAAATTTTAACACACTCACACACACACACGCCGCAAATTGCCATTTAAAGTGTGTGATAGTTGGGTGCCAAGGTAATCAGATTAGATGCCAAAATGATAGAGCGTCCGGAATTTTCAGAATTATTGCGGCTGCGCCTGGTTGAACCACAGCTATATAATAATGCCTTTTTAATGATTAAATATATATTCGCTCTCTATTAATCGAAATAATGAGACGGGCTATTGTTAGCCTAACTAAAAGTTTTTAGTAAATTGCCCAAAATGAATAAACGTAAATTGAGTGAAAACTTTATTTTTCAGAATTTGGATTTGTAAATGGGTTTTTCTAGTCTGCTGTTGCTATGTTTAGATTTGTTATTAGAGTATTGAGAATGATAAGAGATCGTGTAGAGGAGGAAGTGGGGGATCATATTAGTATTGAAATGAAAATTTAATGAAGTGATGAAGGAGTGAGAAGCTTCTATGTCTTTTTCTCTCTCTCTCCCTTATTCTCTCGTGTCTTCTGCGGCGGAGTCTTCTGGCGAGTGTGTTTAGGGTGTGAGTACAGTTTGTAGCTTCTAGTGATATTTTGTTGATTCCTTCTCTATTAGCTTGTAGTGATATGTTGTTGATTCCTTATCCATTAGTGTCCTGCTACCTTTAAGACAACTTAATCTAAACAGAAATTAATCAAATATATATTTTTTAAAGCTATGAAAGATAGCAAATACATAGAATACATAGAACAAACAGAATATATAGCTTAGGACATGAAAAAGTTATAGGTTTTAACTAACACAGATAAACTTTAAGGGAATGTCTGATAGACTTTAAACCAAGAATCGTTCCAGGAGTTCTTAAGGGTGGTCTGAGTCTGAGTCTTTTCCTAGAGTTCTAGTTCTAGGGGCTAGTAGGTCTTTAGGCTGCAGTAGCCAGATACCTAGCTAAGCATTTGACTGAATTTCTAATCTCTTGAGGTAGTTCAAGCAAGGATATGTAGAATTTTAGATCAGGCTCGCCGCCTCTATGAATCAACTCAAATACATAATGAAATTCCCTAACTTATATAATCCTCTATAACCAACTATGCATGCTTGAAATTTATAATGTTAATTGTATCTATATTTGCTCAAGTATTTCAGCTTTTTACTAGCTGAGCCACTTGTGATATGCATACAAAATATCAAAAGATTTCCTTTATGTCCTTGCACACACACACACATACTCATTTATGATATCCCCTTTTGCTTCTTTTGTTACAGTCAGCGCCATCAATGACCTCAACTAACTCGTAAACGGTAAGTGCAAAATTGTCTGTAAAATGCATTTTAAACTCGCAATCAGATGCTGACGGGAGAAGCTGGTGGGTAGCGCAGCCCTCGATTTCTCGTTCCGTTTGGCTATTACATAGAAAATAGCATAAAACACACTCAATGCGCCCCCAACCTCGACCTTAACGTCAGCGCGCTGGTCACGCCCAACGCCCCGTAATGCGGCGCCAACTAAATTGCTTTGCGGAGCTCAGCATCAGGCAGCTTTACCTATAAACCAAAATGAATGACTGAGCGAACGGCGAGCCGAGAGCTCGAGGCAGTAGGGTATGGGTATGGGTATGGGTATGGGACTGCAATATAAACGGCTGTGAATGCAAATAGATGCGTTGTGCGGCGAGTATATGCAAAAATCTCATGCTGACTGCAACCTCGTCATCAGCAGCATCAGCATCATGATCATCAACAGCAACAACAACAGCAGCCGGAAAATGCAATCGCATCGGGCGGTCATAATATGGTCTATGAGCAGAAGGGAGCAAATGAAAGGGTTTAGGGGTTGACGTGTGGTCGCGAGCTGGCCTCGTGTGCTGCCTGCCTGCACAACGGACTCAGCCACGAGCCACGAGCCACGGTCACGAGCCACGGGCTAGTTGTTGGTGCTAAAAAATGTTCACCGCAGGCAATGGCATCATCGCCTTCATGCTCATCATCATCATCATCTGTGTCCATATTAACATCAGCATTATCGTGTGAAACTTTAAATGCAACATTTTGTTTTTATTTTCCTCCCATTGACTTTGACCACGCATAAAATCCGTCAGACCCAACGCTACCACCCTCCCTGCCTACGGCAGCCTCCCCTTCTATGGCATTTGGCTGAGCTTTTATTAGAATTATCTAGGAGGCAGACGACTTTCGTGCTTATGTGATGAATCAATTCGTAGCAAGAGGAACGCATTTAGCGGTTGCATCCAATGCGACTCCTATCGCATTACGCCATCTGCCGGCAGTTAAATGAGTTAAGCAGACCCGATTACGGTTAGAAGGATGCTCCATTAGAGCAACAGCAACAGCAGCAACAGTAGCAGCATCACAGGCTGCTAGGCACCACATTAATCCGACCCACTTGCGTGGGCAAACAACGTAATTATATGCAACCGGATAGCTGACTAACTCCCTGCCTCAGCTCTTACACGTACTTTGACGGAAAAGTTGTTCATAGCCGAGAGTTGGCTTGGCTTGGATCAGTTGGAATAAACACATTTTAAAGTTAGGCATAGCTATAGCTATAGATCAGCACAAGGAATGTATAGAGAGTTACTGAAAAGCTTTAATTAAAGCTTTAGGCTTAAGCCTTACTTAAGTTAATGGCATGTTAAAAGCTTTAAAAACTTTTTTGCTTAAGAATCTGAGCTGCTTTAAGGTATTCAGCAAAGCTGCTTGTGAGTAACTAAAGTATTTGTTTGCCAAGCTTAAAGCTGCTTATTAAGCTGAAAGCTTTTACCAATACGACCAGCAATGGTATGAAGTATATGCAAGACTGTCACTGTTGGCCTGATTGATTTAAAGTTGAGTTTAAAGCTTTTAGTTAAGCTTTTAGCTTATGGACTTTTGATTAATCATAACATAAGCTAAAGCTTCGCATTATATCACTTAATATTATTGACTCAGCAGAGGATTCACAATTAAGAACTATTAAGGCGATTGTCCTTGATTATGCAGCGTCGCCTCCTGCCCCTTGCCTAATCGCCACGTGCTCAATTTAGCGCTCATCTTTATTGTTTTTATTTTTATTGTTGATTTGTTTTGTTTTTTTGTTGTTTTTTGCTTATTTTTTTGCCATATTTGCACAAGCGACACCCAGGGTCATAAATATTGTACGTCGCCTTTAATATGCAATAAGCTGTTGTATTTATTTACACAGCTCAACAAATTCCAATGATTTTTTCCATAACTCATTTGGCACACACAGCGACTAAGCGCCTGTGTCGACTCGATCCCTTCCGCCCACCTCACGCCTCCTCCTCCTCCTCCACCCTCCGCTGTCCGCTGGTTAACCACTTGCCACGCATTTTAAATCATGACATAAACACTTTCGCACATCCCAAGCAGCAGCCAAACAGCCAGCCAGCCAGCCAACGCTAGGCAGCTATTTTGTTTATTTATTTGTCTGTTTGTTTATTTGTTTATTTGTTTGTTGGTTTGTTGTTGCTGTTGCCAATGACTTTTATGATTTTTGTGGTCAGGGTTATGCAATTGCAGCAAGGGACACGAATTGAGCTCATCAGCAGTAGAATGTGTATATATATATATATATATATATATATATATATAGATATTTATATATATGGCAATATACATATTTGATATTTGACACAAAATTTATGATATGTTTGCCAAGCAATTAGCTAAAAATCATTGCACTTGCAGCGATGTATGCAAAGTATGTGAAATTGATGAAAACAAAAGAGAGTGAGTCTAGGTCTAGTTGGATGTAGTTCGATAGACTTATAATAATGTATGATTGTTTCTTTTAAATGAAATCTTTAGATTGGTTTTTCATTTAAATTTAATATTTTAGATTTATTCCTTGAGTCTCACTCTAGTTGGGTGTTGCTCGATAGACCTACAATAATATATGCTTGTTTCTTCTAAATAAAAACTTCTGATGGATTTTCAATTTAAATTTAATGTAGATATCAGGAAAATACTTTTTTTTTGTCGAAGCTAAAACGGGTTTCCTTGAGACTAGCTCTAGTCGGGCTTAGCTCGAGAAACGACTAATAATCGATACTTTTTCCTTATAAGAAAATCTTCTAATTGATTTTTCATTTAAATTTTATTTAATCTTAAATAAAAAAATTTTTTTTTTGGCCAAAACTAAATTGATTTGCTTTGAGTCTATCTTTCGTGGGACTAAGCTCGATAGACTTCCAATAATCTCGGCTTGCTTCTTTATAAGAAAATCTTTAAATTGATTTTTCTTTTAAATTTAATTTAGATAAAAATATTTTCTTAAAATTTAATTTAGATTTAAATAAATTAAATTTTTTAAATATTTTTTTTTGTATTTTGTTTATCAAAGTTAATCAGATTTTCTGTAGACTACCATTATCCTTCTAGTTTCTCATTTGAACTTACCTTTGTAAAAAGAAACAACAATTTTCTTCAATTCCAAACAAAAAATCTAGTCTAATCTAAATCACATTCATCGCCTCCACCCACTCGTCTGCAAATAGAGATCTTACAATTCATGTGCTTATAATACATAAGCGCAATAAAACGTGAAATAGCCGCTGCAAGCGGAGTATATGTAAACCTTATCTAATCGGCTTCAAAGAACAGTTTGTACGTTTTGGCCGTAGCCAGCCGGAGCTTGCCTATCTCCGGCAGTGCAAATATTGTCACAAGCTGCCAACGACGAGGCGGACGAAGACGTCGTGCTGTCGTCCGTCCGTCCAACTTATCAGATTTCAGTGCAAAACGGTAGACGAAAGATTTCACAGTAAACCAACCAAACCGAACTGTGCAACTATTTGCACAACTAATAATTCACTTTAGTGTTTCATTTAGTGCAAATATTGATAATGCTTTAGCACAAATGCAGCTCAAATTTGTTGGCTCATCGGGGCGAGAGTGGAATGTGGGATGTGGGATGTGTCATAATGGCTCTGCCGCTGGCACTCTTATCATGCACGGGACTATTCCTCTTTAGGAACATGACTTGGCCAAAATGACAAAAAAAAACTTAAAGTTTAATGTTTTTGAATTCCCCAAAGACGATGATAAATACCCAAAAAAAGCTATATACAATGTACAATAATTTTTATTGTATATAAAAGTTTGTGTTTTGCCAGCTCACTGTTGAGTTCTCAGATTTTAGATCTAAGATCTTGGATCTTGGCATGCAAGTCATGCATTGGGGGGAGGAGGCGGCCTCGTTGAGCATTTCAGATGTTTTTTATTGGGGTCTCCCCACACACACACAGACACACTGTGTGTGTGTGTGTGTATGTGGGTAAAATGTCAACATCATGTGGCAAGAAGAGCTCCATAAGCTGCTTAGCGTTGTTAGCAATTGCCCATTTTTGGTTAGCTGGCGATGAGGCCTGCGATGATGGCCTTGAGAATCTCTTTTGGCTTGTTTATGGCCACGTCTAAGCGTTCAATTGCTGACAATGCGAACAACAGAGGCCCCATTGAAAGCAGCTTTTCCCTTGATGCTTGCCGACATTTCAAGCTTGACGCTGAGAACTGAATTATTTGCAACTTGTTACCCATCAGTCAACTTCAGATGCGCTGCGAAAAGTTCACAAAAAAAAGTACACACAGCTCACAATTGCAGGCCATGAATTTCAATAAACCTTTGATTCACTTTGATTTCACTTTAGTCAATTGAGCTTGAGCTAAGAACGGAATATTTTAATTGTTAACTTTCGAGCTGGGAATTTTAAGCACTTTTGCTGGGCATTGAAACTCCTTTTTTTTTAAAGAATACAAATGTGATTTCTATGAGAACAACTGCAAGATAATCATGAGCTTTCATTCAATTTCAATTTTAATTTCAATGTGAGAACATTTTGATTACTTAGTCTTAACTCTGCCTTTAACAATATTATTTGATTAGAACTAAAACTCATTTTAATGATCAAATAAATATAAATTTCTATGAGAATTGCTAGAGCATACCATATTTTCATACAATTTCAATCTGAGAACTCTCTTTCCACTTTCATTAGTGAAACTTATCGCTGCCCTAAGTTTCCACTTAATAAACAATTTCAATAATATTATCTTTTTCCTACTTCAGCTTGACTAAAGTTACAGCATCAACCTTCGACTTGACAATGACAACTAAATAATGATAACTAAATGTAACTCTATAGCTTTCAATGACAGCTAATTAAGCTGTCTATAGTAAAAGTTTTGATTAATTGAAAAATAATTAACAAATAGTGCACGTTGCTTATCTATTTAGAACTGCAATTCATTGAAGCTCTTGAGCCTGTCTGTTCGCTTCAGATCAGATTTCCATTCAGCTTTCCATGCAATGCTTTTAATCCATTTTGCTTATCAATCGGCAGAAATGTCGCAAACAGACGGGCCCAAACGAAATCTGTGCTAAGAGCTGCGCTTGAATGGGGCTTTCAATCAGTGCCATTGGACTCTTTCAATCAGCTTAAGAGGGCGAAAGACAAAAAGAGCCGAGGCGTGGTCAGTTGCGTTGCGGCTCGTTCGTCATTCACCTTGGCAATATCTTGGAGTGCACGTTGAAGCGGAAAAACCAGTAATTAAATGGCTTCACTTTTACGCTTTTTTCTCTTGCGGCCAAAGAAAATATAAAAAAACAACAACAAAACAAAATAGTAGAAGATGAAGAAAAGCACACACACCTTCTGCATTTTCTTTCAGTGTTTTTGTTGTTGTTTTGAGCCAGAGACAAGCACTGTACTAACCCGTCCAATTTGTAATTGAAACTTTCATTTTCATTTTCATTTTTTTTTTTTGTTCACATTTTGAACGTTTTACTTTTTGCCTAATGAAAAACCGGCACAGCTCAAGATCTGTGAATGTGCAGCCGGTTGAGCTATGAACCAGTTGACATTGCTGCTGTTGTTGAACACCGACTTGTTATAATACACTCTCTGTCTGTCTGTCTGTCTGACAGTCTCTCAGACTCTACAAATTGCAATTATATTCAAATTTGAGCTTTGAGTCGCATCAGCAACTTGCAATTGCAAATTAAAATTGAAGTGAAAATCGAGCATGCAAAGTGGAAAGTGTACAAAACTGAAAATATAAATATGTTGAAGGGCGCGGGCGACAGGAATAGAAAATACAAGTAAGAAAGCTCTAGTCGGCGGTACCCGACTAGGAGATCCCCTGAACCCTGCGAAGAGCCGATACTCCAAATATTCTATGCTTATTTAACAAATACATGTATACAAGCAATACACATACACATACGCATAAGCACGCGCTCTGCTGACTGCGCAGTTAGCGCAGCGACTGAGCGTGGGCTGCGCTCATAGGCTTTACTATGGGAAATGAAATGTTTAATAACTTCTTTTGTAGATGGACTTTCTTAATCAAACTTTGAAGAGCGTGATTCTGTCATTTATATGTGTATATTTGTTAAAACACAAGTCTCTAGTATTTGAAATACGGCTTTTACAAGTTTTGGGGGAAAGGGAAGGAAAGGGGGGTGGTATCAAAGATGTGACAAAAATCAAAATTGTATAAACTCTACATTATACTGAATACAATTTATACACTCTAGCTCTAAAGATGTGGGAGATATAAATTTATAACTGAATTTCGATAACTTTAAAACGATCAAATTTATCGATTTTTTAAACAAACTCGATCTGCGCGTTTTCAAGTCTCTAGCTCTTATAGATTCAGAGATCGACGCGTTCAAACATACGGACAGACGGACGGACAGACGGAAAGGGCTAAATCGACTCGGCTTGTTACCCTGATCAAGAATATATATACTTTATGGGGTCTGCCACGCCTCCTTCTGCCTATTACATACATTTCAACAAAACCATTATACCCTGTTTTCCCATTTTCAATGGGTTCAGGGTATAAAAAGAAGAAATGTTAATTATTTGGCTTTCAGAGATAACTCATATGAAATATGAATATATTGCAAATGCCACAATATTGAAATGACAAATGCCAGACCCTCGATTGATTTGTAGACTTTGCATTTTTGGTATTTGGCTTGAATAGATCGCTGGCTTTCACTGCCGGGTGCCGTCAGGGTGTCAGGGTGGCTAAGGCGAGTAAACAAATTGGCTTGAAATTTGATGAGTTTATGTGAGCGCTGACGACGACGTCTCCAGGCAAGGGTGAAAAGTTGCGTAACGGGTGTCCCATGCATCGCCCGTACCATTTCAATGAGTAGGGGGCGTGGCTGGAAAGAGGTGTCTTGCTGTGTTGTGTTGTGTTGTGTACCTAATGAATGACATGCTATACTAATGAATGAGAGGAGACACGCTGCCCGTTAGTGCCTGTCTGTTACCTGTGCACAAATCAATGGCTCGACTTTAACAAATGATGAAATACGATACCTGGCCGCATGGCCAACAGCGTGGCCGTTGCTGCCGTTGCCATTGGCGCTGGCGCGTTGTTAACACAAATAGCCAGAGACAGAGTGCAGCTAGTGTAAATGAAACCCAAACCAAAAACTAAAATATAACGGGGCCAATAGCAGCAGTACAAGGCACAGGGTGGAGTGGCGAGGGAAGGGGAGGGGTGGGGCTTTGGGAGTATTCGTAAACACCCAGCACATTGGGCATGTCAACTTAAACTTGTCTACCGTCAAACGAGAGAGAAAAAATTAAGCGCAATAAATAACGTATACGCCGCATAAGCCAACGCATATCATGCCTGTCCGGCGCCTCAATGATGGCAAAAAAAAAAAAAAAAAAATTGCCCGTAAATGAACAAAAAATAATTAAAAATGCATTTTTCATTAAGGCATTAAAATGCACAAACACACGGCCATACACACAGACACACACACACACAGAGAGCAATTGCACATTCACAGATGCCGGCAATGCCATTCATTTAATTCATTTATCTGGACGGGGCGGGGGTAGGTCGGCCTGACCAGTTCATTGATTACAACGCCATGCCCAGAGCTGGCGTCTCTCTATATGTGCGGGGTGTGCCCCGGGCCGATCGTTCCGTTCGGGACTCGTCGCCTGCAGCACTTCGGCCACTTTTATGTCATTTGGAAATTATCATTAAAGCTCGTTGCGGCTCGTCGAGAAGAGCGGGCGGTCGGGGCTTATACAGCACAGATATGACCACTTCATTTTGCAAACAAACAGCAGCAACAGCAGCAGCAGCAACAAAAACAGCAGAAACAACAACAATAACAATGATAACAACATCAGCATCAGCAGCAGCAGCAACAACTTCAACTGTTTGGCCGGTCGGCTTTACAGCGGGTTGCGGCGCGTGACGGTCATTGAAACAATGCGCGAAAAAACGCATGAAATTAAAACAATAAAAGCCAACAACAATAACAACAACAAGCAGCAACAACAACAATGCAAACCGGCAACAACAAAATGTTCAGTTAAGTTTTAATTTTCACAAGTGTGAAAAATACTATTGAAAAGGCCGCACACAAAGTGCGCCTCGGCAACGAGCTATTTCCGCCTCGGCAGCACAAAAAACAGAAAAAAAATCAGCAACTCTGCGAAACTGTAGTAAAAGAAGAAACAATTATGCTGTTGCCATTTGGCGAATATTTAATACACTAAACTCTTTCATCTCCAAACTTTTCAAGTCAAGAATCTTAAGGAATTTATTTGAACTTAATAGGATTTTCTGAAACAATTTTAACTAGCTTTAGGTTCTTCTATCATGTTGAATATTTTTGTATATCAGTCGAGCTATAGTCCTACAATTTTTAGCTATTGTACTCTGTTTAATGCTTTTAAAAATAAAATGAAATTGAGCTCTGCATCATTTTAACAATATTTAAAATAAAAATTGTTTGAAAAGCAGTTGAAGATTGTTAAAAATTTGGTCATCTGGTTGGCGCAATTGCAAATATCTCGTGGATTTTGGTAGCCACAGTTACCAAACTTTTGTAGGCCATAATAAATTACTTTGGGAAGATTTTTAGCTTTATCTTTTTTGGAAAAATTAAAGATTAAAGATTACATTGATTCTCCACTCTATGTACATAGATAGTATATCGTATAGTCTAACTGAACATTAAAACTTATTATAATATTATTGCTGTTAACTGAACATAAAAACTTATTATAATATTATTGCTTATTATATTATATTATTATAAGATTATATTATTATAATATTATATTAACATATTTATATATAGAGTCGAGAATGAATGTAATCTTTAAGCTTTCATATAAATTTGTACATATATTTAATAATCAATTTATAAGACCTTAAAATAGAGTAAATTAAATAGTTTAATGCGCACTAGTCTAGATTGATTGACTAATAAATACCCTAATGGAATATATTTAAATGAAATTCCTAATAAATACCCTAAAGAAATATATATAAATGAAATTCCTAATTCCTAATGAAATTCGATATTTATGGAGCAAATAGAAAGTTTTATCACACTAAAGAATATATTACAATATATACTATATATATTTTTAGTTTCAAGTTCTTTTCAAGCTGAGATTTGTTATACTCTTCAATCATATACGTAAACGTCATATGTTTATATAAAATTTTATTATTATTATAGTATAAATATCCAAAAAATTTTACTGCTTAACTAAAAATGTCAGCTACGCCCATTTGGCATAAGTAATGGGTATACAAAAAAAAAAAAAAAAGAAGAAAAAAAAAGAATCTCGTCATGAAAAGAATGTCGCTCGCTGTTGTTGTCGTTGTCACTTTGCTGAATTGCTTTTGGCCCGCAGTGTTAAATTATGTGCTTATATTATATGGAAAAGCAGCATAATCCACTTGCTGTGACCTGAAATAACTCAAATTTGTGAGTTGAAAATTAATCATAGGCATGGGATTGACAACGAAGCTTTATAAACCACTCCAACTACTGCTAAATCCAAAGTCTTAAATATGAAAATATGAAAACTCTGCAAAAATTTAACACTTTACTAATTCCATTCATTGATCACAAAGAAAAAATAAAAATAAATAAAAAAATATAATAATAATAATGAATTAAAAATTACCTTCAAAGCAATTGTTTTTGAATTAAGTAAAATCATATTGAAATTGATAGCGAAATGAAAAATGTGATTAAATTGCAGTTGATTGAATTGAAGCGACGAATAGTAGAGCTCCCTGCCACATATGGAGCTGGAGACTGGCAAAAAGTGAATGTCTGGGGATATTTGGAGTGGAGTGCTCCAAAAGGCTGAGCTCGAGTCAACGATTATTTCTAAGCGCGATAAATAACCGCAGTCAAATGAAAGTGAAATCCGAGCAAGATTTGATTTTTTTTTTTCTTTTCTCTGTTTTGGCTTGTTTGGCTGTCTTTTTGTGTATATATTTTGGCCATATTTGTGGCTGATTTGCTAGTCATTCGACTGTCTTCTGCTCTTGGCTCGCGTTCCGCATTGTTGTGGGGGCTTATGCAATAAGCGATTCCCAACCTCAATACCAATACTCCATGACAATGATGTGTCACATTTTGGCTGCGGATGCGGCAATGTCTGCGGCTGCTGCTGCGGCTGCTGCTGCTGCGTCTGCGTCTGTGGCTTCCACTACGATGTTGTCTATGGCGCTGCTTTGGCATAACTGTAGCTGCAAATCGGAAATGAAATAAAAATGGCTAAAATCAATTTTCATTTGCTTTGACGAACAGTTGCAGTTGTTGTTGCAGTTGTTGTTGTTGTTGGAGTAAAGTGAAGTAATCACAGTAAACAGTAAAGTAAATAAATAAACTGATGAGCGCCAGGCTAGCAATATTGTTGTCGAAAGCAACAACAACAACAACAACAACAAAATCGAACTGAAGAAATGCCAATCATGCGCGATAATAACAACAACAACAACAGCAACAACATTTACCAAAGATGATGGCAAATGATGACACAGTGTTGGGGAACGTATAAAGCGAAGATGTACTCAAGCCAGCTTTTGAGCCAACATGTCGAAAATCAATTTAATGCAGTGCAATCAAAAGTTAAAATTGAACGACCGTGCAGCCAGCAAAGTTGAAAGTGCTGAGAGCGCAACCAACACCAAACAAAAACAAACAACAGCAACAAAAACAACAACAACAACAACAGCAACAGAAACAACATCGAGCCATCGCTTTGATTAGTTGCATAAAAGCGGCAAAAGGTACCCAGGATGAGTTATCTGAATAGCACAAATGATGACTTGACTTCAATTTTTGGTTTGTCAACCGAAATCTCATGTTGAGCCATCTGAAGCGATTTCATAATGCGCCACTTTCAACGAAAGTGTGACTAAGCACCAACGTAAGGTGGTCCGAAAGTTTAGAGCCTTTGCGAAAGTTGTCTGAAGATATAATATGTACTAATATAAATATAATATATGTATAAACTTGGTATATATATGTATACGCCTATTGGGCGAATGTATGTATATATATAAGATTTTAAATATATATTATATATATATATATATATATATATATATACATATATACATATATATATATATGTATATATGTATATATATATATATATATATATATATATATAAATATATATTTAAAATCTTATATATATACATACATTCGCCCAATAGGCGTATACATATATATATATATATATGTATATATGTATATATATACAGTAACTTATTAAGGTCTTCGTACAGCAGCAACTTTTCTCTTTGGAAACGAATAAAACATATATCAAGAGCAAATTAAAAACATTTTTAATACAGTTTTAATTAACTTTTAAAATTATTAAAAAATAAAAAATAAAAAAAATTCAAAATAATAAAATATATATAATAATAAAAATAATATAAATATAATATAAATAATTTTTTTTTAAATATGTTAAATAAACAACCATAAAATGGCAAGTTTTTGTCTTCATAAAAGTCTTCGCACAGTTAAACTGCTTTAGAAATATTCTTAAAAATCTGGGCAAGATTGAGTTTCTGTTCTTTACAATACTTTTTTTTTAAAGAAAATACTAGCTTTTCTATATATGACTGATCTTTACTCACTCTACCACTCTTTTAAAATATACATAAGTTCAGATAGATAGGCTCTAAGCCTATGTGTTGATTCCTTCATATAAACTTGATATACATATCACAACATATATGTATTTGTAGAATGTAATATCTACAGTAAATAAATATAACATTTTTTTTTATTTCCTCTTAAATCAATAATAAATTCGATAAATTTTTAATTAAAAACTTAATATCTTTAAATGATTAATTATATGTTACTCAAAATTTGTATTTCACACAATTATTAATTTATTATGGACTTCATATTGCCCTCTCTCTCTCTTTCCCATCCCCCTCTCTTTTCTGCTCAGCATGTATCAATTTCATTTCATTATTTATTAAGCTTCCTTTTTTTTTTTTGATTCAAAGTCAAATTTGAATTTTAATTGGTTTCAATTTGACAAGCGTCTGTCGTGCTTTCAATATTTATTTGTAATTCAGTTGCTTTCAATTTGAAGTCAATCTGTTTCTATTTCAATTTCAATTCATTTCGGATTTGAATTTTGAATGTTTAACAATATTTTGAAATGTTTTTTCACTTTTAGCTCAAGCGAATGCATTTTTCCCGTTTACATTTTAATGAACTTACAAAACCTAACGAAATGCCGCTGACCATAACAAAGTCTTAACTGGGCGACCTTTCTTTTAGCTTCAATGTCTGGGCTGCATGTGCGTCTAAGTATGTGTGTGTGTGTGTCTGTGTGTGGCTGTGTGTGTGTGAAAAGCTGTTGGGAATTTGCATAAACACGCTATAATATGCGATTATCATATCGGCATAGACATGGTTTCGTATATGGTCTATACACACGGCTGACCACGCCAACGCCACCTTCACTTTCGACGCGGAGTTGGCTGCTGTTGTTGCTGGTTTTATTTTTTTTTTCATATTTATTATTTGTTGTTGTGGAAAAATTGTGTCAACAATTTGTTGGCCGAGCTGTTGCGCTCTGGGCTAACGAGCCACATAAACATTTGAATATTTCGGGCATGTGCAAGTGTTTCCGGCTATCACAACTGAATGTATTACATGTGTGGCTTGGCTAGTTGGGAAATGGATGGGGAGTTGAATGGGAGATGCAATTCCCACACTTTGGCACGCCTTAAGTGGCAAGTTATGCAATGTCTTCGGCCATCCGGCAGCATATATATGTATATATATACATATATAAATCATAACGCTTACAGCATGCAGCGGCGACAACAATTGGACTTTATTGAATTGAATTGAAGTGCGTTGAATTCAATTCAATTGAAAGTTGACTTTTGTTCGCACATCAAACTAATTAGCAGCCAGACGCGCTCAATTATGAAAGCCCACAACAGTCCGGAGTGAATAAGTTCGCAGTTTTAGAATTGTTTGATTTATGGCATGAAAGTTGCTCGACCTTTTTGGGGAATGTTGTTGCTCTGTTGTTGCAATTCCCGTTACAGCTTCGCTCTGGTTAACGTTGCGTATGAGTAATCGCTAAACGATTTACGGAAATTGCCAAACGACATTTATTTAATTTATATTCTTTGGTTGCGATGGCGGCGATTGTTGTTGTCGTGGCTGATGTGAGTTTTTTTTGGTTAAATTAGTAATTAATCGATATAAATTAACACATTTATCGTTTCAACGGGGGCGAATCTCCGATTTCCGAGGCAAGACAGAACGTGTTTCTTAAGCCAAACCGAAGCTGAAATACACTTGTTGGTATGTGATTTTGAAGTAGGTTTCTTTGAGATCTATAATAATATAATACTATAGTAGAGTAATGTTTAGGTCGATAGATATATGGGTGTATGGCTTAGTCAAATCAGAAAAGTTATACACATAGAAGCACTATCTTACCTGTGATAGTTTATAGTAATCCGATTAATCAGATATGATTGTATGTTTGTAAATCGAGTTCGTAATTACAAAGGAAATCTTTAGGAATTCTCATATGTAAGGAATGTCAACAAGCCTTTCATCAAACCAAACAACATTTTTATTCAAATTTGTCCAGAAACAACAATTCCTCGACTGCTGATCTGCTGATGATGCTCAACACGTGTGATTAAACTGTTGAGACCCCATCGAAAAGCGTATAAATAAACAAGCGCAAAAACAAATCAAAAACGAAACGTATTTGCCATCAGAAATGTAAATTTAAATTCCCGAGTTGCGGCTAAGGTGGACTGAGTCATGATCTGTCGAACAGCGCTTGGTAGCCGCTAATCTGTTTATTGAATTACGTTTCGTGTCTTATCGATAAACATACAAATGAGCAACAGCTTGTTATATCCACTTGAGTAAGCCCGTAAATCAAGAGGTATTATTCGCATCGATTCAGGATGCCACAAAGTTTGCACTTTTTTTCATTTTTTTGGAGCACACAATTTGCAACTCATTGGGGGCAACGGTTACTCAAACATTTTTCGACAAAAAAACAAAAAAAACCCCATGTACTTGAATACTTAACTAAAAGGAAAAAGACAAAAGGAAAAAAAGGAAAAACCAAACATGAAAACTAATTGAAAGTTCCTGTAGCAGCGAGATCATGTCTTACTTAGCTTGGCAGCAATTCAAGCCAAATTGATTCTTGCTGTTATTTTTTTTTCCGCCGTTGCATTTACCGTTCAATACGTGTGGCAAAAGTGTGCGTGCGTGTGTGCGTGCGTGTGTATTGGTGCATTAACTAACTGTAGTATCTGCGAGTGCCCCATTTAAGCATCTGTTTCAACGTCTTCAATCAATTGATTGATTATGAAAACCATGCACGCAAAGCATAATCAATGATGATTACAATGATGTTGTTGCTGATGATGATGATGATGATGATAATGATGATGATGATAATGATAATATGAACTGTTAGCATATTTATTTATTAATATGAAATAGCAGCGCAACTGCCGGTCAGCCGCTGTCGACCGTTGCCGAAGCAAAGAGCAACAGCCACAACATAAATACAAATTGTTATTAATGTTTGCTTTAGTTTTGTTTATGTTATTTCTTCTTTTATTCATAAATACATTCATTCGTCTTGTCTGCTTCCCCTCTCTGCTGCCATGGCTATTAGGCACAAGGGTTTTCTGGATGCAGACGTCAACACTCCAGCGGGCATTCGACTCGACTCGATGTCTTTGGTATTCGATTTTGCAGTTATGTTAGCTGCAGTTTCACCGTCACCTTGTTATAGTTTCAATTGATTTTTATTTCATATGATATACATATAAATATCTATATATATATATGATCAGACCCGGTTTGGATCGTGCGTCGCGACTGAAATATGCTGGACCGGCGTATCGGCCATGTGCCGCGCGAGAAACCGGCTTGACACGTTGCCAAAGTTAGTTTGATATTGTTTATTTTTACTTATTATTTTTATTTTTTTTTTTCAAATGCCAATGGCTGCCGCGTTTCGCAGGCGACTTTTACTGTGCTGTGTGTTTTGTTAAACTTGAACTTGCGAGACGATGCGTAGCCAGCGCAGCTTCAGTGAATGCCAGCATGCGTGTCTCAATTTGTAGCCAGCCAAATAGCAATAGCAGGCTGTGTGCGACCATAGTAAACTGACCTATTGGCGAGGCCAAAAGCGAAAATATAACTCTGGGCACGCCTATCTCCTTACACGGCGAGGGTGGGGCAGGTGAGGTAAGCTCAGGTGTCAGTTGCAAGATACCAAGTGCCCAGTTGCCCGTAGCCCGTTGCCCGTTGCCAGTGAGTTGGTTGGCTTTGCTAGTTGATACTCATAGTTTGGTCAGGCTTGTGAAAGTTCAGTTCAGTTCAGAAAACTTTCAAGTGCAGCTGCTAAACTTGACAAGCTCTGGAGCCAAAACTTGCAAACGGATTCGTTAGATTTACCTGACTGTGCTCAGTGCTTGAGGGTATTCCATGCCCTGCCCTGCGCTGAACGGCATAAAGTCCTATCATAACTGTTGACATAGAAGACATGCCATAGCTTAAGGACCAGGACCAGGACCAGCCAGCACTGGACTTAAGCTGCTTATGAATTATTTGGCAATAAACGTCAGCGCCAGCCATTCAATTGAGCTTGTGGCAGCAATCGTTAGGCAAATATTATCAGCTTATACTTAAAATGCATTTAAATGAAATGAACAGAAATGCCTCGACGATGTCTGCTGACAACAATAACTGAACTCTAGTATAATATCCCCAATTAAATACAACTTAAGTCAATAGAATAGAATGCAAACAATAATAATAGCAATAGCAATAACAATAATATTTTCTATTTTGATGCAAAACTAGGAGAGACGAGAGAGAGAGAGTCAGAGTAGAGAAATGATATCAATTGTGTATAAATGCTTAGACATCATTAGCACTTAAGCATTTGTGAGTCTAATTTGAGAATCACATAGAAAGGTGATAATAAAGCCGACTCTGCAATCAAATGATATAATAATGAGTATAAAAAAATATGGCACGAGACAGCAAAAGACTATGGGAATCTTAGTCAGTACAGAGCATTAGTTAGTCGATCATGCTCGCTTTTGATTAGCAATTAACAGATTATTACCTGATGTGCTGGCAAAGTGGAATGAACTCAAAAACTCTATGTGGTTGTTGTTGTTGTTGTTGTTGTCGTCGTGGTTCGACTGGCTTGTCCCACACAGAAGAGCGAAAGTTGCAGACGCTCGCTCTGGCTTTTGTCAGTTTTTGGTCAAAGCTTTCGCATAAAGCGATTTAGTGTCACGAAAAACTTTGCCATTTTAAGCGTTTTGGCCAAGCTTATTGAAACCCGTTAGCAGCGCGCCAGTCACGGTCCATCCAAAGACAAAAGATCGCCGGATCGCTGCCTGATCGATGATCTTTTGCGCTATGGCCAAAAGACTTTCTTTGCAGCGCAAAAGCGTTGAATGACCGACAGCCCGAAATGAAAATCGAGCAAAAATTCATTTGATTAATTGTTTGAAACAGAGATAGAGAGGGAGAAGAAGCAAAAAAAAATGCAGCTCAAAATGGAAACTCCATAAAGCCATATCTGGATTTCGCAAGAAAAGTCAATGGATACGCATGACTTTCATGTCTTTTCTTTCATTGAAATATTTAGCATTATTTCGGTTTTTATTGTTCGTCGTCGACTCTTATACAATTGACACCCAACAGGAACTTGTCGAAATGCATGTTGTCAGAGAGAGAGGGAGAGAGAGAGATGGTGAGTGTGTGTGTGTGTGTGGGTGCTTTTCATTGTTGTAGCGAAAGCAAAGTTAAGCCATTAATATGCATGATGAGCTGTTTGCAAATCCAAGACCAACGCAGTCTTAAGAGCTTAGAAAATGCTCAAAATATAGTATCTACCTGAAGTAGATTTGTTTTCTTTTTCTCTTTTATGCATTTTGACATGTTAAGTTAATAAGTCCATAGTAAATGCCTTTTTGCATGCCAGCTGGCATTTGAATCCTTGTCAAAATGGCTACAAATTAGTCTCTGGTTTTCACAGTAAATCTACGGTAGAACATATATCATCGTCTCTGTTAGCAATCTTTCGCATAATTGATTAGCTATTCACATTTTTTCTTCATCAATATCGCAATATGTTATCAGTTGGCGCAATCAAGCCAACTAGTCAATTAATTGTATTTGCTTTTAAGCTCTGCTAAAGGTAAAGCTAAAGCGTTACGCAACAATAATCGTTGGCTTGAAGTCTTGAAATGAATATTCATCAGGCTTTAAGAACCTGCCATTAAATGCAGCCCGTGTCTAACGACTAGATTAGTTGGTTCTTTGTGTGCGTTTGGTTTTTCTCTGCCAAGTTCAGGGCAGACATCAACAACTAGATGTACTATTACCACTACTACTACTACTACTACTACTACTACTACTACTACTACGACTAGTACAAGAACAACAAGCAAGCACTTGGCTGAGCAGAGGACTTGAGAGGCGGACGCCCTTCAATTTTTTTGCAACATTCTTTTTCGGATGCATTTGGCTGCACTCTAATTACATTTGAAGTGTGGCCATTGGCCAGCAAGAGCGAGCAAACTTATCAACATGCTCATCAACATCATCATCATCATGGCCATGATGGTCATCATCATCATCATCATGATTGCTGCATACTTGAGCAATGAAAAGGGGGCTTAACTCTAGACCAAAGACTCTTGCCTGTGCGCTCAAGCATACGACTTTGTTTTCTAATTTGGCTTTAACCTTTGCCAAAGAGTCAGCTCCAAACTCCCATTATCCATAGGGCGCACACAACAACAACAACAACAACAAAATATATAGAAGAAGAAAATAAAAAACAAAAAAGTAAAACCCACAGCAACTAGAGAGATAGAGAGAGAAAATAAATGGTACAGTCAAGAGTTGTAGACATGAAAACGAGCCCCAAAAGTGGAGGTAATTGAACCGTGGCATATAACCTTGACTTAACCGTGGAATTTTGCAACTCGTTGCCGCTTCGCTTGTCGCATTTCCTCTTTGTTCACATCTCTCCCTCTCTCCCTCTCTCTCTCGGTCGCTTGAGATGTTGACCCCCGAAATAATAATGGTCAGGCGGGCATCAGGTGGGCACACAACGTTTCGCCAAAGGCAAATGAAAAATTCGTGCATCGTTTGTCATATATTCGATTTAAGTTTCTTTTTGCAATTGAAATTTCAATTGAACTGTTGCCGTTGCCGTTGCAGTTGCAGTTGCATTGATCCTGCCAAGCGAAACTTTTCCTTTGAACAGGACTCAAATCGATTTTTCTTTTCTTTTCCATTTTTTTTATTTTTGACCAGCAGCTGTTCAAAAAGTTTTAGTCACAAGTTGCCAGATTCTGTGCATATTTATAAAAATAAAACAAGCCACCTAGCTCTAGGAATAATAAATGTTTCATTGATATCAATAAAGATAGTTTTAGCTGCTAGTCGAAATTCTGATGCTTGTTTCCAATTACGATAAAAGACCTTAAACAAATTGCAGCTAAAAGCGAACGTCTGAGTTGCATTTTGAGTCGTAAATCTATTTCATTTTTATACTCATTCACTTAGTGATGGAATGTCCGGCGTGCTGTCCATCCGTTTGTCCGTCCGTCCGGCTTGCTGTCCATCCGTCCGTCTTGTTGTCCCTCCGTCTGTCCGTCCGTGTTGCTGTCCATCCGCCTGTCCGTCCTTCGGTCCGTCTTGCTGTCCATTCGTCTGTCTTGCTGTCCATCCGTCTGTCCGTCCGTCTTGCTGTCCATCCGCCTGACCGTCCGTCCGTCTTGCTGTCCATCCGTCTGTCTTGTTGTCCCTCCGTCTGTCCGTCCGTCTTGCTGTCCATCCGCCTGTCCGTCCGTCCGTCTTGCAGTCCATCCGTCTTTTCGCCGCTATTGAAGCTATTGACTTGAAATTTGGAATATATACGCTCATTGGCAACCCAAAATCAAAAATATATAGTGAATATATCTACGCATGGCAAATCGTGTAAAACTGTATTTTATATAGTTTAAATATGATTTTTCCTACACTTGGCTTTTTTGCATGAATTTCTATATAAGTCCCAATTCAAATCATTTAATCAATTTATCTCCGCTTTGAGCTTTGGATAAACTCGCTTTTTCATAAGAATATAAATACGTTTTTGCTTTAAATCAGCTTCAGCTTGCTTTATACGAAAGCTTATCGAAAGCTTTAATGTGCTTTGTCATGAGAAATGAAAGCTTTTGAAATGTAAACGAGTAAATTGATACGAGAGAACATTGAATTGAATGAATTCGGATCGTTTATACAAAATCAGCTTGAATATCATTTCCTGATGCAGCGAATAAAGGCAAATATTTCGAATGCATTTGGTTAATTAAGCACAATTTATAATTAATTGAAACGTTTTTGCGCTTTGTTTGTGCGTCGCTCGCTCGTATGCTGGCTGGCTGGCTGGCACTCAACTTGACATTAATCCGAGCTGTCAGTTGCCTTTGTTGTTGTTGTTGTTTATTGATGTTGCGGCTTGAAGTGAGGAGAGAGCCAAGTCAACGACACCTTGGGCCATAAAACGGTTCAGTTCCTGTTTAACATTTTCGGCTAATAAAGTTGGTCTCACATAGCGTACGCTACGAATGAGCTCCGAATAAGCTCCAAAACTTCTATCCGAACTCAAACCCGAACCCGAGCCCGACGTCTCGATAGGCTGCCTGCCCTGCCCCCCTTTGAGCGGCGCTTAGCCACTTGAGTGCATTGCACTTGACCGCATCGTAAATTTGCCAGTCATGGCTAGAGGCTGGTGCAGTTTAGCTGCCCCTTTTGGTGGCGCCGCCGACGCTTGCTGTCAACTTTTAATTTGTTTTAAAAACTTTTTGATTGTTTCTCTGCTGTTGTTGTTGTTGCTGTTGCTGTTGCCTCTGTTGCTGGCATGCAAATGCGCGCGCTCATGCTCTGCTCTGCTCTGCTCTGGCGTCACGGCGTCTTCTCTGTTCTTGAATTCTCATCTTTGGTCATGGGCCTCTTTGCAGTGCAGCTCGACTGGGCTGTTGCTTGGGGCATTCATTTGCAGTTGCTTGATTAAATTGTCTTGGCCATTCCGTGTGCTGGCTGTTATTTAAAGTTTTTAATTTCATTTTATTGACACTCGCTGGCAACTCTGGCCAGCCAGGGCTGCACGGTGTTGTAAGCCGCAAGTTTTTACCATTTGCCAGTTGCCATTGTTGCTCCAGCTCCAACTCCAACTCCTGTTGCTGTTGCTGTTCTTGACAGTTGCCCACAAAGCCAAACAATTTCCAGCCAGTCCAGCAATCCAACAGCTGTCAATACGATATTCATACGCATATCGAACAGCAAGGAGTTGACTTAGCTCGCTTACCTGTTAAGTCTTAAGACTAACGGTTAACATATAGAATTTGCTTATGATGTTGCCAGCAAAGCCAGTTGATTGCCGCACGTGGCAACGTGCTCGTTGCAAATATTTGCCACGAAGGACATGCAACAGCAACAAATTGTCGTTGGCAACAATATGCGAAATGTCGCTGACATTGCAACTTGCAGCAGTTGCATGCTGCCATATGAACTGTGGGAGTTAACTGACTGAGAGAGATAGACAAAGAGAGAGAGAGAGAGGGAGATATGCGCTCACCTACACACACCGTCTCGACAACCAACTTGTGTCAGCTGCTATTACTGTTACTGCTGCTGTCGGGCCAACTTTTGCATGCTGTTGTTCTGCTGCTGCTGCTGCTGTTGCTGCTGTTGCTGCTGGTTGCTGCTGTCCAACTAGTGAGTCAGCAGCAAGAGCGCGCGCGCGTTGGCATTCTAATTTGTTTATGTTAATGCAATAAAAACACTCAATTTGCGGCTGCACATTCGAACGATTTTCTTGCTCTTGTTGCTGCTGTTGCACTCGCTGGGCAAACATCACATATTGGCGACGTTATCGCAACGACAGCAGCAGCAGCAGCAGCCAGCTGTAGTACTACTGGCAGAAGCAACATAAAAACACAGCTAACCTTGTTATTGTTATTTAATTTCACTTTTTTTTTGTTAGCTCTGCTAGCTGTTGTTGTTGTTGTTGTTGTTGTTGCTATTGCTGTTTCTGCTGCTGCTGCTGCTGTTGCTGCTGTCTGTTGTTACCGTTTTGCGTTGGCGTTTTTCGTGCTGGTTGTTTGGCTTGTTGCTGTTGCCATTTTATGCTGGCTGCATGATTTACATTGTTGGCGGCATTTTTTTTTCGCTTTTTTTTTTGGTATACCCTGAGAGTGTGTTTAAAAAGTGGGTAGATTGGCTGTGTGCATGTGTATGTGACAGGCAGTGTTAGGCGACATAGCTGCAGCTTTGTTACTCTATTAGTTACTCTACTCTATCTTACTCTATCTTCGACTATAGTTCTATAGTTCTCTTGGTGTAAGAGTCCATAAAGTCTCTTAATGAGTTTAATGATTCCATATTGCGCTCCATTTCAAGTCTTTTAAGCATATTTGTATTTGTTTTCTGACAATCCATTATCGTCTCACACACCAGTACCTTACCTTTTACAGGGTATGCTCTACATGGGCCACAATTCAATTCAATTCCAACAAAATGCTTACAAATTTATTGAAAGTAAAAACTGCAGAAGTGGAACAGTCTGGCAACGCTGCCATCGACTGGTTATGTATAAAAAGAGCAAAAAAAAAAACATAATGCTGGCTGCGTCGCATTTGTTTCAATCTTTGCATTCAATTTTTTGATGTTTGCTGTTGCGTCACACACACATCGACAGCTCGCGAATTGACTGCTGACTGCTGACTGCTTTGTACCACTGTGCATACAAATTTTGCATGGGTTTATTTGATAAATTTTAAAAAATATATTTTTTTATTCCGTCGCGGCCATGTCTAAAGTTGCCAAATCCAGCTGCGACATTTGCATTTGTCATATATACAAAAAGGTCGGCTAGACGCCGTGGAGCAACAGAGACAGAGACAATGTGGAAGAGGGCGGCACTAGAGGCATGTTGTGGCCTTTACAGTGGGTTGGCTGCTGCTGCTGCTGCTGCTGCACTGCCAGACAGATTTACTTTTTACCTACTACGCCCAGCCATAGCCATAGCCATAGCCATGGGGCTGGCGAATGTCTCTATTATTTGCACACTGAAAGTTTATAAAAACGCCTATCCCTTTCTTTCATGCTAGCTCTCTCTCCCTCTCACTCTTTCTCTCTGTCTGTGTTGTTGTTGTTGCGCCCAGCTTTTTAATAAAGTCATTTTATTTACATTTGTGCTTTTGTTTAGTAATTTATTTACTTTTTTATGCCATTACATATATTTGGTGCTTGCATATTTGCCTTTGCTGTTGCTGTTGCTGTTGCTGTTGGTATTGTTGCTGCTGCTGCTGCTGCTGCTGTCGGTAGCCGAAAACATTTTAAATGCCATTTTAATTATATTTGTTCTTTTGTGCGTTGGCTGGGCGTAAATTCCACTTGGCTTTGGTCGCTCAGTTTGCAAGTTTTTCAATTAAAATGAAATAAAGCGACATAAATCAAGTCTCTCTCTCGCACACATATGTACACAAAAACGATGCCCTGACAGTAGCAGCAGCAGCAGCAGCAGCAGCAACAGCAATACAAAAAAAAAAAAAAAAAAAAAAAACTGTTTAAAAACTATCAGCAACCGCAAGTAACTTCATTTGGCTTGAGGCAAACGCTGCGTATGAGCAATGTCGAGTGCCGAGTCGACAACCGACAACACTGGGCGCTGCTGAGCATCCGTCCCATTCGAGCAATTTACAGTCTGCAGAGCCTGACTGACATTTTGCGTGCATTTGAGCAGCTGAAAGGGATAACTGGGCCTCAGCATCTAGGGGCTGCTGCTGCATGCATATTGTAATGCTATGCTGGATTATTGGAATGGGCTATGGCCAGGCTGAGCTGAGCTGAGCTACAGCTGCACTTGGCACAGACATTAATCAAAAGCAAAATCGTTCAACTCGGTTGGCCAACAACAGCAGCCAAGGCATGCGGCATAAAGAACTTGAGTTGCTTGAGAGCTCAAAATACGAATTTATTTTAATTTTGTTTGATACTTTCGAACCACAATAAATAAAAGATGTGCATGTTTGTACGTACTTTGGCCAACGAACAAATCAATAAATGACAACTCGACAAAATGAATATGTTAAAAGTCCATTCCATTTCAGTTATTTGTCTACAGCGCTGTATCGTCAAAATCTATGTAATATTGAATAGGGTCAAGTGCCAGGACTTGTTCTGAATGTCTTTAAATGTTTAGCATTTCAGCTGGGACTATGTGAGCTCTCCCTGTTGCTGCTACTGTTTGTGTATATTGGCTTTGATTTGCTGATCTAATAATTTGTTTAAAAGTTGTTTTCATTCTCGAGTAGGAGAATAACTTCAACTTCTGCCGGCGTCTGCATCATGCATACGGAAGGCAAAACACACAAAGCAGCAATTGACGCAATACTCCAACTGCAATCAATCACAATTGCAATTCTATTTATAAAATTTCAAAAATTATGCATGTGTGTGTGTGTGTGTGTGTGTGTGTGTGTGTGTTTCCATGTCTAGAGCAAATGGCTACGCTTGACGCTGATTGCCAGGTGAGGCTTGACCCAACGTTGTTACTTGTTGTGCTTCGCTGACATTTTCAACAACTTTTAAATATTCTTTATGCTTCTTTAAATATTCTATTAATATTTTATAATGGCCACTTTTTAACTTTAACTTTCAAAGAATTTGTCTCTAAAATATATAAGAAACTAAATGCAAGTTAGGTGAATCTAGCTCTAAGCACGTGCGAGCTGTGCTCAAATAACTAAAGCACAATAACTTTTTTAATTAAATTCGTTTTAGGGAATATTTAAAGTTAAATTTTTTTTGTAAGGGATCAAAATGTGAAGTCCGTAGTTCTTTTAGTTTACGAGATGGATGGAGGAATAGAAAGGTAGAGTGAAGGACAGAAAGGACTAGATTGACTTGGCTAAGATTTCGGATTAAGAATAGATATACTTTATGGTATCGGTCAAGCTTTCTTCTGTCTGTTACACACACTTTAACCAAAGGAATCATGTAAAATCATTTGAATATTATATACAAATATATATTCTGGAGTGGAAATGTCAAACTTTGTGTAAAGAAATATTAGAAATTATAATATTATTATTATAAAATATTATATATAAAATATTATTATAATGAATGTCGACAATTGTAGAATCTTACCCCATCAACTAGTATAAATTAACATAAAATACAACTTGTTTCCCCTTAACACCCGCTCAATCGATAGCTCAGCTGATATCGGCCTTTATTAAGGCCAGTTATTGACATTCGGCATGCGGCTTGTGCCAGTTTTTTTTCTTCTTTTTTTTTCATAAATTTTTTATAACTGTAGCTTTTGTTTATGACAAGCATCTGTGTGTGTTTGTGTGTTTGTGTGTGTGGCGACAAACACAAAGAGCACTCGAGCGTGGCCTGGTTGGTTGTCGCCTGCCACCGCGACGGCAACACGATGGCCGCCTCCTGCTACCCCTTCGGCGAGCCAGTGAGTGCACTTATCAGCGCCAATTGCAATTGTTTTTAATAATTCACTTTCACTTTTGCGCCCGTAGCTTGTGGCCCCAAAACATACTCGCACACTCACACACACACACACCCACCCGCACACCCGCACCCGTACACACCCAAAAAACCTTGAACCGCATTTCTGTTTTCTCACCTGGCAACGGCTAGCGGGCAATTCAACCTGGCTTTGCGCCCGACTCGGGCAGACACGATGCTGCTAGCTAAAGCTGTGGGCCAACTCTGGGGAATTGGACTGGGATTGGAACTGGGCTAAGCCCCGGCCTCTGTGGCCTGTTGCCACTTGACTTTGGCTTTTTGCATACGAATAGCCGATTGTAAGACTCGCTCTGTGTGTGTGTCTCTCTCTCTCTCTCTCTCTGTGCCCTGTTCTGTGTGTCTCGCTTTTTTTTTTTATCAATTTTTTAGAGTCGCACACTTGAAGCATGGCAGCAGCAGCAGCAGCTTCCCAGAAGCCACCGCAAAGGCCAAATAAAATTAATGAGCTTACAGCTAAATCTGAAGCCGAAAGCCGGCTCTAGGCCATATTTTCATACTCTGATCCCATGGCAAATGGAAATTCAGGGTCTAGTGGTTTTGTTAAAGTGTATGTAACAGACAGGAGGAATCGTAGCTGACCTTTGGAGACTATATATATTCTTGATTAAGAATATATAGAGAATCGATCTAGTCTGTTCGCGAATCTATCTGTTCTGGGTGTCTGCTAGTCGAGCACTACCGAAGAGAGAGTATGCATATTTGTAGACTATTTTATATTTACCTTTGTCTATTTGAGTTTTAGACTAATTGAAACGGGTTAGAAAAGGGTGGAAATGCATGTTACAAACAGAGTAAATCAGGTCTTGCCACAGACGATGGCAGAGACAGACAGACACAACTGTCTTGTTTTTGCAGAAAAGATGTGTTTATCATATTCTTGTTATGCCACATTTGCTGGAGTATTTATCTTATCATTTATCCCAATCACTAGAAATAATAAGAAATTTGCATTCTAACAACAAAAATCCTCAATCTAACTAATTTCTCTTGGTATTCTCTTTGCAGAAACTGCAGCAAAAGCGTAAATCAGCAACAATTCAGCATAAGAAGTCCTTGACGAGCAATTGACAATACGTGAAATTTGTTAATAAGGTAACAAAATTATATTAATTTTTCACTTCAGATTAAGGTGTTCTTTAAAACAAATAATAATTAGCACTGACCCAAGGAGAGAGCGAGCATCAAAGTTTTGTAGAACTGTTTACAAACCAAATTTTTTTTAAAGCCAAATTTTGGGCAAATTTTGTTTAACCAGCTTTGAGCTTTTGCGCTGGTATTTGTTTTGGCTTCTTTTCGTTTTTTTTTTACCATTTCCAATCTATTGGCATTTAATTTGCTTAGCTTGTTTTCACGTTTTCTTTTGCAGCCGATTTTCATGCTTCTATAGAAAATAAATTACTGTTCCTCTTGTTGCTTTGCCAGTTTCAGCGTTCAATAAGAGCAACAACATACACTTACACACACACACACACTAACACACACACACTAACACACACACACACACACACACACACACACACACACACATTGTAGCCTATGTACTTTTTATATTTTTAACCTGTTCAATGTGCCATGCCAATTGTTGTTGTTGTTGTTGTTGTTGTTTTCCTTTTGGTCATTTTGTCAGGACGTTAAGCCAAATAAGCCCCAGTCCGCTGGCCCCTCTCAAATGTCCGAAATGTCGAGTACATTTCTTACATTCCCTGCTCGAATCGAGAGCTTTACAATTTGGTGACAAGATATGTAACGTATGAGAACAGCAATTGGTAGTAAATTCGGAATAGTTAAAGAGCAAATAGGTAAAACTTCTACTAATATCACCTGATCATAATTATATATATCATAGCCAGCCATGCCATTTGATTCATGATTTAACACATCTGCAAAGCATAATCGATTCAGTCTATAATACTACTTCTTAGACTTAGATCTCTGAGGGTATTTAATCTGTGTAGTTCCGAAAACGAAGAAAAAAAAGAACGTTATTTCTTGATGTTGCTCTTTTTGTATCAAGAGAAATGGCCAGCAGGCACAAACCGTACCAGCGGCTACCAAAGCAACAACAACAACAATGGCAAGATGAAACGACTCGTTTTATCCTTCTGACTGAGCTTAGAGCGTAGAGTGAGCCGCCCCCTAAGCAGCTTTCGACTGCATTCCTCGCATGAAAACTGTTGCCGTTGCCGTTGCCGTTGCCTTTGATTTTGATTTTGATTCTGTTGGCCATGTTAAAGCGGCCAAGAGGCCGTAGGTCGGCACGCTTTCGCATAATCGGGCGTATTATCTGCCAGCTTCGGTCTCATACATCTAATTTATGTGCCAGCCCACAAGACACATCAGCAAACCGAAACAAAATAAAAAAAACTTCAGACACGGAAGCAAATGTGAAATTCAGTTAAACTGGAGTTGTTGTGGAGTAGGAAATGCCGTAGGAGAGGGAGTTGAAGCCGAGTGAAGCGCCGCCAAATGCTTTCATTTCATTAATTATGCAGCGAAATCGAGAATTACATGTGAGGGGAATTTGTTGTAGAAGGTGAGCGAGGGCTCTACACGAAACTCCATATGAGTGTGTGAAATACCCTGTACTATACCCTGTTAAATACCCTGTACAATTGTAGTTCGTTCAGTTGACTAGCAAGCAAATCAATAAACTATGTCATATACATAGTCACATCAGCTTATACGAAATGCTGATGGACTCGTTAGCGATATTTGCTATATATATTCAGCTGCATGTGCATGCTACCCCCCTACAGGGTACCTTGCGAGTCGTTAAGCTTGTGCTTGATGGGCTTTTGCATTTTATTTTTGGACATGTTTTGTTTTGTGGCCACAAATCTGTTTATGTGGCGACAAGAACAGACGGTTGGTCGGTCGGTGGGTCGATGGGTCGATGGGTCGGTGGGTCGGTTAAGTCCTGCGTCAGGCAGCAAAAGCCTGTAATTCTCCCAGATCGCCCTCTCTACAAACGAGGCTCTCTGGTGGCTGAGCTGGCCAAGTTGGCAGCGTACGTTTTGTGCATTTGACTTTTATATGAACTAATTCATGAAAAATGCATGCCGCTCTGGCCCCCACGGCTGCCCGCTGCTAGTTCCGCGTGCCACCAACAAATGAAGAAAAACTGGCCGCCATAAATCGTCGTATACGGCTCCGTCGCCTGCTCCATTGTCGACGACATTGCTGCACTGCATCAAATACGAATGTGAATGCGACTGCGACTGCGACTGCAAATGTGAATGGCAAATGTTGTGTGTGTGTGTGTGTGTGTGCGAGTGTGTGTGTGTGTGTGTTGAGTGTGTGTTCTGGCTTTGTTCGTGTGGCAAATAATTAAATTAAGATTTTTATAGCTTAATTGGATGGCTGTCGGGCGCCGAGCGCAGTAACCTGATGAATGACTGCCTGCCAGCCAGCCCGACAGCAACATGGCCAGTTGCATTTGCAACTTGCAACTTGCAACAAGCAACCAGCAACAAGCAACCAGCAACTTGCCATCCAGCCAGCCAGCAACAGAAATGCCGAACGCTAAAGTGAAAGGCAACAAGTCTTGCGCAGCCAGCCAATCGACGCCGTGGGGGTGGCAGGGTCTCGGCCTGGCCTGGCCTGCTCTGGTCTGGTCTGGTCTGCCCGCCTAGCCTAGCCTGGCCTGGCCTGGCCTGGCCTGGTCATTGGCCAAACCTATCAAACATTGTTAATTGACTTGACGTTAATGCGAATCAAAGTCTTGTGCACTGAACGAACAACTATTATTAGTTTTCAGCGACGTCTTACAATGCTCTTATCCATAGAGTGGATATATTTGATTAAGCTGAAAGTTTTCCAATAGACTAACAGGTCGTAAGAACATATTTTACTTAAAAGTTTGCTAGCTATTGATATAAACATGTATATAGATGAAGAAGTCCTACAGTATATAGAAGAAGAAGTCCTTCTTCAGTATTAACTACTTTTCTATTAGATATTTATAATCTAAGAACTTCAATTTCGTCGACTCCCTTCCTCGACTCCTATGTGAATAGTTTGATTAGTTCAAATTCTGTTTTTAATTAACCCCATTTTTGAGGTTTTATTTCCTTTCAAGCTTTCTTTATTTACTACTCATATGAGCTAGTTGCGTGCTTTCTATGCGCTTCTCATTTATTCTTTTTACGCGTGCCATCGTTGCAATGGCTCCTATTGTGGCCCAGCACTCAGCTCCCTTGGCTTTTAAATATGTATTTGTATAGGTGTATATGCATGTGTGTGTGTGTATGGGTGTGTGGGTGTGTGTACTTACCTAAGTAGTGCACATTGCTCGCTCATGTGCCACATAGCATTTGGCCCTAGGCCGTGGCATTTGTTGCCATGCTGTTGCTTCTGCTGCTGTTGTTGCTGCTGGTTTTCTTTTGGGTTACCTGGCCAGCAGCAGCAAACCAACAAATGACTGCCGCAGCACAATCTGCACAGCATCTAAACTCACGACGCTGGCGAGCAGCAGCAATCCTTGAACTTTTCGCATTTCCAATATGCATGCAGCCAAGCAAAATCCACAGCTCTGTGCGGCTGTTGCTGTCGGCTGTCGGCTGCTGTTGCTGCTGTTGCTGCTGTTGCTACTGCTGCTGCTGCTTTTGTGACTCATGACAACTCGGCCATGCCACGCTGCGCCGTTTGCAGAGGGCGCAGTGTTGCATCTGCAGTTGCCTTTCATTAACATGCGACGACGACGACGACGGCGGCGACGACCATCAAAAGCATAAATTGCACATACAAATCGCACAGTACAATGTGGGTGGTTGGGTGGTGCTTGGCTGCTTGGTGGTTGGGTGCTTGTTGGTTGGCTCTGTGGTGCTGCCGAGCCTCGCTTTGTGTCCAGATCTTTTTTTTAAGCGCTGCTTTCTTCTTTTTTATTCAAAGTTAAAATTCTTAAAAATAAAGCAGCGAAGTGCTCTAGTTTTTAGTGTGCGATGCGAAGATACCCTGTAATTGGGCTTGAAATAAAATAGCTTATGAGTATGTTAAAAGAAACCATAGAGATAATCCGATAAGAGTTATAAGATCTTCCATCTATGTTTAAAAAACAATCATATATACATATATATGTAAGAAGTTATGAATACACGAGGTGTGTTCAAAAAGTAGCTAGAACTTTCAAAAGGTATTCATTTATTCATAGAGTATTTGTTCCGACTTCTTCAAAGTATTTCCTATCATATATTATGCACTTGTTCTTTAACCCTTGAAGCCCCTCAAATATAATTTTTTGTGATCTTGTTGAACTCCTCCTTCGATGCCATCTGTATCTCCTCTATCATAGCGCAGTGTCCGCCTCTTCATGGGCTTCACTTTTGGTAACACGGAAAAGTTACAGGGGGCTAGGTTAATAGGGAATTCGATGGCTCTGGCACTATTTCTGTGCTGTTTTTGATCAAAAACTCCCGAGAATCGCTTATAACTTGCGATACTTTGTGAACAGACCCACAGAGCGTGCTTACAATTATAATTCATAAAATGCGTATAGACATCTATGTAAAGTCTTAGCAGATCAGCAAACTACTTCATATACTATACCTACACTTCATATACTTCATGCTATCCCACATCTGTATTAACTAATTACTGAAACTACAACACAACCGTTTTCAGCTCTACCTCTAACCTCTTTGAGGCTACAGGGTATGCAGAAAGAAGCGCCAATGTGAAATAGCCAACTGTGCCTAGCAGCAGCAGCAGCACCAGAAACAGCAGCAGCTTTAAGCAAACAAAATGGCCACCCATGGCTACGGCCTACAGTGCACACAAATACCACGAGTGAAGCTTGCATACAGAAGTAAGATATGAAAGCTGATGCTTTCTTAAAGTTGGTCCATTGTCGGAAGAACACTGCATGCAAAGTGCAATGGGGGTATGCGAGAAGAGCTTAGTAATGTCAAAGATATACTTTTATATCAGTAAAAATTGCATATATTTGAGATATTTGTAGTAGAACCATCTAGAGTTGAACCCTTTGAATTACTATAAATATGATTTAGAGAGCATTCATTAGTCGTTGATTAGTGTCGAGATAAATTTTGCCTTTGTTGTTTGTCTGCAGCTGACAGTTTTGGACTTTTCATTATGTTCTGTTGTCAGCATTCTTTCCGTTGCAGCAGCAACAGGAATTCCTACGTAAGCAACTACGTAACGCCAGCTAACGCATCGTTATGAAATGATTACGTATATATATATACATATAGTTATTTATAGTTCCTAACAATGTCAGCTGGAACTTTCTTTCTATTGTTCCCAGAAACGGATGTGCATGACGAAAGACGTGAGAATGAGCAATTTCTTACGTCATTGGCTTACGTCAATGCCTTGAATTGAGACATCAAATTTGAAGTTAACCAGAGTTACTTAGCATTTGGCTGCAACTGTTGACTTTTTGCCGCCACATTAGGCGACATTAGGCGATTGCAGAGCATTAAGTGGGCAAGGTGGGGTGGGATAGTGCACTGCGCTTGTCTTCCACCAGAAATTGATGTGCCACAATTTACAGAATCTCCTCTCTGCAATGAGCTGCTGCTGAGCTGCTGCATTGAAAATCTGTCTACTCTACGCTCTCTGTCTGTCTGTCTGTCTGTCCGTCCGTCCGACCGTCCGTCTCTCTGTCTGTCTGTCTATCGGGCTTGCCAAGTTTTCGTCGTCAACGTCTTGACAATTTCGGCAATGTGCGTTGAAGCGTTACACGACGTCAGCGTTGGTGCTGCTGCCACTGCTGCTGGTGCTCCTGGTGCTGCTGTTGCAACTGTCTGTGCTGCAGCATCCTTGGCGCATTGCAATCAAAGTCAGCGCACTGACTGACAGCGGGACGAACTTGCAGATACGCCGCTTTACGTTAACGTTTAAGACCCACTCCACAGCCCTCCCCACGCTTCTTTGCTGGTCGTCTCTGTCTCTCTCTCTCTCTCTCTCTCTCTCTCTCTGCATGTCATTCAAATGCCGTTGACAACTCGGATGCCCCCTCTGCATCTGCATCGCTTCGGATTCAGCTTCTAACTCCGGGGCTGCAGCGGCAGTCCAAAGCTGAGTGACTGCCGCTTTGGGGATGGCAGTCAGCTTTTGACTGCTTCCTTATGTTGTTAGCAGAAACGTGACAAGAAAATCAAACACGCAAAAATCTGCGACTACAACAACAACAACAACAACAAGCACATTAACTGCCTTGTGCCCATGATAACACCATAGGACTAGGCGGCACACAGAGCACAGCCACACACAGTAAACCACAACAGGCACAACCACATAAAAAGAAACGGGCGACTAGATAAAGAGAGACAGAGACAGAGACAGAGAGAGAGGGACATGTCTTGCAGTTAGTTAGCTGCATGTTCGCCGCGCAGATTTCTGTTGCATGCAGCTAAAGCCAAAGCTAAACATTTCGTGTCGCATTTATAGACAACGTGCTGCAAGTTTTTTTTCCTTGTAGTTTTTCCTTCTCTTCTTTTTTTTTTTTCTGCTGAGGCTAAACGTTGATTTGCTTTTCGTAAAATTGTTTCTCAATTCGTTGGCCAGCTCGTTGGCGAGTGTGTGTTGTGTGTGTGTGTGTTGTGCGTTGGTGTGCCATCTGTAAATTGCCACAATAAGTTGGCCGTCGCTGTTGCTGTTGCTGTTGCCGTTGCCAGGTTGCAGGATGATGCCAAAAGCTAGCGAATGGCAATGCTTGTGAAATGCAGATGCTGCAAATGTGGCTCTGTGCATGATGCTGATTGATGTGCTGCTGCCCCTTGTGAATTGGTCAGGCGTAGTCAAGAGGCCGTTGCCTGATTAGCTAGTTAGCATTGCTTTGCATTGCATTGCAGCCATTGCAACTTATTCACGTAACCAAGTTACCTAAACCGAAGCCGAAGCCGTCCACCTAGCTAAAGTACATAATATATTAAAGTGCATTATGATAATAAACACACTCGCAGCATAAGTATATGCCCAATTAACACACCTGTGGCAATAACGTTTCAAGTGTTAACGTCGTATTGCTATGACGTTATGCAATACGTTTTGCATTTCAAACGGATCGCCCGAAAGCTGTATTACATATGCGTAAGCTATGTGGTTAGAATTATGCTTTAGCAATACGAAACCTACCAAATGTTACTGCGAGTTACGTCATTGCGTAATGAAATAACGTAACACTTTGATACGTAACGTCATGACGCAGTGAAATAACGTAACATTGGGATACGTAACGTCATGACGCAGTGAAATAACGTAACATTGGGATACGTAACGTCATGACGTAACAAAATAACGTAACATTGGGATACGTAACGCCATGACGTAACAAAATAACGTAACATTTGGATACGTAACGTCATGACGTAACGTAATAACGTAACAATTGAATACGTAACGTCATGACGTAACGTAATAACGTAACATCTGGAAACGTAACGTCATGACGTAATGAAAAAACGTAACATCTGAATACGTAACGCCATGACATAATGAAAAAATGTAACATCTGGATACGAACCGTCATGCCGTAATAAAAAAAACGTAACATTTGGATATGTAACGTCATGACGTAGTGAAATAGCGTAACATTTGGTTACGTAACGTCATAACGTAATAAAATAACGTAACATATGGATCATAAATAATGTGCATAAGCTGAGCACAAAAGGACGTCATAACGTAATAAGACTACGCTACATGGCTAAGATAGCTGAAACTGTAATATTTCATATGGCAACGTAACAAAAATAACGTAAGCTATAACGAAAGTCTATTACGTTACGCTATATATATATCTATTTTCGAATTGCTAAATGATTTTGTGACCATCTAACGCAACAAATAAGCTTACTATCGCATTATATGTAAAATGTCTTCATATCTAGAGAAATCAAGTCAAGTACGCCAAAGTTTGCTACGTAAACAGCATAAATGTCAAATACTTTACGTACTTTGTAGCCATCTTATGAGTTTCGCCAACAATTTCTCTGACAATTTAACAAACTTATTTCTTTATTGACAAATACTTCCGCCACATTTGCGTGTGATGCGAGCTGATTATATGTTTGCATGCAGTGGCATTTATAGCTGCAGTTGCAGTCAGAGATGCAATTGCAGTTGGAGTTGCAGTTGGAGTTGGAGTTGGAGTTACAGTGACACAGAGTTGACTCGCCCAAACATTTGTATTAACAACGGCATACATATATTCTGTTTGATGGCTGCCAGTTTGGTAGATTTTGGGTCGGGCAGTGGGCGGTCTTTTTGGTGGGGGGCGGGTCAGCAGCTTGGGCAATTTATATTGCGACATTTTGTGCAGTTTTCAATTTGCATTTTGGCGGCCATTGTCGAGCAACAAGCAAATAACCAAACAGACAAGAGACAACAGACAGCAGACAACCAACGACCGTCGACCGTCGACCGACGCCCGTTTCATGTCTTTTGACCGCATTGTTTGTTAATTGTTAAACATTTTAAATCACGGACAACGATTGCACTTCATGTTGAATTTATGAGCTACATGTGCATAATTTTTTTCTCTTTTTGTTCGTTTCGGTAATCGATTGCAAATGCTCGACAATTTTTTTACTCACATTTCTTTGGCATCACTCGAATCGAGCGAGAGTCGCAATATGGAAATGTGTAACAACATGAAGGAGGGACAAAGCAGAGAGCGACAGTCGGCAGAACATGTAAAAGGAGAGAGGCGAAAGGCAAGTTGGAAAAGGAGGAAATTGGAAACGGCACGGATTTTAGCTACAGCTCATAAATCGTTAATCAGCTACGAAGGAGAATTTTAATTACAAAATCGAGAATCGTAGAGCGAGTATTGAAAATGTTGTCAACTGCAAACGAAATTGCCACTCTGATGTTAATCAAATCCTGTTCTCTCCTCTCCTCTCTCTCTCTCTCTCTGTCAGTCACTCAATTACGGACCATTCCTTTAGCCAGTGTGAAATGCGTTATTTCTAATTAAATTTAGCAATGTGTGTGTGTGTGTGTGTGCGTGTGTGTAATGTATCCGGCAGGCACACACAACTCAATGTAAAAGATGAAGATTCGAAATGTCAACTTAAGGAAAAATCATTTTTGGTATCAATCGACAGGCGGCAGCCCGGGGGCAGACACATGCTATGGGTGCGAGACAGATATCGGCAGGCGTTAGCAAATTTAAAATGTTGCCCCGCAGAACCGCGGAGTCGCCTCCGCAGCGTGGCACGTACGCAAATAGAAGGATGTGATGCGAATTAAAAACGCAAGCAGCGGATACGGAAACAGATACAGCTAGAGCTACAGCTAAAGATACAGATACAGCTAGAGATACAGCGCGAGATACAATCGGCTGGCATATGCACACACATACAGATATGTTGCACGTCTGTGTGTGTGTGTGTGTGTGGAGGCATCGCAATCGTTGGCACGCACGACACTTAAGTTCATTTGCGCCACTTTGCGCCCGTGAATTTTAAGTGCGTGCGACTTTTTTTTTTTTGTTGGGTTCTAGATTTTTTAATAAATACGCCGCCAGCTGACTGACTGACTGTGAACTAGAAAGTGATGTGGCTGTCAGATAGCTACATATACATATGGCAACGGCTGCTGCGCTTTGGCAACAGAGAACGGCTCGAACGCCTCGAACGGCTCGAACGGCTCGAACGGTTCGAACGGTTCTCTGTGCCAGTTTAGCCATTCCATATTTCATTTCTATTTTCTATTGACTTTACGCTTTGGCTCTTTCTTGATGATTATGCAGATATAAGTGGATATATGGATATGAGTGCGAAGTATATTCAAGCGGTCAGTGTTCAGGGCCGAAAACAATGGCCCCAAAAAGCTTATTAAAGCTGTCATATAGAAAACAGAGATAGAGCGAGGGGAAAAGAAAGAGAGAGAGAGAGACAGAGAGAGGTAGAGAGATCGGCTTTATTGATAATGTGACCACAGCAGCAGAAAGCTGTCATAAAATCCAATCAATGACAGTCATAAAGCTCTGCTGCTGCCGTTTCAATAAAATGGATATTGTTCTATAAAGACGCCCAAACCTAACCGACCACTAATGAGTCAGAAGTCCATGTGCCAGCTCACACACAGAGAGCGGCATTTTACAGCCGTCTGCTGAATACAAAATATAATGAGCATCAATATAGAATACAGACAATACAGTGTAGCTAAGCAGCCAGCCAGCAATGAGCTTACGTGGGCAAGAGAAAATGAGATTTATATATATATATATGTTGTATTCATATATCTATTATATATATTTATTATTCATATTTAAGAACATTCCTTAATGCCTTTTAGCTAATCAAGTGCTGCATATACAGCATATGCACACATGCTGCCATGCAGGGGGCTTTCGCAGCTAAGAAGCAAACTCTAAGTACTCCTCCCAAGCACTTGCAGCGAGACACAAGTTTCACACGATCTGAACAGAGGCAGAGGGAAGAGAGAAGAGAGAGAGAGAGACGAGAGGAGAGAGTTAAGTTGCTGCTGCAGTTCTTTTTGCAGTCATCCTTCATTTGGCCCCGGGCGCAACTTTGTCTCAAAATAAACAATGGAACGCCTCTGTGTTGGCAGCTGCCAGCTCGAGAGTTCCTTGCTGAAGTTGTCCGTTGTGTTGTGCGCTGTGTTTACCCTAGCCACAAGCACAGGCAGCGCCCGCCCCTCGCCGCCACTCGACATTTGCGGCGTGATAAGCTTTGATTACATGCCAGACAGCAACTGATCAGCGCCCCAGCGACGACTCGTTGCACAGAGAGTGCAGAGGGGGAGGGCAAAATTCTATAAATATTGCTTGCAAATTGCAGTTGGGGCGGGTGCGGGTGTGCATTCGGGCAGCAATTGCAGCAATGGGAAACTTGGCGAGTTGATTCCAAGAAATTTGCAGCAACAATGCCTTGTGACACGCATTTCCTGTGCCTATGCAGGCAGTCAGGCAGGCAGGCTATAGAATATCTGCCAGATACACACAAACACACAGAGATAGACTCGTATATAGAGTTAGAACTTGTTTGGTGGCTTTTGCGCGTGCGCAACACACATTTCCGTTAGCTCAGCAGCAGCCACCAAGTGGAGATCAATGGACGCGTCAGCAGCAACGGCAACAGCAGCTGCTGCTTATCGAATCCAAGAGCAGAGCGAGTTAAGCATTTTTAATTGTTGGACGCTGTCCGGAGTACGAAGAGAACGCGTCTAGAAATTGTAAAAGTCATTAAGGCTCATTGACCCATTTCGCTGTTGTCTGTGCTGTGCTGTGCTTTGCTGTGCTGTGCTGTCGGTTGAATAGTTGAATAGTTGGGCATCATTAAAATATATTCACAGACATACAAACATCTATCTGTCTGTCTATGTTCTCAATGGCCGAGCGACAAGTTGTCGGACTTTTTGGGCGCGACACATTGCCAGAAGCCGCAGTCAAGATCGAACCTGTTTTGCCTAGCAAATTAGCAGCAACATTCGCTGCTGTTGGGGCAAATATTTTTTGTGGTAGCCAAAATATACAGAAAAAAAAAAAACAAAAAAAATCGCATAACCGTAACGAGTATTAAATAGCGAATTGACCCAAATCGTTCGGGTGTTAACATTGTGCCTGAAATATCAAAGCGAGAAAGTCTAGAACAGTTCAACTCTAGCTTGTAAATGCTAATGCCTGACATGTTTGCTCGATATGAATTTGGGTTAAGTGCGCACCGACTGACTCTGACTAATGAGCCACCTGGCCATGGGCCCATGCTACTGATCCGAGTTTGCGCCAAAAAAACAACATATATATATATATGTGGCATGTCTTTCAAATTCAATCAGCATCAACTGCCAAAGGTGACAGGCGAAAGCGAGATGCTCTGGGCCAGGCTGTGACTCGAAATTGTAATTGAATTACATTTATGAATAGAATAGAATATTGAGTTGAAGCAATCTTTAGACTGATCAGTAATGTGTACTTTAAGCACTAGACCCCTCCCATAAACTAAGCAGATATATAAATACATATTTACCAAGTCAGGCTGGTAACTCGTCGACCCCCAGGGCTTGGCTCTTCTATCTCTACAGAGTGCTACAACTGTTGACTTTAACTCTGAATGCAGCTGAGATGAGTTGAGTGCAAATCATCAGAGATTTATAACAACTTCAGGCACACACACACACACATACACACACACACACTGTATTTACATGTTTATATATATATAAATATGTGCATTTGCTCTGGTCCAGATAGAGTTTCAGATAGGTAGTGCCTGCATATTTCACGAGCCCTGCAGCCAACTAGCTCGAGGATGTGTTTGTTGCCAAAAAATAAAAAGTGAAATAAAAAAGCAGCTTGTTGAAAGCATGTTGCAAAATATTTTGTATAATGTTCACTAACTCTTCAACTGTCTGTCTGTGTGTGTGTGTGTATGTATCTGTATCTGTGTGTGTGTTTGTTTGTATGTTTGCTGGGCAAAGTTTTTGCGGCGCATGCAAATGAAATGGAAAACACTTGAGCAAAAACTCTAAGCTGCCAGAATGCGACCTGGCTCAGGGACCATGTCTGTCTATCTGTCTCTCTGTCTGTCTGTCTCTCTCTCTCTCTCTGTATGTGTGTTTGTTTGTATGCTTTGCATTTGCCTGATTTTGGGCTGCAGCAAATGTTGCACAAAGTTTTTGATTATGTAAAAATTGCATTAAAGCTGCGGGCGGTCGGGGCATTGTAAAGGGTTTTAAGTGCCTGCCTGCTGTTGCCTTTTCAAATGGCCAATCCCACAGGCCGGCAATCATAATGAAGTCTCAGGTGTGCCGAGAACTCTCGCCAGACATGCTGAGCGAGAGAGCTAGAGAGAGAGCGAGTGAGATGGAGTTGCGCTTAAGCAGCAGGGCCAACAAACTATTTAGTGGCCCAAGGGAGAGCAGGGTAAGGGGCCAAAGAAACGAACAGGACATGCAATTTGCTGGCCAAAGACTTGGACATGCGGATACACACAGTCACAGATCCTGTCTGTCAATTGAAAGCGCAGACGGCACGGAACGTAAAGGACAGCAACAAGAATAGCAATGGCAATGGCAATGGCAATGGAAGTGGGAGTGGAAGTGGGAGTGGAAGCGGGAGCGGGAGCGGGAACGGATCGAGTTAAAAGTGTCGCCCGTTTGTCTGCCACTGTGGCAGCTCGAATGTCCGACAGTGGCCATTGTCATCCGTTTGCCACAGACACGGCCCACCACGTGCAATTTGTAGACAAAATTGAGCTATGAATGGGCAGCCCCAGCTGCAGTCCAGGGGCACGCCTTTTGTTTATCGCATCGCCAACGCCTCGAGGCAGGTCAGCGTCGGCACGCAAGTGCCGCATTTGATGCCACCATTGAGCTCTGCCAGCCGGCATAGCGCCTGCCATTCTCATAAATATTAGAAGTTCGCCCTCAGACATAACGCCAACGCCAACGCCAACGTCAAAGCCAACACCGACGCCTACACAAACGCCAACGCCAACGCCAACGCTGCTGTCGACGTCGCTGCGGCCCATACAAAGATGCAAAGGCCCAGATAGACAAACAGATTGTCGCCTGAAGTGTCGTATCGCATCGTCCGTAGCGCAGATAGAAATGGAGATGGCAATGCTGCGTGCGACCGTGCCACCGTGCCACCATGCCACAATTTGCGGCAACTGCAACCCCTTGACTAAGGCAAAGCTTTGGCTTCCACGCCAAAGAGTCCTGCAGCTGTCTGTGTGTGTGTGTCTGTGCCCAGCTGACCAGTGTCTGTGACAACATGCAAATGTTATTTCAGTCACAATGGGTGTGCCGCAATGACTTTTAAATATGCAATCTATCGATTAAGATATTCGATCGATCAATATATCAATTAACTTGTTGCTAATTACTTAGTTTTAGGGTTAAGTTTGGTAGCTTAAGGAATTTTTCAGCTCACCATGGGCACATGAGTTTTCCTGCTTCCTTCCAGCACATACCATTAGCTTCAGCAGCCCATTGGTTGGCAGAGCACTTAGAGCAGATCTTATACATAGCTCCGATTTGGATGGTAGATTGATAAGACTCTCCTGATGTTGCTCCTGGTTTGGAAACTAATTCTTGAAAGTTGAGTTCTTATTCCTTTTGGCATTTTAAAGAGATGTTTGTTTTGATTTAAAAGGAAATCTTTTGTTGAGCTCAAATGCCTACTACGACTTAAAGTGAATCTAAAATAGTATAAGGTATTTTTTTGGTATTTTTATAATACTTTCATACGGATTCCTATGCCTGTGTTCATTAGGCATAATGTAGGATTCTTATGGTATTTTCAAATCGTCTAGAAGTGTTGCTGCCCACCTTCAATAGAAACAACCAACCAAATCTTTGCTCTTTATATAATAGTATATAATGGATATATATATATATACATATTCATATATTTTGATGACTTTGCCAATTTGAACTTTCACACTTATCAATAAATTGATAGCCCTGCACTTTGTGAGCAATGACTTAGCCCACACTCCCACTGTGTCGCACTTTCAGATTGTTTTCCATTAGGCTGAGAGGCCTCAGTCAGCAGTCCATCTCTGGCCGGATGGACAGCCGCCAGCCAGGGCCGGTTTGCTGCTGCGAGAAATATTACACGCAATTTCCAAGTTGACATTTAGCTGGCGGGGGGGGGCCAAGGAAACGGAAATGGCTGCGCGGCTGGCCGACATATTAAAAATGAATGACGGCATTTCATTAGTGAGCGACTGAGGCTGGTTGCGCTGTTTGGAGGGGGGTTAGGTCGTTGTCGATGTCGATAAGAAATGCAAAGTAATTTGCCACTGACACCGCGTGGCATCAATTTTAGTTGTAGCACCCGAAAGTAGGCAACAATTTGTAGATTGCCTGGCGCCTAACTTCGACTACTCAATTTTTCGTTACAGCGACGACGCACAAGAAGGAAGAGCGGCAAAGAGTAGGATAACGAGATATTTCATTAGACACAACTCGAAGAGAGAAAAGAGAGAAACTTGCAACAATGGCGCACTCGAAAGTCATACTGAAGATTCTGTTCTCGCTGTGCGTTTGGTCGTTCGTCATCATTGGCCTGTTCAAGATGCATGGCACGAACCTGGTGCCACAGGACTATCGCCAGGTGCCACAGGAGTACCAGCAGCTGCCGCTAAATGGTCGCAGTCTGTTGCAGAAGGATATGCTGCGTTATGCGGAGACAACGTCCACCACCACCGATCACTTTGATCCCAGCGAGATACTCGTCGACAATCGCACAGGTGAGTGTCACAGGTGTCACTTGCAAGCACTCATACTTACTCTGCTTGTTATTCTTCTTCTTCTTCCTCTGTAGCTATGGACGATGATCAGCTGGTGCGCGACGTCGAGTCCAGAATACCATCCCTGCCGATCGCCTACTGGAGCAAGAACAAAAACTTCCTGCAGCAGAAGTCCGCAACCTGCGCCAAATACCCATCGATCTTTGAACTCGAATTCAACAATATCTATTGGCAAACGATGCACACCTCGAACGGTACATTTCAGCTGTTTGGCGCCTATTACGACATTCGGCGCGCCTCGCTGCTGGGGCCGACCGTGCGCATTCTGGGCATGATCGATCGGATCGAGCCGAAGGTGAAGACCTACTGCCAGTTCTGGTTCGACGGCCAGAAGGAGCCGTTCATTGTGAAGACATTCGAGTACAAGTACATATGGTATAACAAGTGGGGCAACTACAAGCAGGGCATCTATCAGCCATATCTGATCGCCTGCCAGATACCGAAGCCCTTCCACGGCGTGGTGCCCAGCTCCGTGTCGATGGTGGAGAAGGAATGTGACACGGCCACCAACAATTTGCGCGTCATCTACAATCGGCCGCCCGACGATCACAAGAAGGGTTTCGCTGTCTGTGTCAAGGGTCTGGACTTTCTCTACGATGATCTGAGCGTGCGGCTAATTGAATGGATTGAGATGTTAAACATTTTGGGCGCCGACAAAATCTACTTTTACAATCTGCAAGTGCATCCAAATATAACCAAGGTGCTCAGCCACTACGAGCAGGAGGGCAAGGTGCAAGTGATACCGTTGACATTGCCTGGCGGTCAGCCCAATGTGCCCGGCTTCCAGCATCTCTATCTGACCAAGAAGACCAACCACAAGCGACAGAACGAGGTCATACCATACAATGACTGTCTGTATAAGAACCTTTATCTGTACGACTATATTGCGCTGCTGGACATCGACGAAGTGATTATGCCCAAGGGCAATTCGATTCTGTGGTCCGAGCTGATGGAGAAGGCGCGTCCGGAGTCGCTCAAATTCAAGCCGGACGGCTATCATAGCTATAATTTTCGCAATGTCTACTTCCTGGACGATCAACAGCACGAGCACGGCTGGCACAAGGACATACCCAAGTACATGCATATGCTGCAGCATGTGCATCGCGCCAAGAACTACACGAAGCCCAATCAGTATGTGAAGTGCTTCCACGATCCGGAACGTGTGCTCACGCTGCATAATCATTTTCCGCTCAGCTGCTTGGGCGGTGTTTGCAAATCGTATCCGGTGGACACACAGGATGCCCAGCTGCAGCACTATCGCGCCGACTGCGTGAAGACGCTGAAGAAGAGCTGCGAGGAGTATCGCGAGAATTCGGTCGAGGACAAGACCATTTGGAAGTACAAGGACGAGCTAATTCGACGCACCATCAAGACGCTCGAGACGCTGGGCTTCTTTAGGCGCAGCGGCGGCCCTGGTTTTGGGGGCAGCAGCAGCGGACTCGGCGGTGGCGCCACAACGCATTCCACGGAACGGTGATTCGCGCTTCTCGGCGGCTGGTCATGGCCCTGGCTGCCTGTGGCGCCCTACGTGGATCCAGCGGCAGCTGGCGCGATGGGCAACGAGGAGTTTTTTGTCTAGTGAGAGCAAAATGGAAAGAGACAGACAGAGATAGAGAGAGCGAGAGAGAGAGAGAGAGTGAGAGATATAGGGAGAGTGAGTTCCTTGCCGCAATAGAAACCGTAAAAGCTACCGAGCCCGCATCTGAACTCAAATCCAAAACTTGAACCCGTCCCCCCCTAGCCTAGCCTAGCCTAGAGCTCGATTTGTTCATTTCGTGTATTATAGGAAAGTTTTTTCATTTTAATTTTGTATTTTTTTTTTTTTTTTTATACCAATAATTTGATAGTATTCCGTACTTCATAGTTGCCCCTAAAATATATATATATATAAATGTATATTTAGTTAGTTTTTATTATAAAGTTATTTTTGATATATGTATGCCCTTATCAACTACTTACATATGCCCTATCAAATAACACACACACACACTCCCATACACACACACACACATTTTCGTATGGCTAGTGTATAAACATAAAAAAAAAAAAAACAAAAAAGCGAATGAAAACACTTTTGAAATCGTGCCTTCAACTTTAAATTGTAGTGTATAGGGTTTTACAGCAGCGGCTCGCCACGAACTAAGCACTTGACTATACACACACACACACACACATACACATACACATACACATACATACATGTGTCCTATATACTATATACTATATATATATATATGTGCATGTAGCTGCTTATTGGGAAGTGGCCCAACAAAAACACATCTATTTACTCCTTATTCACAAAAGACGTTACAAATCACAAGTCCAATGGCTAAATTGGTAACAAAATCACATTAGACAACAAACAAAATAAGCATAAAACAAACAAGAAAAAAAAAACTATATTAAGTTCAAGACTGATGATGTTTATAAATAATTAGAAACAATTGCAAAAAGCTTTTGAGAAAAAAAAACTAAAAACAAAAAACAAAATTGTGTGAAATTGGAAAAATTTCGAAAATTTAATTTCAAACAAACATTTCAATTGATATTATGTATTAACTAACTAGTTAGTATTTGTTAGTATCTGTACTTAGCTGCGGAACATGAAATATCACTAAATGCTAAGCAAACATCTGAACAAAAAACCTAAATTGTAAATAGTTTAATTGTTTTAAAGAAATATCTATGTTAAAAAAAAGAAAGAAAAATTAAAACAAAAAAATAACAAAATTAAATATACAAAAAAATAAAAATACATAAATAATTAAAATAATAATAATCAAATATGTTTAAAAAGTTGCAACAAATTCCTGAGCCGAATTTTGCTCAAATTTCTTTCGTATTTTATTTTTGATTTTTAATTTCCATTTTTTTGTTTACATTATTTTTCCATCCTATAAATTTTAAGCGTACATCTCTTGTTTAACTTAAGTGTATATAAATTTTTAATCGATTTTTGCACCTAACCAATTTCAATTTCGCACTTTTATTGTTTCCTTATTTGAATTTAATCAACTTTAGCAGCTTAGTCAAATTGTTGGAACTAAATGAAAAGTTGTTTGCATTTTGCATAAGCGTTGATTTGTATGGGACATACTATAAACATATACATATAGATAGATATATATATATATATATATATATATATATCTATACCAGGTTGCAGATACTTAAACTATTGCACTAGATCACATCACGATCTACAAGTAAATTAAAATATATATATATATATATACATACATATAGATATACCTACAATATATATATATATGTATACATAAACATACATAAATGTATTAATGTTAGTTGATAATTATATATGATGAGACCCAAAATTTTTTTTTTGCCTAGCTAATAACAATTGATATGAGAACAAGTGATTGATGAATAAAATTTAAAAAATTGTACATTTGCCCAATTTGTTTTAACTGGGGATTGGAATGTTAATAATATTATATTATATTATTATCTAAATATCTGTTCAAGTCTAACTCATAAGTTCGGCAATTGGTTTGACTTATCTTAGACTGTTCTCTCTCCTATTTGGCTGACTTTCCTTTCTACTGTTTAAGCCGTAGATCCGTTGAAATTCTTAGCGTCTCAGCTGCTTGAGCAAGAATAATTCTTTGGTTTGGCTGCGACAGACTTATTGCCGACGTTGGCTTAAATTTAACTTGAGGTCAAATGGTTTTGGGGGCTGCAGCTCAGCACAAGTCTACTATTTGGTCCGTTTAAGATAGCCAAATTTGAGGCATGCAGTCAGAGACTCGCTTGCTCTCTCTCTCACACACACACTCACACTCACACTTGAATAGAGACAGAGGCGAGGTCTTTTCCAGTTGAGTGGTTAGCTATCCAGGCACCTTGGCTGGAACGTGGCATCGTTGCTTACTGCGCGTCCAGCGTGGCAAGACGTGAGATACAAAACTTCTAAGAATGTAAACAACAAAGCATTTGTTCTCGGGCATAAATGAACCCACTTACGCACAACTTGGCTGGGAGAGCAAGCAGTGAGCCAGGCAGTCAGCCAGCCAGCCAGTCAGCCAGCCAGTCAAGACAGCGAACAGGGCGTACATACCTTAAGCCACTGCACAAAGAAAGTTGTGCTCCAGGAAGCAACGGAAGGATACAAACTACACAAAAAAAAAAAAAAAAAAAAAGAAGGAAAAAAAAAACAAGTAAAGAAGAATGAGATGAAGTTACAGGGTATTTTGGGGTTGGCCGAGCTGGCTGCGTGTTGGCTCTGGTGGCTGGAGCCAAAGAAATTTGTATAAACGCAACTTAAGTGAGCATTAAACACGCTCCACTGAAGGACTGCGGCCGACGACGCGTCGTCCCTTTTCGGAACAGTGGCGCTTAACTTGGTTAATAAACATTACCAACGCCACAAAAACCATTTACGTGAACTATTAAAATTCCGCAGCATTTTAGTTGCCTTTGCCTTGTTTCACGATTATGTTTATTTATATGGCAGCAGGAGCAGGAGCAGGAGCAGGAGCAGAAGGAGTGGGAGCAGAAGCAGTAGATGCTGAGATGGAAAAACCCCTTTTGGTTTTGCATGTGCGTCAGCCGTTAAGTGAAATCTCATGGCTGCATGATGAGACTACTTTAAGTCTATATATCCTTTTATGAATATGCACACATTAAGCGGGGCTTCTTGGCCCAGTCAGTGCCAAAGTTTCTAATGCGCCTCGTGCTTCAGCTGTTCTGGTTTATGGCCCATCATTTCGGCCTCATATAGTTAGCCACTTAAACTGAAAACTCTCAGGTGGTGCGCTACTCGATGCGGATCGGCCAGCCGGGCATCATCAGCTATCAGCACGTTGAAGAGCGATTTATAAATTATGAAAAATACAATTTAGAGCGCTGGTTTGGCTTAAATTGTATGGGGCTAGCGCGTGGCCGACAAATCCAAAATGCTGCCAAACTAATTAAAATCTACTATAGGATCGGTGGGCAGGATATTTATAATGCATGCACATAAATCCTGAAATTAAGCGCTTCGGCTTAAAAACCATGCAAAATTAAAATGTGCAATTACGATGCAGTTGCCGGTTGGTTATCTGTGTGAGTGTATGAGTGTGAGTGTGAGTGTTTTTCTGTCTGTTTGCAGAGAGAGAGACTGAGTTGAATTAAGCCCATTACCCAGCGGGAAATTGTTCAACTCTTTCTTTTTGAAAGCTTCTAAATTGGATTTTTTTTCCTGTTATGAATATTTGCAGTTCTAAATGGAATTGAAGCTAATAAAACTTTATTTTAAAGCACATATAAAAACATGTGTTTTTATATATATCAGAGATTGTTTTGCTTGCATACGTAATGCTAAGTCAGTCAGGCAGGATGTTTTCTATAAACAATCCACTCTAATTCTAATTACATTCTTAATGAATTTAGTTACTCGACTCAGAGTCCATCAACTGTTGCATTAACATACTAGTTCCAGCTTCATTTTCCATACGAACTGCACTACGCCAGCGATTCGTATCGTTTCGTTTCCCACTGGGGCAGTCAGAGAACTGGCAGCTCTTCTTCTATTTTTAGCTTTTAGCTTTTGGCGTTAAAAACTGGAACCACACGAAATCCGTGCATTTGGTCATTTGGCTGATTTGTCGGTTGATGTGAATAGAGCCAATTGCGGTTGTGACTGCTATACAGGTTTCTGACTAACTGTGTGTATAATGAATGCGCTCTGCTCACGTGTGTGTGTGTGTGTGTGAGCTGATAATACTTTTTTAGCTTTTCATGGAAATGTACTTTTCCATAATAAAATTGATAAAAAAAAGTTTTTTATTTCTTTTATTCATATTCACTTTCATGTTCAGAATTATGTTAATATTCTCTTTTTAGTGTTTATATTCATGTCATATTTGTAGTTGGACTTATGTATAGATACCCATTCATACTCATATTCATATTCATATGCATATTCATATTCATGGTATATATATATTTATAATCATACTTGTACTTATATATTGAAACAGATTCATATTTATCTACACATTCATATTCATAATCATATTCATATTCGAATTCATACTCATTTTCATATTCGTATTCATAATCGTATTCATATTTACATTGCTACATATATACATGTTCTTTCTCATATTCATTCACACTCAAATACATATTCATATTCGTATTCATACTCATATTCACATTCATATTCATACTTACATTGTTACACATATACACGTTCTTTCTCATATTCATTCACACTCAAATACACATTCATACTCATATTCACATTCATATTTATACTCATATTCATATTCATATTCATATTCATATTCATTATTATACTTATAGTTATATGTATATAGATACATATTCATATTCTTATATTTCTATTCATATTCATATACTTACATTTATACAAATTCATTCTTGTATTCATATTCATATTCGCATTCACATTCATATTTATACTCATATACATATTCATATTTATACTTATAATAATATAAAGATACATATTCATATTCATATATTTATATACATATTCATATACTTACATTTATACACATTCATTCTCGTATAGTCATATTCATATTTATATTCATATTCACATTCATATTTTAAAGTGTTGCATAGGTAGCTAACCACGTAGCTGTCATGTATTCATATATATATCAGCAGCAAGGATATCACCAGTTAGTTATAATTATCCCACACACACACACACACACACACACACACTTGCACACACACTCACACAGCATACTCATATGCATACTGTAATATTCACATGCATATGGCGGTTGATTTTGGGCTGCGTGTTATACGCTATTGAATGTAATTGCATATATGTACACACAGAAGTGTGTGCCTTGTGTGTGTGTGTGTGTGTGTGTGTGTGTGAGTAGAAGGTAGAGAGTGAGAGAAACCGAACAGGAAATGCTAATTGCATGGAAGTGTAGACGCCCGACGACATACATATGTGTGTGTGTGTGTGTGTGTGTGTGTGTGGGTGTAAGAGGCAATGTGTATGCAAGTCGCGGTCGCAATCGTGGTGCAGAACAGTTGGTTGGATTGCATTCGCGAGCCGCCGAGCTCGGCCCCCGCAAAAGCATCTAACTGGGTAACCCGACAGACTCGTACAATATTATTGCCCGCAATCTAATTAGCTCCACGGAGCGAAGCAGACAAAGAGAGAGTGAGAGAGAGAGAGAGAGAGAGAGAGAGAGAGAGTGAGTGAGTGAGTGAGTGAGTGAGTGAGAAAGCCGTGAGACCGATTGGCATCGCTTGCCTCCTGTGTGATCCTTCAGTAGCTCACTTCCCACTTCTAATCCTTGCTGCCAATATTTGCTTCACGTTTTGGTAGCCCTCAATTGGCTGCTGTGTTTGCCTGCTCAAGCTTAATGTATAGCCGCATGCCAGGCGCGTATCCAGACGCACCCACTCGACCGCACACACACACACCCACACACACGCACGCACAACTGGGGCTATATACTTAATTGAGAAAGGAATTCAGCGGTAATTCAATTCGTTTCGGCTGTATATACATATGTGTGTGTGTGTGCGCGCCGCATTGAATGGGAAACGGATCCTGCTACAGCTGGCGGCACTTGCGGCCAGGCCGTTGCCTGTTTAGTGCATTTAAAGAACAGCAGCAGCAACCGAGGCAGCGTGGGGTTAAAGCCACGACTGGCATCACAGGCCGGCACAGGCAGTGACACAGTTTTCGCTCCTTTTGCTCCGGTTGCCCATTTGCCACTCACTATTCACACTTGCGGCTGCCAGGACGAGCGAGCGAGTGCGAGGTCTGGCACGTTCTGCTCCTGCTGTCGATTAGTCAATTATAGACAAATGGCCTGGGAGTTGCGCGCGGCGCAATGTAAACAAGCCATCAATGGCATAAAGGAGTGCACAGCGTCGTCCTGAGAAACGGAGAAATGGCGAAACAGCAAACAGAGAAATGGGAAATGGGAGATGGGAAATGGGAGATGGCCAGGCAACAGCCCGACGCGAGCAGCGTGGATGAGATAAAAGAATTATGCATAAGCAGCGGGGCGCGCACACACACACACAGACACACACACAAAAGACACGCCGTCCAGGACGCAAGACACCCTGGGGCACAATGGAGCGAAAAGCACAAAGCGGAAACCACAAAACAGAGAAAAATTTAAAAAACAGGTAGAACGGAAGAGTGCATGAATAAATGGGACACTGAAGCAGTCGCGGCAAAAGCGTTTCAACTGAATTAAATGGCAGATCTTGAATCATATATGAGATGGGCGTGGCAAAAAAAAGTGTTGGACATAAAGATGGTCAAGATTGGAAAGCAATTAGAAATGAAATAAATATGGTTTATATTGTGGAATTTAGATATGAATATCGATATAGCAGGGAGGAAAGTAGATTTAAGCAGCAAGCTGAGGTTTATGGGTAATTGAGCTGGCCTAAAGCAGAACTGGTCTAAGTCCTTAGCCTTCATAAATACACTGCCAAGCCTCATGCCATACGCAAGAGTACTCACAAATATAGTCGGCCAAACGTTTTGGCAATGCCCATTGGCTTCTGACCTGTGCCGGTGGCTAATCAGTCTATCATTGTGCCTACTAATATGCCTTCCAATCTGCTTCTGCACTGTACGCAGGTCACGATGAAGGCTGAAGCCACGCACATACCAGGGGGCAGTTCGTAATTTGTCGCAGTTGCATTTGGCAGCTGTAGAACCAGATCGGAGGTACACACTTTATATAGGCTGCTTTTTAGGCACTCAGTAATATGGTGCTTCAATTGTTGTTCCGATCAAGTAGGGGCCTAAAGCTAGACGATGGAACTCAAGCTCTCATATGGCAAGCAGTCGAATAGGTGTTCCTGACTCTGATCATAAGCTGATGATCTACCAAGCATGATCCTAGTATGATACAGATAAGAGCTTAAGGATATAGCAAGATTCGCATCTAGTAGAAGTTGAACTAAATCGAACTGCTCAACAGTTTAAGAAATTTGTGTTGCATACTCTTAGGGGCGCCTGCTGATGAGATTTGAAAAGACTTAAAGCATGGCGCACAAATCTTCCTACAAAGTCGCTGGCCATGCTTGAACTTAAGCTTGATTTGGACAAGTACCTGTATAAAGGTGCAATACAGTCCATATACACACACACACAGACACATACATATGCATTCACACATTCATACAAAAAAGCTGTCGTCCAAGTTTTCTGTAGCACAAAACAAAATACCAAACGGATATCGAGAAAAAACAGTCTGGCGCTGGCCATTTGCTTGGCCAGCAACATGGCCATGGCCATGGGCATGGGTATGGGCATGGACAAGTGAATGCTACTGGCACATAGTTGTGATTCGGACTTGTGTCTGGTGTGCGGTGCTCGGTGCTGGGTGCTGGGTGCTGGGTGCTCAGCGACAATACTAAGAGATAAATAAAAGTTTTGCCGCCATTGAATGCCAGGACTAGAACAAGGTGCCACAGCTCACACACAGCCAGACAAACATTTATGGAAACTGAACTGAACTGTGCAACGGCCAAAGAATGCAAAAGTTTAAATTGTATCTGTATCGCTGAAACAGCATCAGCATCAGGATACAGCTAAATGAGTTAAAGCGTGAACATGCCAAGGACTATGGACTCCATAGAAAATGTAATTTCTGCACCCTCCAGAGATCGCTCTGCTCGGCATCTATTCTAATTTATAATAATTAAATTTCAAGTTGATTTCCAGTGCGAAAGCTGATTACTCTTTAAAGTCCATCAGCATAATTTCCAGCTGCTGCTGTTAATCAAGTATTCAAAATCAAAATAAAATAGCCATGATTCGATATGAAAGAGGTGTCAATCTCAGTTGAACGCACTGACTGGCCATGCTATATATATGGCCGAGACAATAACCATAATCGGACCGATCAGCCCTCGCTGTTGTGGTCATTTGGGGCTGCAGCAGCCACACGATTTCCGCTGAATGCCAACTCGATGCTTTCATTGGCAGGCCCAGACCCAGGCCCAGGCCCAGGCCCAGGCGCAACGACTGTACTTTCTGGCTATTGTTGTGCCAGCCCCCGAAAACCGACACCCGGCGCGACGCCTCGCTGCTGGTCGGCCAATGGGGCTGACAAAGGCAAAACAAACAGAAGCAAAATCTAGTTAATTGGGTAAAATGCTGTGCGGAAATTGAAAGCAAAAGCACAAACACAGAGCAGCATCAGCATCGGTGGCACTGGCAGTGGCAGAGTCGGAGGCGCCACCAAAAGTTGAAACCAGTTGCATTTGGCATTACCGTTTTGGAGCGGAAATGCCTGTGATCCCGTGCAGCGCCTCCGTTCCCCAAAATGCAATAAATATCTAAATTGGCGCATGGCAGTCGCATTTGCATGCTCTGTGGCTGCCGGCCATCGGGCTTGGCGCGTTTGTGCCATTGTTCATCGATTTATGCAAATTTCTGCGCACATTTTATCAATAAACAATAATAAATTAAAATCAACAATCATTGTTCTGCTCGCTGGGGAGTCCAGCCAGGCGCCAAAATTGAAAACGAAATTTATAAATGCCAATTGTCAACGGCCGATGGCTAATGGGCGACGGCCTGCAGTCACGCTTAGAGATGGCCAACATGATGGCATGTCATATGAGTTAAAGAGAAAACAACTTGAAGAGCTACAAAATCAACGATAGTTGCTCCATTCGATGGTAGCACTCGATGGTAGCAACTATCGATACTATCGGTGGTTGAAACCATCGATCGACTTAACAGCTCTAGTGGATCAATTTTATATAATTTTCTAGCTTTTTATATCCAACAAATAAAGAAAAAACAAAACTAAATAAATCAAATATTATTAAAATACTTAAATAATTATTACTCAGAAATATTTGCTTGCACAATGAGCAAGAAAATTCGATAAATTTTCATTAATCTGTAAGAAATTTCAACAATATGAGATATACCATGAGAAAGGGTATCTAAAATTACCTTCCAGTACTCTAAGGGATCAGTTAACTTCTATTCCATGTTGCAGTTATCGACTGAGTGAGACCATATATCAACATCGCACAGAATCCATCGATCCATTGCTTGAATTAGTGTGAATAGATACTATCGATGGTGACATTGATGGCTTTAAAGGCACTACACTCTCTATACATTTCAAAGCCTATAGCAGCTAAAGATTAAAGACAGAATAGCTAACGATAGGCATTATATAATATCGATACTATCGAGCAGCTTGACTATTCCTTCATCCAAAGATATATCTCCGATAAACCTTATGATCTTATATAAAAGCTAATTCCTCTAATAAAAGTTATATATACATATTTGCCCATCACTTGGTCTATGCATTTGGTATTTGGTTCTTCTCTATGCCATATTTATGCACATAGTCAAATTTACGCGAATGCCAATGACAACAACAACAACAACAACAACAACAATAACAACAACAACAATTATTACTGTATTTGCAATCAAAAATGAAACCGAAACGAAATGCATAACAAATGGAGCACAACTGAAGGAGGGCCGTCGAGAGCATCAAGCATTGACCCAATGGAAAATCCAAATGTCCCTTATACTATATATATATATGTGTGTATGTGAAAAACCGCAAATAAAATAATTTAATAATAATAGCAATAATTTGAGTTAGATGGACTGTGTATGGAAAACAAACAGAGCTGTCGGCATCCATACGCCTAAATTGATATAGTATTCGAGATTTGATAGCGCAAATATATATTATTCTCTCGCTGAACAAACAATTTGCATTTAGATTAAAACTGTGCAAAAAACGAGTTAATAATATTTCATATTTTAGTTTATATATATATATGTATATAAATCCTGATACTCCTCCTCCTGCTCCTGCTCAGCGCCATCTATCAAATTTCAGTTCATATTTTTTTTTGGCTATTTAAAGAATTCTCCAATAAAAAGTTTCGCGAATGAGTTGAGGCCTGGGCTCCTTGGCCGCGCGAAATACTTTTGCGTCCAGTGAGAAAAGTGCGATGAAGATTAAGAAATAACAGCCGCATTCCTAGCGGGCATCATGAAGCCACAAACGGGGTTAATTGCGGGGGAGCTCAGCTGGCAGCGCGCATTGCTTTTCCTTCTCTACTTTTTTTTTTTTTTTTTTTTGGTTTGGGCGTTTGGCTTGTTGGGTCAGTTTTGCATACTTTTGTGCGGGGCACATAAAAAATTTGCATTTTCCATTTCACGGCAGGCGTTTGCGTCAAATGAATATCGCGCCACAGCAGCTCCCGCCCAGCTGAACGTCTACAGATAGTTTTGCTCAGTGAGTGAATGAGCAAGGGGCGGGCGGTTCACAGGTCGCTGTCAAAGAGTGAAGTTGCGGCATGGGCGTGGCCCAGGTCAGATGCAAGCTGATGATTTATTACGCTTTTGGCATTATTGATATTTTATTTGTATGCGATGAAGTCATTTAGCTCAACTGCAACTGCAACTGCAACTGCAACTGGAATTGGCACAGGAATTGCAAGTGGAACGGCAACTGCAATGAAATCCCCAACAGTCTATCTGGCAACAGGCTAGCGACTCAGTCTTGGCAGGCATAATTAATTCTTTGTTTGACATCTGAGCATGGCTCTACAGGCTCCAACAGATACACATACCCATGCACAGCTGTGAATATGCATGTTCGTGCAGAGTCATAGGCGAGGCAAGAGTAGATTTTACGGGCTTTCATCAGAAATTCTCAGCCAATTTGCATTCTTGACGCATTACTCTCCAATGGCTTAACAATCGACCAATGGAAATTGTTGCTCAAGTGATGTCTGCTTTGATGTGATATTCAGTTTAAGAGTAGAAGAGGGAAGTTTAACTATAGATGGAATATCTTATCATCACAAACCTTATCAACATATAAAAGTTGTGCATTAGATTCCACTCACCTTCATAATTGCTAGTTGATTCTTATATGTGCTTTACCTTAACCTAAAGTTTGAACTTGTTCGATCTTCTGGACTTGTCACTAGAACTGGGGAACCATCGATAGCGCTAACTATGGATTATAAAAGCCTAATGCTTAAAGTTATTCGAACTTCTGAACTGCACACACACTAGTATATCAATCGGGTTGCTCCTCATTCAGTATTGCATTCGCCAAAAATGAATGTTCTTCGATACTATCGATGCTGCTATCGATTATTTGAACAGCTCTCATTACATATTAAGGCATTTCTAAAACAAAATCTTTGCAATTGTAATTTCATTGAACAAAAACTGTAGAGGACTCTCTCCTCACAGAAATTCTGCTGACTTAATTAACTCTCACTTAATAAGTATGGCTTATTTTCTTTATAAGATATATATTCATCACTCAGCATATTTGCTTCATTATAATTTTCTCAATCCAAGCAATTTCAAGTACAAGTTGCCAACAACATAGTTGGCTTTGGAAAAACATCAAGAAGCATTTTATTCATTAGAACATTTTCATTTCGATAGCTTGGAACAAAATCTGTAAATCAAACACCGTAAAGCATTTAAATTTAAAAACAAAAAAAATGTCCTTGAACAATTGGACCCGTTCCTGCCTGAGGGCCCACCGCCTGGCGCTCTGCACCTCGCACTTGCCGCGCTACAAGTCTGACTATTCGAAGACCATTTGCAATCTGAAGATCAACAAGGAAACGAAGCTGCTTGTGCAGGGCTTCACTGGCAAGCAGGCCACCTTTCACTCCGAGGAGGCCAAAAAGTATGGTACTCAGATCATTGGCGGCACCTCGCCCAAAAAGGGCGGCACCACCCACATGGACTTGCCCGTATTCAAGAATGTTAAGGAGGCCGTCGCGGCAGTCAAGCCGGACGCTACGGTCATATTCATACCGCCATCCACAGCAGCCATTGGCATATGTGCGGCCATTGAGAATGAGGTTGGACTGATTGTTGCCATCACAGAGGGCATTCCGCAGGTGGATATGGTGCGCATTATACAGATGCTTAATAGTCAAGAGAAGTCGCGTCTGTTGGGCCCCAATTGTCCAGGCATCATATCTCCAGAGCAGTGCAAGATCGGCATCATGCCTGGCCACATCCACAAGCGTGGCTGCGTGGGCATCGTCTCGCGTTCCGGTACCCTCACCTATGAGGCTGTACATCAGACCACGAGCGTGGGCTTGGGACAAACGCTGTGCATTGGCGTTGGCGGCGATCCCTTCAATGGCACCAATTTCATTGATGCCCTGAACATCTTTCTCTACGACAAGGAGACAAAAGGAATAATTCTGATTGGCGAAATCGGCGGCTCCGCTGAGGAAGAAGCAGCTGACTTTCTCAAGGCTAACAACTCGGGCTGTGATGCAAAACCAGTGGTGGCATTCATAGCCGGCGTTACAGCTCCACCGGGACGCCGCATGGGTCACGCTGGTGCCATCATATCCGGCGGCAAAGGTGCCGCCTCTGACAAACTTAAAGCACTTAAGTCCGCGGGTGTACTGATTGCCCTCAATCCCAACCACCTTGGCAGCATACTCCACTCGGAGATGGTTCGCAAGAAGCTGGTTCCCAAGTGAAGAAGAAGAGCTGCGGCTAAAAGCTATCAACTGATGTACATTTGAATTTCATTGCTGATTCGTGATTCTGGTTATCAATAACGTTTAATTATACTAGACTTCCAAAACATAAAGCACAAAACATTTTCATTGATATGCACACCTGACCAAAAAGGCTCCCAAATTGACTAAAGCAAACGAAGCAAAAAATACTATTTCAATTATGTTTTAGATTGATAGACGAGCAAAATATTACCATGCAATCGAATTATTCTTGAGTAGAATATATAATAAAGCTATCATATCACGTTCACAGAACTGCATTATTCTCGATATTCATATGTGAAGGGCTTTAAAACTAAATAATCTGGACATGGAACACTTGCAAGAGAGAGAGAGGAGTTTCTGGAATGGTTAAGAATAGCTTGGATAGCGAAGGACTTAGATTATAACGATAGATTTAACTAAATCGGTTGTTATATATATCCCATCGCGATTATAATGTGACGTGATACTGTGAAGTAAACAGCAGAGCCGAACAGCAGAGTCTAACAGCAGAGTCTAACAGCAGAGTCTAATAGCAGAGTCTAACAGCAGAGTCTAATAGCAGAGTCGAACAGCAGAGTCTAACAGCAGAGTCTAACAGCAGAGTCGAACAGTAGAGCCTAACAGCAGAGTCGAACAGCAGAGTCTAATAGCAGAGTCTAAAAGCAGAGTCGAACAGCAGAGCCTAACAGCGGAGCCTAACAGCGGAGTCTAACAGCACCGTCTTCTACTGTTACAGCAGTATTAGTGTGTGGCTGAGAGCTTATACAGAGCTGTTGTGAAGGCATTTATTCGAGTGAGTTTGCGTCTTGGCTGCACGCTTCTTAGTTCTGATTCACTCTGAGAAAGAGAGAGAGAGATAACGATAACTGTTGCTGAACTCAGTCCCGATTGTTGCTGAGCGAGAGACAGATGGCTATACAGGCCACGCGGAGAGGATCGCTCTGATGCTCAGTGAACGAAAAGAAGCGACTAAAAGTTGTCACTCGACGAAGAGCAAGAGTAAGAACAGACGTGGAGCTCGGCTCTAAAATTATACAATCAAAATGGAAAGTGGGCAAACTGATGCAGATCCGATACATATACATATATCATCTATAATACCTGCCCCACATATCAGCTCCGTCAATTGCATTAAAGTTGAGCAAGCTTAAAGCCTCTGCAGATTTTGCCCACTTTTGTGGGTCAACAATATTTGGATTGTCCTAGGATGGCCTGACCTGCAGCTTGGGGGCACGCAATTACATGAGTTTCATTTGCTTTAGCGCCAAGTTCAGTCAACTTTTGGTGTTATGTCTGTGCGCCAAAAAGCTAATTTTGTTACGTTGTCTGTTTTGTTGTTGTTTGTGTGTTGTGGGTGCTGCAACCACCTTGCCTGTTGTGGTGTTGTTATTATTGTTGTTGTTGTTGTTGTTGTTGATGGTGGTGGTGGTGTTGCTGCTGCTGCTGCTGCTGCTGCATGTCATGTCGTGGCGCTATTTTTCCGTGTTTTGCCTAACTGCCGGCTATAAACTAATTACCGCACACTTTTTGCAGTGCTTTGTTGTTCTTTGTTGTTGTTCTTTACTGTTGCTGTTGTTGTTGTTGTTGTTGTTGCTGTGGGTGTTACTTTCGTGCTGTCTGCGAGCTGCGTCCCTGCCAACGATTATGTTGATAATTGGCGTTGGCGTGTCGGCATCACGTGGCGTATGCGCAGCATTTGCAGCTGCAGCCAGCGACAGCCAGCTGCTCTCTGTTGGCCAAGTTACCAGGTAGCTTACCTGGCCATCTACTTGACAAATATTTAAATCATTTGCTGTCAGGCAAAAGTCAGGTACGTGTGTTTGTCTCTCTGTGTGTGTGTGTGTGTGTGCACTTGTGTACGGCAAGTATGTCTCTTATCCAACTGGCGCATAATTTAACTAAAAGCAATTCAAAAGGCAGCTCAGCAACAGCAGCACAAAGTGAAGCCAAGTGTAGCCAGGCTTCAACAACTGCTAAATGCCAGCAGCCATGTACCAGCCACGCCCCTTTTCAATGAGACTACCACACACAGAGAGAGAGAGGGGGGGAGAGAGGGGGAGAGGTAGAGCGAGCGAAGCACACACTTGAAAATATACGGTAAAGTAAGTTCTTGGCACTGTTTCTGTCGACGGCTTTAAAGTATTTGCCCGGCTTTCTTTGCCAGCTGCTTAGGTGTCAACGCTGCACTCGAGCAACGTGTATTCCAGTGAGTTATTCCTTTTCAAGCTTTTTACCAAATCCCACAGCACTGCATACACAGACAGCTAGACAAGGCACACAGAGAGAGAGAGAGAGGGAGAGCAGCAGCAGAATCCTAGAGCTAGAGTTGAGTTCCCAACAAGTGCCGCACTTCTATGGACGAGTGTGCAGCACAAATGCATTTTCCTTATTAAAAACCTATGGCTGAGCAGGAGAGTGTGTGTTTCATTTAAATTAAATAGTATGTGGAAAGTGACAAGTGGGTGTGGAGGGGGGTGGGGCGGTGCGCCCAAATAGGGTCTTAGCTAGCACTGCAAAAATAATTTTGGGTTTGCGCTGCGGCATGAGGTGGAACAATGTGACTGACGCTCGACCGCAGCTACAGTGAAATGCAATTACAATCGCAATTGAGCACAAAGAAACCCACAGAGCTCGATGAGTGGCTCGCCCCCAAAATGCATTTCGATTTTTGATTGAAAGAGGTGAGGTGAGACCTCCCGCACGTGGAGCAGGTGGTAATTGCTGCCTGCGGTCACTGCGGTTATTAAGCACGTCTCCAGCTAAGCTTGACATTTGATTAAACGACATTCGCATCGAATCGAATCGAATGGCAATAAAGCTTTAGTTTTTACGTCATCCAAATGTTCGAGTTACTCCTCGATTAAAGCAAGACAAATCATAGTAATTGTCAATGAAAGCAGCAAATATGACAGAGAGCTCATGACGTTGGAAATGGAAACTACTTCAATTATTGATTCACTCAACACTCCACATTGTATTGAAGTTAACCAGCCCTTGTCTGCCCATTAAACACAATAATGGCATTGCTGCTTTATCAACAGCACAGCAAACCACAATTTTGCAGCCACTTACAGGGCAGCCACATATCGAACTAATTGAAAAACTAAGCCTTCCAGCTGAGCTATTTTGAAAAAAGCGCAAGGCGGGTGCACAATAGCCCCATAAAGACACACACACATGTGGATGGGAGGATTGCAGGCAAAGCCCTAAAATGTTGCATTTAATTGGGACGATTGGAAAGTTTTGCCGTTGCATTGCCCCGCCCCGGCTCCCATAACAATTGCAACCGCATTTTTGTTCGCAAAGCCAAATTGGTTTATTTTCTTGCCAAAATTCTCGAAGCATGTTGTCAATGCGAACACAGAGATATAGATAGATGCACTTGCTGCCACTGGAAAAACGGACAAATGGAAAAATGGAAAAATTCATACAAGGCATTTATCCTCAATAAGTCAAAACGAATTTGTCAATTTATGCAGAGCATACAACGGGGCAAGCTTGTGGCCTCGTTCTCAATTGCATCGTAAGCCGAGAACGTTTACAAGGCCCGGACCCACCGAACCACAAAAAACACCAAGGCACTGAGCCACAGGTCTCAGTCTCAGTCTCAGTCGCAGTCTCAGCAAGCCAAAATACGTATGTTTTTGGCATTGCCGTTCGTTTATTTTGTATTTCAGTTTTTGGCAACTGAAAATGCTGCACGTGCCACGCCCAGCCAAACACAGCTGGCAGCTGTCACTGAATTGTCAATTACGAAAATTGTGATTTTATTTGACAAAGTTTCGATTGGAAATGATTACGAATGTATTCAATGATTACTAATGATGAAACATTCAACTTTTGCCGCAATTAACAACGCTTTGACTGTGAGCAAATTGATTTGAATATTCAGCTTATGCACTCGCATCGATTCACAATTCACAATTCACAATTGACACTTGACATTCGATAAGACGAGTGTGTGTGTGTAGGCAATGAATAGCTATGAGACTCGTGACATTGCTTTATTTATTCGCCAATCATTTTTATATGTATTTATTCATTGCAAAATGCCATATGCATATTTGCTACAAGTAAATAGAATTTATTATATGCATATATGCACTTCATCAACTATTTTATTTATAAAAAGACAAATAACAAATAGAAACAATAAAAATAAAAAAAAACATGGCATTCCTGGCAGACGCCGCCCTCAAGCTCGCCCGGCTGCAAACTATGCAAATTTGCCAGCACAT